>JAPMOR010104900.1:577361-603075 GCA_026543865.1 Argiope aurantia
CATGTATATATAGAAACTGAAATAATGTGTTAATGGTTATTTTATGGCTTCCAATTTAATTGCATGTTTGAAAACAGCAAATAATGTTCACAACTGCCAGAAGGTCAATCAATTACGAAAGAGAAACACAGATGAAAACTGAATTGACAGCTTTCATTCTTCAGGCAAAGTGATTCAAATATTCCGTGATTAATTTGGCAAATTCTGACACGCGGCTTGAATTTACACATTCAAACTAATGAATAGATTAAAAGCGAAAGAAAGTCCCGACAGTTGAACAGAAAACTGCAATTACTTGCATCCGGAGCCATTCAATAAATGCCATCATAAGAATCACGCAATTCTTGTGTTCAAATTCAACACATTTCCATTCATCATAAGTAAAGGGAAAAAAGTGAAGGTCACACTTCTTAAATCGGAACAATGCCGTATTTTTCTACTAAAATTATTTTTACCATTTTGACAACACATTTTAAAGTCTTGTGTCTAAATCAGTAATACGCTATTTTAAGTAACTTCAGATATTTATTATTTCTTTCCGTTTTTACAAATTACGCAACATAATTTACTGTGGAAAACAATGCAGAAAATTTTTCTATCCGTTTTTATATTTCAATAGAAAGATTTTAATTACCAAACAATGTCATAACAATAACGAAGAAGGCGCATTTTTTCTACTAATAATAAAGATGAAGCGTATGTGTGAGTACATGTGTATTGGCGGTCTGCAAGCCAAACAACAGGATCAGGGCTGCCAAATTACACAGATATATATATACATTGGAGATTGAACATGCCCTTTTAGAATGTGCATCTATGGACGATTTTTTAAAAATTTTAATTAGTTACAAATTAAGCAAAATGTTTATCTTTTTTTTTTTGCAACATTGCTGTTCTGACTTTTTAAGCACTACTACTCTTCCCTGTCATATAAATGAATAAATAAAAATATAGACAGAAAATTAGGAAAATGCATAGCATATTGAAGAGAAGGATGTAAAGTTTCTAATACAGTATATCATATATTTATTACAATTTTAAATTCATTCAAAAACTTTTAAATTTTACTGAGGAAAGCATTAAGATGATTACAGAAAATACGAGTATTCATTTGAAATTTGTAGCAAACATTAATTCCAGCGAGCAAATTGGTAGCCAAAGGCAACTGGTAATAACAGAAATAAATACCGTCTGAATTTACTGCTGATGCATGGAACACGTAAAAGTTACGTTTTCCGGAATAACAAAAACGCTTCTTAAGATATTGCTAATTTGTATTTGTACCATAATTCCAGACATATGTTTCTCTAATAATGTGAAAGATTTAAAGCTCTCTTATAAAAAATATTGCCCAATATCTTTTATGTATTGCAACAATAAAGAAACAAACGGTAAAAATTTCATAGTACACTAAATACATCTGAATTTTGATATTGAAACTAAACCAATTGAAACTACGAAGTTTTAAAATGTCATTACATTTCTTATGAGAGCAACATGTATCTACATATTTTTCATATTCATAAAAACATTTAAATCTAATATATAAAATTTTCGTGTCACTGTGTTTGTGTTCGTACTCCTCCGAAACGGCTAGACCGATTTTTATGAAATTTTTTGTGTATTTGGTAGGCATGAGAATAGGTCGTAAAGTATAATTCATAACGCTAGTTAATTAGGGTGTGCCTATCTTGTTTGAAATCATCGCCACTGTGGCGTAATGTTGAAAAAATCCAGCTAAAAAATTAACATGCGCGTCCAAATGCTACAAGATCTATCTGCTGACACATTCTTGGACCAATTGTTAGATATCGGCGATAAAAAAGTTGCTGCCTATGAAAATACTGGATGCATAAAATTGCCCACTAATTTCTGCACTATCGTTGATTCGCAAAATTTCCCGATGTACGCACACAATATATAAATAATGCGTGGCTGGCAGAAAGAGCCCTATTGACAGCAAAAAGTGTGGATGTCGACGATTCAAACTTCAAGATATAACAGTCGTTGCCAGGCGACTTGGTATTATTCAAATCCATCGATGCAGTTTGCGATGCTAACGAAGCTGTAAATTATCCAACAGAGTTTTTGAACTCACTGGATTTGTCAGGCATGTCACCACACCTTCTGCGAGTAAAATTGGATCTCCGGTTATTTTACTTCGGAATTTGAACCCACCACGGCTGTGCAATGGCACGCGATTGGTCATTAAAAAATTGATGAAAAACGTTACCGAAGCCACCATTTTGAATGACAAATTCCGAGCCGAAAATGTTTTGCTGCTACGAATTCCAATGATTCTCACAGACGTGACAATTGAATTCAAGCGTGTTCAATTTTCTATTAGATTGGCATTCACAATGACAATCAATAAGACGCAAGGCCAAACGATGTTTGTTTGCGGCTTAGATTTGGGCACACCATGTTTTTCATACGGATAATTATACGTGGCATGTTCTCGCATAGGCAAACCATCGAGCTTATTTGTGTTGACTAAAGACGGACAGACAAAAAATATCGTACACTCAATTGCTCTTCGAAAGGAATATTGTTTTTCTTTATTTCATTTTTATACTTTAGGATAAAAAATATTACTTTTTTCACTTTACGTTTAACTTTTAAGAGATCAAACAATGTATATGTTCGTTACGTTAATGAAATACATTGTATTGAGAAAATGGATTTTTTTTTTTATCGGCGATCATCGTCAACAGCGCTCTATTCCTCTTTCTGTCATAGATCCCATCCCCAAACACTTCCAATACATTCGTTATTTTTTAATTAACAACCAAACTAGAAATAATTTATATGGCAGAACAACGTTTACCGGGTGAGCTAGTTATTTCAATAAAATCCATTTTATATTAGTAATTTACGAACCAAATTCTTTGAAAGGAAACTCGTATTCGATGTTTCGACAAATTTTGAAAAGTATTAATATTGAAACAAAAGCATCGAAAAAACATTATTCTCAATTTTCTTTATATTTGTACTGGAACTTCATAGTGGATCCTTGATATTTATTACGGCAACACGAAATAAATTTAAATATAAAGATATGTATTGAAAGCTGCATTTTAAGATCATAATAAACAACGTAAACCTTTATAGCTTGTTTTTATTTTAATTTGAAAGTCTACTAGTAAATAATAACATTTGAATTATAGCTAACATGTGAGTTAGAAATGTAAAACGAGGTAAAATTTTTTATATTCATTATATAATTAGTTCCTTTTTTATTTTATAGCAAAATATTTATATAATAAAATTTATATTATTTAAAAAAAGAGAGAATTTACCTCAAATACTTTTTTAAAATATGAAAATAACATTTGAAATTTAAAAACTTGTAACCAAATATTTTTTTCTTTTTAATTATTATGCACTTGACCTTTTAAGTAAATTTAAATATAGAAACAATCCAAAAATATGGAAATAATGCATAGCCACTGAATTGTTTTTTTTTAATTTACAAATGTGCAGAATTTGAAATCTTATGGAAACAAAATTTACACGAGTTAAATATCGTCTGCAAACGTAAATCATAGATCCGAACAATTATCCTGTTAAAAGATTGATTAATATAAAAAAAACATGGCATGTTTTTTACATCGTAACGTGTATTCAAAACAAAATTTGTGCACAGATTTAAAAAATAATAATAATTTAGTCTACATTCTGAACAAAACAATAAAAAGCTCCTTTCATTTCCAATAAATAATAAATAACAAAGGAAATCCAAGAATCAAGTGCTACACATTTCATAATTCAATAATTTATGGAAATATGACTGAATTAAGGAACAGGCATTAGAATACAATGGGATTCATTAACACGCTTCATGTAAAAGTTGACCTTTAAAATGCTTACAACATGGATTTGCATCGAATATGTTTATCCTATTCTTAAAAAGATATTAATTCACAACTGAAATAAGGAAAAAGCCTAGCTGTCAAACAAAGAAATCAGCTCTTTCAGACAGTAATACTTTTAAATAGAATAGAAACCAACGGAAAGATGCTAATTTCAATTTTCTCGTGCACTTGCATAATATGGCGTTTTTGTGCTTCGAGATCTAGTGAAATGAAATGACTAAGCATTTTGGACAGCTTTACTTGGAAATATTAAATCCAAAATTTATTACAGATTAATAATTTTGATGACAAGACTTCACACTAAATTTCATTTATCTAAGAAATTGCGTTCACAAGCATATAAATACACAGAGGCTCAATTTATCAATGGATTCATTCCAAAATCTGATGCACATCTAGAATTTTGAGGATAAAACCAAATCCTAAATGACATCTATCGAGCTTGTAATTTTTTCATTATTTACATTCCCAGTGATAAATTAACAGATTACGTTTTCTCTCGTGGATTATGTTCTAAAATCTGATAGAATTCTACAAATTTTATGTAAAAACCATATCCAAATTTCAGCCGCTTCGTTTATGAATTATGTTGTTCACGGACAACATCCGTAAAGTTCCGTTCCGATGGTCCGTTGCCCTTACGTATATGGTAATAAATCTGTCATCTGACCCATTGTAGGACCACTCTCGCCTTTGGATGTCGATCAGGAGCTTTCCGCAAACTATCGATAAAATGAACAGACATCAAAGAATCCTGGAAAACCACAAATGGACAACAAGGAGGGCAAAATGCGCCGGATTCAAGGCGTACACCGACCATTGGAATGGGCTTAACTATCATTGGAATCGTGCCTCTAGGCTCTGAGCATAGCGCCCCTTCCCTAAAAAGGACATAAAAATGGTTAAGATTTCGAGAAACGATAAAGGGGTGGGCATATGTTCAGGTTATCATCTGTGTCCCCTGGGTACTCAAGTCTGAGATTATGGCTCTGATAGAGATAGATCTACATAATTCTAGGATTAGGTTTTTCAAACTCAGGACGGTTTTTAAATCTCACTGTCCGATTTTTTTTATGGTGGGGGAGCGATTGCGATACTTTTTTTGTGTTCAAGAACGATTGTTCCCACTTATTCAATAAAGATACACGCGACATTATTTTATAACAAATGGTTCATTTTATAAAAAAACAAATGGCACAAAAAATTTAGAAGATTTTATGAAACAAAGAAAAATAAAAAAAAATTAAAATTAATAGCAACCACTTTTTTATCCAATCCTGAAACTGAAGGTAATTGATCATCCCTAACCGATTAACTTTTAGGCATTTGAATTAACATGTATTTAGTGTTTGTTTAACTGGTAAGAAACGGAATATATTATTACATAATAAGTATGCACCCGTAACTGAAATTTAATGCAAAAAATACCATCTATATTATTTACTGCATCCAATAACGTCAAAAGTCAATTAAAAATCTAAACTTCTGACTAAATAACTACATGAAAAAAAAAAAACGTCGGGAATAGTACCGGCTTCTTAAATAATGAGAACTTTTAAGAAAACGATAATGAGTAATTTATAAATGAATAATATATAAATACTGCAGAAAAGTGCAGAAACAGAATAGATTTACTTCAAGTTATGGATACAAATTCTTACATAAGAGTCAACCTTTTGTATTACTTTCCCTTAAAGGCAACAAAATGCAACATGTTTTATAAAAATAATATATTTTTTATTCTGCTTCCGTTATTCTTCAACCATCTAGAAAAAGAAAAAAGGGATGACATTTCTCTTTTACTATCACTAGACATTTCAAAATACAATATCAATATGTGGCAGTTGACAGGTGACAATCATCAGGTTTCTCTTTTTACAACAGAAATTGAAAACCTCATACTTGCATTGACCATAAATGGTTATCTAAGAATAGCGCAAATCAAAATCAAAATATACAGTTTATCTTTGTCATAATATATTGATTGATATTTGGAAGTGTATCAAAAGTAATATTTTGGCTGCCTGTATTTACTTACTATCTCAACCCAGCACCTTAAACATGAGATTGAGAATTTTCCAGATCACTTCTCTGGAGGTAATAAAATTGAGAGGTTTGAGTGATTGACACGCCGTCGCTGATGACGGAACGTACCTCCTTCCCGAGAATTTTGTGCATGGTTTATGCCGTATTGAGGGATATTTTGCACAGATTATAATATTTGTTCTATCATCTGCGGCAACCAACCATTCAATACTCTACATGCAAAGGATGTTAGTGAGTTTTTCTCCTATTTAAGTTATATAGTTATTTATAGGGTATTATTTCGAACAGGAAAATGAGAAGGAGCTGTATAGGTAGGCAGGCAACCCTAATGGTATAATAATTGCATTCTGACTTGTGACATCCCCATCGCCTATGACAGCCTGCATCTTCATACAGGGATTTTATGTATAAACATGTTTGTAAATAGTGTGAGACTATTTTACACAATTTTTGATCCAATATTATTATCTGCAACTTTCTAATCTTTTCATTTTTTTTCCAACTGTGCAGGTGACGGAGTGCATCCCTATAATAATTCTTTATTTTATTAACCTCACCACTTCAGAATCATTTCATATATTGTGTTATTAAATTGTACACTCCCGAAAGACAAGCCGGTCAATGCAGTTAACAGATTATTACAGTGTTGAATGACACTTTTTAAGCAGTGGCAAGCTTAGTCATTTTGCCGAACTTTATAAGGACCCTCTCTTGAAAAAAATGTTCAATTCCGTTTAACATTTCAACACTCCAAAGATTTATTTTTGGTTATTTTTTTATTTTAAAAATTTTGTGAAATTTATATATTATGATTCATGACAGCGCGATATCCACGTTTGTATACAATTATACACATGTCAATGCTTGGAGTTTATAAATACTTTAATAATTAAATGAATGCAATGAAATAAATAGGAATCTTATTAATTATTCATTGATGTTAATAGTATCCTATTTTTTAACTCATAGAATTTTAAATTTTTACAAAAACTATTTATTTGGAAACTACACAAATAACGATTTTTAAATCGATAGGTCTGGGGCCTCCTTTCTCAGACTAGCAGCCTTCAGCAGATGTCTAATCTGTCTTTTCGGAAACAGATCATTGATTCTAAGTATGCAATAGTGATAGTATGTAAGAGAATAACAATAATGATAAGGTAAGTGTATTTCACCATATTTCATCTTTATTTAATATACAATTTAAATACAATTAAAACCGAATATATAATTTAAACCACGTATCTGCTTGCAATGATTGAGTTCCAACTCACTCAGTTTTTACCTAAATATCCTACTATGAAGGTGTCGATAAATGTAACGAAAATGAAAGATTTAAATGTTTGAAATGGCAGAAGGATCTGCAGCTTCAGCTACTATATGAACAATAAATCCACTTCTTTCTTAAAGTTAGAATTTTAATGGGTGTACCAAAGGAGAGTTTTAAACAAAACAATAAATGCCTACCTGCAACACTTGCCACAACCACTACTCTGCCTTTAGATCCTCGAAGAAGAGGTAAGAAGGCTTTGGTCATTCTAACAGCTCCCAGGACATTGACATTAAACATGTGCTCAATTATGGACATACTGCACCATTCTAACTCGGAGAAGATGGCAACGCCGGCGTTGTTCACAAGACTCCACAATTCTGGAAAAATACAGAAAAATATAAACAATATAAAAGCATACAAATAAAAAACGATATAAAAACAATATGCCTGTAAAGTTCGCCATCATTTAATAGTAGTCTGAGACACTATCAAAATTGTGTCTATCGGTAGGACAAAAACGCGGAGCTTTTAGTATAGTCATATAAATGATACTAAAGCTTTTACTTAATCTCTTCAAAGCACTTCCGACAGCTAGAAAAAACTGCTTAAGTCATTAGCTATGCAGATGCAGCGTTAGACTTAAAAAAAAAAACGCCAAGCTAACACAATTAACTTTTTTCCCGAAGTTTTATCCCCTTCGGCTTATTTTCTTTCTTGTTTGATTTAACTTACTGCAGGAAAGAAGAATAAAATCTTGTTGAATGCTTGACACTGGTTTGTGAATTGCTCAGTAACAAAAGAAAAGAAACGCAAAGAATCTTTATTAAACATTTATTCGTATTGGAACTCATACAATTCTTTGTTTACGCGATGTTCTTTGTAATAAACCGGCCGGAATGGCTTCTTCCTCGCATACTCTCGTGTAGAAATGTTATTCCGAATAAAATTGTGAACCTTGTGTAAGGTATTGGTGAACAATAGTAACGAAGTATTGATTTTAGGCGTGAATTTACAATTTTTAATAAAACTATTGTACGATCTTTGGGAATTTTTTTCTGGGAGGGGGGAGGGGAGTTTAATGCGATTATACAAAAGCAGTCGAAAACAGAATATGCCTTTTGGACGTATGCCTTTTGGATTGAAATGTAAATATGATAAAGAATTACAGATGTAGTCCACATATTAAAAATCAAATTAAAATTGCGTTTTTGAGTTCATGTTGAGCATGCATGAGAACATACAAACCAACAAACAGTCAACCTTTTCATAAATTTGGTTAAAAAAGTATTAAGAATCTATATTTTAGATACTACTTTAAAAATTTATATATCTAGCTATTTAGGTTCTGTAGTTTTTTCACTTAGATAGCAGAACAGACAGACATCGTCTCAATCGATTTCATTCAAAATTTGATAGAGATTTACAAATACGTTGAATAAAATATAGAAGTTATACGTTAATAAAATATAGAAGATTTTTGGTAACGTTGAGTGATGTTTGAATTGAAATCATTCTTTGCAATTTGTTTTTTTCATTAAAGGGAAAAAAGAAAATTAATTTACTGAAATAAATTAAAGAAAATAAAAATGAAATGAAATCTACGATCGCAAATTTCAAGTTATTATGTGAAAACATTATTATTTTAAGTCATTAGTTGTCTTAATTTATTATATATATATAATATTTTTTTAACTTTCATTTTTAATTTTTCTAGCTGACAAACAAAGTTTTGGAGCTCGACCGGTTTTGAGATAAAATAGCAGCTAGATGTCATAGTTCTACGTCAACCTTTTAAAAACGCATCTGCTGTCAAAGATTCATACTTAATAATGAAGCAATACTGGTAAAAGCAAGTGAACCTTTTAAAAACGCATCTGCTTTCAAAGAAGCATACATAATAATAGAGCAATACTGGTAAAAGCACGGAAAGAAATATATGCGATTAAAAGATGATGATGAAAATTGCCATTTATGCTTTATTCATTGCCTACGCGATTTCGAGCTTCAGTATTCATTGCCTACGTAATTTCGAGCTTCAAAACCCTCTAACCAGAACAACATCATGTCCTCACATGATAATAAGGAATTATGACTCGAGGAGAAATTATTACAACACGTAATTCACCTCTGCACCAAGTCTAGTTTTGTTCAGACCATCTCAGCTACATTCTCTTTATATACTTCGTATATAAGGCAATAAAAGCTAATAGAAGTTCAATCCTATGACCAAAAAGAATTGTACTTTTATCTGTTTGATTTCAAAATAAAGCTATACATTTTTTTTCTTCTTTTTATTAGCATTTTTCCTAATCCCGTATTCTACTATTACTTATTTGCAAACTCTTTTAGAAAAGATTTAATTTTGTTTCTTTCCATTCTTAAACTTTCAATGATTTCCTTGTACCGCAACAGCTTTAAAAGAATAAACTGCTTAAGTGATAATTATAATGGACCATGAAAGGAAATGCTCTAAATATAGATGTCACTATAAATACTCGCACATTCTTTAGAAAATCCTTAATAAAGACATGAAGTGACAAAAAAATGTTTAATGCATCTTCTTATATATGTAAAGAGTGAATTAATCTTCTCGGTCGTTAAAACTTCTGCTCTTATCTCCAAAACATAAACAAAATAGAGACCACCTACAGCGACAGTAAAAATATTTGACAAAAAAATATTTCAAAAGACTTCGTATTTTCAACTTGTTTCGAGTGGCACTAAGAATTCTTAACTTGAAACAATTGGAATATTTATTTTTTGCTTTAAAAATTAGTACTTACAACATTTTTTTAATAAATAAATAAATAACATTATGTAATAAATAACATTATATACCTTTTCTATAAATGCAAATATTCAACATATATTTCAGAGAACACAAATAATTTCGTAAATTTATAGAAGTACGAACCTTAATAAAAACAGAAAATAGCTCTAGCAAATTAATCATCATGTGAAGCACGTGTGTCTCACAAGTAATGAATTTGTTCGGATAGTATGACATGCTTGTATGTGTAATGAGTCATATAATCATGAATCAAATATTTGTTTCCGCTAGAACAATAACATTCTTCTTATTGTTATTGTTGTAGCGGTTAACGTGTTAATAGAGAAACCTAAAAAATTATTTGCGAAAATTATTGTGTCATTCATCACAAATTTCTCAGAAAGGATCATAGAAAAAATAAGTAGATGATGAAACAGAAATGAAAATTCATGGTAACACAATTTACTCTGTAAAATGATATAGCAATTTGCAATAGCAGCCATTCATCCCGGAATTATCACTTAATTTCGAAATGAGTTGGCTGCAATGAAATTCTTCAAATTGATCTTGTTTTTCATATCTAATTCTACCAAACAGAATACAAATATCCTGAAGAATTTGTTGGTATTTATAACTTGATCTGATGCAAAATTTCGTGAAATTCTTTTCCTACTACAAGGAAAATATGAGAATTATCAATTAATTCTGTTTGACTTTAAATATATTAAAGTTTCGTTTTAGCAACAAGACTACAGTTATTTTCGTAACGAATTCCCGTAATTTCGAATTGCGATCAGATGAAGGGGACACTGTCTGAGCTGGTATCCCCTTCTCAAGCTTCCGCATCATACAAACGAGAGAAAGTTTGACCCAAGACCTCAGATTAAGCATGCGTCAGTATCTCAGATCTTTAGGGGAATTGGGTCTCGGGCTTGTAGTCCACCGGCATCCAAATCACGAGTTTAACACTAGGCCAATGCAACCCCAACATCCAATTCGTAAATACGAAATTTTCAATGGTTTATAACAATTTAAGCATGAAATCGCAATATTGGATGAAAAATTAAATTCAAAATCTTATTTATAGTTTTTCTGAGAAAATAAGAATTATTAAAGCACAGATAAAAGGCTCAATTATAACTAAAATTTGTCTTTTAATGAACATATGAATAATTTTTTAAAAAAATAATAAAAAGTTATGGATTTAAACTTTGGAACCTTTGACGATTAATACAAAATTACTGACCTTGGAAACGAATAAATAATTAATGCCACTCCAAATCAATTCATTAAATGGATAAATTAACCCTCATGTATTCTTATGCAAACAGGCAGCACAAATTGTCGATTATTAGTTCAGATACGAGCTAATGTAAATTGCTGAATATTTCGCCGTAGGGCAATATTTTTAAAAACTTTTTGCGGCATACTGATTAATCAGATTTTTGAGTTTTTCAATTCACCTAGTTTAGCTTGCGGCGAATATTAAATCTAAGAAAAGGACAGCTTTTTCATTATTTAAGCAAATTATAGAAATTGTGTGATAAAAATATCACGGCATGCACCAAACAAACATACAGAAAATCAACATTACGGATATATACGGCATATACAGCCATTAGAGCATCCGACATAGATGTATATGTAAGAGATGCCTTGCTGAGGAATTGTTACTTGGAGAATATATGTTTATGCGCGTGGATAATAATAGTGGCGCTAAAGTTTGTTTTTTTTTAAACATTTTTGTTGTGTGCCCATATTTTAACACCCAAAGTTTGTTCTATTCTCATTCTAGAGCAGTGATATTGCCACTGTTGCTTGGCAAAGACCTATATCCTAACCATTTTGCTTTCTTAAATTTAATAGGATTTTATATTTCAATTTAAATCAAAGTAGGCAATTCATTATGGCGTTTGGTATTTTATTACTGTTTTGTTTCGCAACATTTTACTTGAAATTGTTTTTCTTTCATACTTTTGGTAAACAAAAGAACTTGTTTGGGGTATTATTTCATACGTATTGGCTCTTGCTTCAGAAAAATCCAAATGAAATCAATCCAAGATGACAGGATTAAATGCAATAAATAATTTAAAGAAATTTTGCAAAACTTTACTTCAAATCTATACAATTTCATAACATATTTATTTACGTAAATTTTGTTCTCTTTCGTTAAAAATTATTTTTTTAAGAGTATCCCAAAATTAACGCAAAATTTGAATTTGCCACAACTTGTGTAATAAAGTGTTGACAATCCTATTAAAAAAAAACTTTAACATCTGATAGTTTTAGTTAGTAAAAATAGAGCGTTACGCAATAGAACAACTTGTTATCATTGTTGAGCAATATTTCAAAAATAATGAATGCCTGGAGGCCACAGTTGGAAAATTTGAGAATTGGCTCTTGGATCGTGTGATTTAACACCATTGGATTTCTTTTGATAGTTATTTGAAGTCCAAGGTCAATGCCAACACGCCCACAAGCACGCGTGCACTAAAAGAGGAAATTCAAAGCAGCATGAATGAAATTCAGCCACATTTATGCAAAATGGTCATGAAAAATTTCGACAAAAGAATGCGTATATTCCAGCAAAGCCTAGGAGGCCAATTCTCCTATGTGTTTTTCCATACATAACCATATTCTGTGTACTTTACGATTCAATAAAAATATAACACTGTGCTTTTCTTTATTTAATTCCGATCTGGCGTTAACATATTGTTCTATCGTGTATGGCTCCATTTTTACTCAACTTAAACTATCTGCTGTCAAATATTTTTTTAATAAGGTTGCCAACACTTTACTGTACGAATGGTGGTAAATTCAAATCTTGAATTAAATTTTGAAACCTTTTACTTTTCTCTCGTGTTGTAAATGGCAAACATAAATCGAATTCTGAAGAATAAATTATGATACATTATGTTATTTTATTTTAGCAACAACTGTGTGTTAAAAGTCTGTTGACCCATTAATTGGATACAAAATTACGAATCAAAAAAAGAGGAAGGAAATCGGAAAACACAAAAAGGATGCTGCAGTTCCGAAAAAGGAAACAGGTATCCGAAAATCGCTGCTCAGGGAAAAAATGAGATGCCTTTATTATTGCGATAAAATCTCACGATTATCTAGATCTTTCAAAATGGAACTGTAAATTCCATTTCTTTAAATTCTATTGCTATGCTATTTCAATATATTTAGCAAAAATATTGTAAAAAACACCCTTGATATTGTATTTTAAAATTAACAAGATTTGAATTTGCCACCATTTGTGCAGTTAAGTGTTGGCAACCCTATTAAAAAACATTTGAATGCCGATAGTTTAGGGTTAGTAAAAAATGGAACGTTACTCATAGAACAACATGTTAACGCAAAATTTAAATTGAATAAAAACATTTTTGTTTTCTTTAAATTGTTGTATTTTGGCACATACGTAATCTTCTCGGAATTTTCCATGACCATTTTACATAAATGTGGCTTAATTTCGTTAAGGCAGGGTTAAATTTCCACCTTCAATGTACGCATGTTTGTGAGCTTGTTGGCATATACCTTTAACTTAAAATAACTCCATAAAAGAAATCCAATGTGTGTTAAATCATACGATCTAAGTGGGTCAATTCTCAAATTTTTGAATTGTGGCCGTCAGATTTTCACTATTTTTTAGATTTTGTTCAACAACGAAAACACATTGTTCTATCCTGTAAAGCTCCATTTGTATCAACCCTAAACCTATCAAATGATTTTTTATGAGGCTGCCAACACTTTATTGAGAATGTAGTAAAACTAATTAAGGTTCATTCTTTATTATCGAAACAAAGGCAAACTACCGAATGTTTTATAAAATGGCCCAGAATTCGACATTGTATATTATATCGACGATACATTTTTATTTCACTAAATGTTATTCATTTCTATACAGACCTTTAGCTACACTAATAAAAAAATTATTTGAAATCCAACATTAGCCAAGAATGATTCACCTCTTTAGACATTTTATCAATTGGGTGGGGAAGGGTAGTAAATGGGAAAGAAGAAATGAAGATATTTATTAAGAATCAGTTTAACGGAATTAAGAATAGTATTGGCAGATATGTAAAAGGTGCCCATTTATGTGGACGTAAAAAAAGATGTCTCAGGAACAAAAGTAAAAGTCCAAGATGCAATAGGAAAGACTGAAATAGTTCAAGATGCAATAAGAAGGCAAATCGAAGAGGTAAAGAGCAAAGATAAAATGGAGAATAGTAAGGGACTTAGAAATCTGGAGATTAAATTTGTGGAGTCTACTTGGTTGAAATCGCCGATCTCTACATTTCTGACTTCGAACTTTCTTTGCAAATTCGGCTTTGCTGTGATCTGAAGAGAAAAGTGATGCAGTCAGGAGAAGAGAAACGCACATTTGCTTACAGGCAACGCATATTGTCTTTGGAAATCCGCTTACGGACACGCGTATTATCTCTTTAAACAACTTTGAATAAGAGCTACAAACAGTGCTCAACAGCCGAGAAAGAGTCCAGAATGGATGAAGATATTCCTATGAAATCTTTGGCGATGACAATGATGGACAACAACTCTTGTTTTCATGTTCAGAAAGCACTGTTAGAGAATCCTGATTTTAGGCTGGTTCTGCGGAGAAAGTTGAATGTATCCGATTGCTCAGATTTGCAAGAATCGAGAGTCCAGTTGAATCGAGTCCTGTCACAAAGTGATATTTGACGCCGTGGAACTTCTTAATTTTTTTAGAAGTGTGAACAAATCTGGATGAAGGTTTTCAAGACCAAAGGTTTTCAAGATCAAATCTAGACCAAAGTCTCCAAAAGAATTGGAAAGGATCATATATTATTAACAAGAAACTGAACATGACGTCGACAGAATTCATAAGTCGCCCAACTCCGACAAAGAATTGTTCACTTAGATAGGCGAGCCTTATAGAAGATACATATAATAATCATGCCTTTATCTAGAGAGACTGCAGGGGCATCAGGATTTGAAGAGAGGGGAAATGGTAAGGAAGACAGTTTTACGGGCAGCTCGCCAGATAAAGGATTCCCTAGTTTAGGATAAATTTGGCAACAAAATAGAAAATTCCAGAATTCGTAAAAATCTTGGCAATACCTTGGCCATTAGAATACGAGATATGACGATATTTTTGTAAATTTTTTTGTCCTGTCACAAAGCCATAAAAAGAGAGGAGAATTAGCTGAAGTCAGTTTGTATTGAGCTAGTTGTCGAGTAGTCTTATTGTCGGGAACATCCAAGACAAGAAAAAATAGTTAAGTTCTCTCTGAGGGTTTTGTGCTGTTACAGATGCTTACAAGCGATATGTTGCTGTGTGCAGCTTTTTGTTGTAAGTGCTGCCCTTATATAAGTTCTGGATGCATTTCGTTATCTGAGAATCGTTCATGTATAGAATAAAGCCCTGTTCTTTATTACTGAGCCTGTAAATCTGTTTTTTCAACGTTCATCCACTGCACTCGGTTTCTTGTTTTTCACATTTGCAGATTTCGGTTTCTTCCAACTTGTTTTTCAAATTTACGGATTTTAGATTTTTCGAACTTGTTTTTCAAATTTACGGATTTCGGAATGACCAATATTTGAATGAATCGATCATTTTTTTTTATTTATTAACGATTAATTTTTAAAATGAAACGTTTTAAGAAAAATGATTTAATCATTTATCATTTTTATATATTCCTCAATTTCTTATAATACCAATTGGTGCAATTTAAGAAATAGCGAAACACAATCCTTACGAATTATTATCTTGTATGAAATTGTTTCAAACCTCGCAAATCACCAGGCCAATTTTTGTTCGGACCGATCGCAATAACAAAAATCATTTTTCCCATAAAATCTAAACTGATTCTTTGTAGAAAAAAAAAGCATTTAAAGAATATTAGATATCTGAAATGTCCTTTAAATGCTTTTTTTTTTTTGCCAAGAAACTTTCCGGTTTTTGTGAGGAGTGTTCTTTACCACATATATAGCGGGTACAATCTAGTAAATTAGGTCAGTTGTCTCAACCACAACATAGATTAAATGTCAAAAGAACTTCTATTCAAAGAAGGAATTTTGTACACGTGTACAGCATTGAATTAATAAAAATATTGATGGTGAAGAAAGAAAAAAAAAATGAATAAAAGTGGAAGAGGAATGATGAAAGGAGGACAAACTTGCACCAACAGGTTAGTGAACCAGTTTTAACTTGGTTTTTCTGGATCTTACTATTGTGTTCAAGTGACAGTTTTACCAGTTTAGAGGAAAATCCTAAAAAGAAGTTGTAATCTTAGTCTTTCTTGCATAAATTTTTTTGTAAGGCAAATTTTTATTTAAGATATAAAAATATATTTGAAAATTTCATACAAATAATATTACGCTGCTCTTAAACAAACGCATTTCGAGCATATAAGGCCAATGATTTGTCATAAAATTATAAGTGTGAGATTTTTAAAATTATTTTATTAATAATTAGAAGCTTAAAAAACTATAAAGTATTAAATTATTTTAAAGATAAATTTTTCATTGCTGACATATTATTCAAGTTTTGCTATTAAAAATTACATTGAAAATCTACAAATTTTTAATTAAACAGCTATGAAATAACACTATGCTTTGCATTCCCTATAAAATATATAGTTTTGTCTGAAGAATATTTACAAAAATGTGATAATAATTTACATTATTATTTTTAAAAAAATGTTTACCCACCATTCAGTATTTCGCCCAAAATTCGAAAGCACATGTTCAGATATGAGACAAAATTGGATAAAACCATATAAAAATAATCATTAACAAAAGTGTGTCCAAGAAATTATTTTAAAATAAGCTTCGTTTTGGATTTACTGAATTAAATTTAACGAATATTCGTTTCAGAATTTCACAGTGCTGATGAAAATCAATTTTCCAAACTAATTTCTTTTTAATCCAGATGAAATAATTTCACTATTGGCTAAGATTAAAATTATAGTCATACTTTTTTTGTAATTTGACAAAATTGCAATAGTAAATATCATAGAAATTGATGCTTTGTTTAATTTCGAGAATAGCAAATGTGATATAAGCATCTAATACCTCTGCAACGATTTGAAAGATATATTTTTTATAAAAATATAAAGAGGGTCGTTTTTTAATAGTTCGTGAATTCATTAATAAAACTGTGTTTCTTCCCCCCTTAAAAATATCAGACTTATAATAAAAATCAGTTTTCTAAATAAACTTTTGGAGTGAATTATATGGATATAAATCAGTAGATAAAAATTCGTCAATCTTCAACGCAATTCCCTTGCTGTCTACGAATATTTCGAAAAATGGTAAATCCAGTTGGAACTAATTCCAAATTACAACACAGTATGATACATAAATAAGTAGACGTTCGTTGTTGCTGCTAATGGCAATTGTCATAGACAAGCCCGCTGACAAAGTCATCTGTTTTAAGCCGCGTTTTAGCGTCTCTTATTTCAGTACCGCCATCTTTGGCCAATATGGCGCTGAATCTACACATGCCTCACAGCACTTTTCACGGGGCGGACTTCATTCATATATTAAATTCACTCATCCACAGATCGTAATTTAGACCTGAATTTGAGAACGATCGCCTCTGATTTAGTACTCCCAGTGGTCTCGATTTGGAGGACTTTGTGGTTATGGCATATTTATGCATGTACCAGCCACTATGCAAACGGAGAGTCTTTGGCCGGCGGCGTTCGAATTCACAATCCAAGAGATGCGAATACAACGCTCTACCAACCAGGCTATCCGGCAATTAGTAGACGTTCAAATACCACAAACGTTGAATCGAAATAAGGCAAATTCATGGTATCGAGGAGACAGAGTCTGGAAAGTTCTCTTGGTAACCTCATGGATGCGTTTGGAATAACATTCTTCAAGAAAGAAATTTATAGATAAAAAGAAGAGAAATGCCTTAATACCTGTTGGTGTACAATCTCCTTAACACATGATATAATATCTAACTGTCATGGAGTAAGGAACGACATTTTCAGATGCTGCAAAATTGGACAGTGTCATTTTTACAGATAGAGATTCAGTATAAAAAACGATTCTAAACTTCATTTGAAAAGAGCTCGCAACCCAAACAAATTTCTACATCAGAAGGAAAATAGGCCATTTCAGTGGACAAGAAAATCTTGTACGAGCAGGTATCGTGTTCAATGCACGTACGCCATTCTATGTCTTTCATGTAAGTACTGTAACAGCACAGAAAATATTAAAACAACCTTCTTTAACTTAATTAAGAGTTTTTCCAGGAAGTTGTATGAAGAGTTTTATTTAAGGAAGAAAAATTTAGACCAAATTGAACTAAACTTTGAGAAAAAGAGCATTTACTATATGATAACCGACGATATCGCCAGACTTAATAAACTAAGTTTGACATACTTTAGGAAAAATCATTGCATGACGCCAAAGCACTAAAAAAACCCTCCAAACTTTTAAGACATATATGTAAAAAGAACGAGAATTTGTACCACAAAATAAGATTTAAAAAGAACTTTATTTTCAGCATGAGAGTTTACTTTCTACTGAGAAGTTCTGCGAAATCGCTATATCCATCACCAGCAGGCCCACTCTGTAAAATATCAATCGCCCTGTTTTGGATGATCTTAGTGTCGAATGTATATTTTAAAAAATATTACTCCAGTTTATTTTGTTCTGCGACTTTTTAATACTACAATGCACAAGATATACGAGACCATAATTCGGTGCAAGAAAAATTGTTACACTACATATAACATGCTTCATGTATTAGTATTCATAATTTAAGATATTAGTTACAAGTTCCATATCTGGAATTAATAGCTGAAAATGGCTACTTAAGCGATGCTTTGCGGTAGCATAAAGGTACATAAATATAACTTAATTATTATATTACAGAATAATACTTTACCTTTATCGCCAAGATCTGCTTCAACTTTCTTAACGGTTGCTTGCACTTGATCATGCTTAGTCACATCGAGTTGCAAAACTTTGATTGGGCCAGGGCCGAATTCTCCAGACAGCTCTTTAGCACCTTCGCTATCCATCGACAAACAGCAAGCATATACGGTGAACCCCTTATGGCTCAAGCGTTTGGCGAGTTCTAATCCAAATCCAGTGTCACATCCTAAAAGATTTCAAAGTGACTATTTAAAATTCCGGAATTTCAAATTTTCTACTTTCATTTTACACTTAAAAAGAGTCAAGCGTAATCATATTTTATGGGTTTTATCTTAAGATCCATAAATACTAATTCTTCATTTTGCATTAATTTTCAAGCGCTGTGAACAATTTATTTTGAAAAAGAGAATTGTAATTTGGTTATAACATGAATTGCAGAATATTAACTTCTCGAATCCAGAGTTCGCAGATTTGAAAAATTTAGATATATTATCTTTCTAAAATTTTTTTAAGAATAAATATGGTTACATGGATTAACTACAAAAATGTGATAATAAAAAATATAGATGTCCTTCAACAGTTATAGCCTAGATGATGTGCAAAGAGTGATATTGGGTAGGCAAATCCTATGTTTTAGGGTGAGAAAACGGAGTTATTGTCTATTGAAAGCAGTTTTTTTTTTCTTAATTTGAACATTGGCAAAAAACATAAGATTAAATTTTTGATGGATGCAGTTGAATTTCATGAAAACATTGTTAGATATTGTGTGTTACATTTAAAAATGTATTAAAAATAAAGAAAAAAATTGTGCAGAAAGGAAATTGATATCATCAAAAAAATTTAGTTTTATGATAATGCAAAAATCATTATTGTGAGATAACAATTTTGAAAGATATGGTCGTCGATTTATAGATTTAACTTATTTCCATCTTCGTTTCAGTTTTATGTTTGACATTTATTTCTTGCCTTTTTTTCATTCTTTCCTTAGACTGAATAGAGATGTTGGTGACATAGAGAGACCTTCAGAGCGTTTCTAATTATAGTCTACAACTCAATTAATTAGAGAAACATTAATTTAAAAATGTTCAATGAATCAAGCCAACATTTTCGTAGAGCGATTTATTTGCATTTGGCTGTTGCCATTCGAAAATAAGTAATAAGAATGATTTCTAACCACGCAGGTTAG
The DNA here is from genome assembly GCA_026543865.1 of Argiope aurantia. NCBI lineage: Eukaryota > Metazoa > Arthropoda > Arachnida > Araneae > Araneidae > Argiope > Argiope aurantia. Next base: position 597,392 of record JAPMOR010104900.1, read on the forward strand.
CGTTTTACATATAGATAGATGAATAGATATTTCAATTTTGTATTAATAAGAAACAAATCATTAGTGAATATGAACAAAGGTTTAAGTGAAATTCCATTTTTTCCCTTAGGAATGCTATATTGATCACACCGAACTTTAGATAAATAAGAATATAAATAGAGAGCTTCCAGAGCTTAAGCACACCAAAGCAACTTAACAAATATTTTCCCCAAACGCTTTTAAGACAAAAAGATAAATAACTTTGTAAAATGATGCAATAAAACATTAATTAATTTTTAATAAATTGAAAATACTTTTCTCTTTGCTCTTTTAATGGGATTGTTTGAAAATATGCATGCATGATAAAATTATATCACATTGATATTCTGAAATTTAAATTTGTATCGGGTTTTTAATTCACAGTGGATTTCAGAATTTTGGTGTCGGAATATCCCTGAGGATAGCATTAAGAAAATTAATGACATCAAAAATCATTTTAATCATTACAACATGAAATCTCAGCCATCCTATTGCTTGCTTAAAAAATTCAACGCATTGCAGGAGGCAATAAGAAATACAAAAAATAAAACAAAATCACACAGTAAAACATGGATGGAAACGCCAACTACATAAAACTAGAGAGTGTTGCAACTGGATTCCAAGTAGTAGTTACTTGCATAAATCTTTATCGCCCATAGGTATCTGCATAAATCTGTATCATCCATGGTTTTCTACATTAGTCCGTATCATCTTAGGTGTCTGTATAAATCTGCATCACCATAGGTGTCTGTATAAATCTATATCACCATAGATATCTGGATAAGTCTGTGCCATTCGCAGGTTTTTGCATTAATCTATATCGCCCATAGGTGTCTACATATGTGTGTATAACCCGTAAGTGTTTGCGTTTGCATAAATCTGTATCACCATAGGTCTGTATCATCCATGGTGTCTGCATAATAGATATCTGATTAAGTTTGTATCATTCGCAGGTGTTTGCATTAGTCTGTATCACCCGTAGATGTCTGCATAAGTCCATATCACTCCCGACATCCTCAATGCTAATGTCGGCTGTCACTCTGCCAGACTTCGTTACTTTTCCATCATAACTTTCAATCCCCTTTTAAACCAAACTACAATATGACCGCGAAGAGTCTTCCAATCGACTTAAATATCAACTAATATAAAATATTATAGTTCAATTTTAACATAAAATTTCCCTTCAATAACCCTCAGCAAGAATTCTCGTTTCTCATTTCCTCATATGATGGAATCCGATGGCAAAGCACTTCAGAAAAAAGTCCAAGAAAAATTAGCGTTAGCATTAGAAAAAGGAACACTAATCGATTTGTCTCATTTTCAAAACCATTTCAGATCGGGAAGCGTTTCAAGCACCGCGAGGGAAAAGTGAACACTTGCCCATCTACAGTTTCTCTGAGCTGATCTTAAGTCGCAAAGTTGAGTAAAAAGATTATATAAACTCTTGTTATGGCCTTACTTGTGAGTGTGGAACAAAACAAGATGAACAGATTGCCGAAATTCTATGAACTACTGGACGATGCGTTTTGTGAACAATATTTCCGCAGATCAAGTAATAGAACACTGCTGTTTTCACTATGAACTTTCTGTTCTTATCAATACTTACAAGTACTACTATTTATTTATTTCTATATGTTACCATCATTCAACTTCGCTTTAATTCTGTATGCTATAAAATTTATTTCTTGCTCTTGCTGTTTGCTTAACACAGTTTGTGGAGGACTAGGACATTGTAATTTCAACATTTTCTTGCATTGAAAAATTAGATAGTAAATTCCCTAGTAAAAAAAACGAAGGGTCATCTCGCTGCCTCGGTGCGACCATGAAACTTCCATACTTTACCTATTAATATAACATGCTTCCATGCATACTCACTTTAACTTCCCATGCTTTATCTATTGATATAACATGCTTCCATGCCATACTCACTTTAACTTCCCATGCTTTATCTATTAATGTCATAAAACTTGCGTATTCCAAAAGCAGAAAAATGCTGTCACCAGATTTGCTTTTCATTTAAAATGTTTTAGATCTGTCACAAGAAGATACTTGGATAGGGTAGCTTAATAATCCAATTGTAATTGAACATAGAGACAATTAGTTTCTATTGCTGCTAATATTTATTTATTTATACAATATGTTATTACTATCATTCAACTTCGCTTTATCTCTGTATGTTACAAAATTTGTTACTTGCTCTTATTGTTTGCTTAACACAGTTTATGGAGGACTAGGACATTGTAATTTCACCATTTTCTCTCTTTGATATTAAATTGTGAAACCTCCTTTAAAAAATGCCGAGGGATCTCCTCGCCACCTCAGGGCATCCCATGAAAGCGCGAGAAAGCTTTAACTTTCCATTCTTGATCTATTAACATCATCAAACGTATTTCTGGTCAGACATTATCTATCAGTCACCAAATTTGCTTTTTAGTTGGAATATATTACATCTGTTACAGGAAAGTACTAGAATAAGGTAGAGAGACAATATAGAGACAACTGATTTCTGTTGCTGCATTCGGAGAATAAAGAAGGAATATTTTTTTCAAAATTCATGATTTAATATTTTTTATTGAGAACAAAAAAATGGATTCGAAGAACTAAAGAGAAAAAAATAACCAACCACCAATTCCAGTAGTCCATGAAGGGAGACGTGTGGTGTGAGTGGATCAAAAACGATTCTTGCGTACAACATTTGTAAAAATAAAACAGTCATGATAAAACCAACATTATAAAAGATTGGAATTGTAACACAAACTGTTTGAAACAATAATAAAGGGCCTAATATCGACGACCCTTCTATTTGATTGACTGGATTAAAATCTGGCTTTCTTTGAATTAGGCTTCCCAGATTTCTATGTGAATTCAATTTTCTCAGTATTTTTTTTTTAATTTATACTTCTTGAGTATTCCTAATTTTATTATGGTTCAAAGCTCCAGATTCGATTCGCGAAATTGATAGTTGACACTAGAGATAAAGCAGGTAGAGATAAGGCAGAGAGAGATAAGGTATGATACAGATGATGCAAGTAACTACTACTCTATAATTGTCAATTAAAGAACTAACTGCGTTCGAATAAGTGACATTATTTTGTGAATGATAAAATGATAGACATTCCGGCCGTACCGCAAGAATCTCCAACATTGCTGCGAATGTCTAAAAATTATGAATATGGTAATAGTTCGCCAGTCCATTCAACGGCACTGTGAAGTTTGCATAATTGCGAAAAGTAGAAATGTTGATCAGTTGCTGCGATACAGACGGTGCGCGCTGTTGCTCAAATATAAAGTATCGCCAAATATAGAGATTTCAATGCCATTTCCTCGAAATTTCTGCATTGCTGCGTATTCTCGATTTCAACCGTGTGACGTTTTCGGTCAAACATTTCAATTTGCTACAAGCTCATTTTTGCTTTTCATCTTCCTGAATAGTCTGTACAGTGAATTTTGAAATATCTTTAATATTTAAATCAAAATAAATTACTTATAAGTCAAGTGACAGACAAAAAAATTTTGAAAGTATTCACTAACGAACTTCTGTTGAGGTATTTTCAAGCGGACGGTTAAGGTCTTTCACTATAATTATGATCATAACTAAATATTTCACAATAATTAAAAATCAACAGATTATCACTTTTTTGCCTTTATAACACTCTGGATTTATTAACGAATATTCCAATTATTATGGCTATAGAATGAGAATTAATTGGAAATTTTTTTGTCTCTATATCGACATCTGTTACTGATGCACTCTCAATACAGTATTTAAATTTTATTTAATTAAAACAGAAAAAAATTAACAGTATTAAAATTTTATAAAATTCTTTCTTTAAAAATGCTTTCAATATCAGGATGACTTCCGCGACAAATATTTATACTCAAAACGTGTTAGCTTATAAAAGATTTTAAAACATCAATAATTTTATTAAAATGGTTAAAAGCTTTTTGTCTGCGAATTACAGAAAATTTAAATACAATTTTTGATCACAATGCTATATGTAAAGATATGAATTTTTCCATAAATTTAAATACATTTTTGATATTCGAAATAACCAAGTTTTACTTACATAGAATTTTATTATGCTAAAACTTAAGCAAGAAGACAACAGTTGGAAATGGATAAACTTATTTTTCTAATATATATTCCTCCTTTTTAAGAAAGAACGCATAAAAAATAATTGCCCACGAAGTGCTACATTTTAAAGACAACGGTTATTTATGCTAGCAATTCACCATATTGTAATCAAGAGAAAATTATGAGTTTTTCTCCCCTTCTAGAAGAACACTTAATTGATGTTAATGTTCTAGAAGTCTTCCAAAGCAAAGCATATTTCTTTTTAAATGTATACATGTGTATCGATTCAATTACTGTTTCATGTTCTAGAAGTCTTCCAAAGTAAAGCATATTTCTTTTCAAACGTAACACGTGTATCGATTCAATTACTGTTTCTGTTTCAACCCAGTAGATTTAAGAACATTCTATAAGATTTCTTTCTTTAGTATTTGGAAGTGCTTTTCATTTTGATAAAGAAATGAGTTAAATCTTTTTAAACACATTTCTGAAAAATATTTTTAAATAAAGAAAAAGAATTAATTACTTCAGTAAAATAAATGAACTGAAAAGTATAACTAGTTTTTGAAGTATCAAATATTGACATTAAACGCATTTAATTTCAGAAACTCATTAGAATCACTTATAATCAATCCTCACATTATAAAGTTAGTAGAAACGGAATAGAAAATAATTGTTATAGTTATTTTCTGATTATTATAATACTGAAAAAGAAAATAGTTGTAGTTATTTCTAAAGCAATTCAAATTTAATTATGCAACCTAAACAGGCAAAATTTTGAAGACTGAAAAAAAATTATTGTGCGAAAGAATTGTTAAATCTGTTCATAGTATGTTTTGGAATTGATATATTAAAACTTCTACTAATAACAGTAAATAATAAATGGAAGTAAATACTTTCAAAAATCTGTGTTATTGTCTAATTATTACGAAGTTGACTTAATATAACGATCATTTTAAGTCACATAAAGCTATATACTGTCAAATGGATCACGTAATCTTCATTTGACAAAATAAATGTTGTAAAAATAATATATTCATTGCTTTTAAATTGCTTTCTTCTAAGAAAGGAATAATTTGGGAAGTAAAAATTTCCAATTCACAGTATGATAAGTGAATAAAAATCAATTCACTCGATCGAATCAATCGATGGGAGAATTTTTATAATCTAATGTAGTAGTTACGTGCTTTATCTAATGTAGGATATAACCATTCATTTTTTTTTCAATTCCTACTATTAGCTCACACACTCTCTCTCTATATATATGTATATCTTGTTCAAATTTTCAATCGTTAATAAAATACCTTTTATTCATCCATTGAAGTTCAAATACATTTTTTAAAACTTGTAGTGGATGACACTTGACGTTAATACAGTTTTTTTTCTCAAATATTAATTAATTAAATTTGTCCAATAATTTCTATTTGGTCGCCAAATCTGTTGCCATGTCGCCAAATGGTTACCAAGCTCTATTTGCCACTTAATATTGTAATTCTGTCGTCTGTATATACATATTCATATTAATTGTAATTATTTAATAAGTAACTAAAATAATTTTTTATAAGAGAAAAGGTATATATATATATATATATAT
>JAPMOR010104900.1:603175-641335 GCA_026543865.1 Argiope aurantia
TGCAAATGTAATTTTTAATATTTTATGCAAGAAAAAAAACTTAAATGCAGTTTACTGTATTTAAACTGAAGAAACAGAAGATAAAAAAACACTTTATTTGTTATTTATTACTTGGATCAATTTTATTTCCTTAAGCAAATAAAATTGCTTAACATGTGATTATTTTAATCAAGCCTAGTGACATAAATATAAGAGAGATCGCCGTACGTGATAATACATATAATCCAACACAGTGATTTCCAAACTACTTTCGTCGTGGAACCCCAAAATTTGTTGCCAATGATCGGGGAATCCTGAATATTTATTAAACATCGACTTTTCAAAATTTAATATCTGATATAAAATGAAACAAGTATCATTTTGGTATTTCAGATTTTATTAAATTAAGGAAAACTCAAAAAAAGAAAAAAAAAACAATTCACCATAGAAATAATTAATAAATATACAAAACATAAACTAAAATAAATGGAAAATCTTTAATGTGAAGAATGCACCTGCTTCTTTGATTCCATGATTTTCTTAAAATTGGGCGTTAGGTTTGATAACTGAACTCGCATATCTGGTGCAGCATCAAGTTTGTTACGATACTTGGTTTTTATCGCAATATATTTTGAAAACCCAGATTCACACAAATAAGTGGATGCAAACGGCAATATCCTGTTTTGCTGTCGAATAGTTTGTTTTGCTAAATTTGGATATTAATCGAATACATCTGACCAGAATATTGTTAATGAAACTGTTCTAAATTTGGCTTCTAATTGTGTATCCGAACTCAATTCAATCAAATTTTCATAATCCATGGAATTAAATCCTTTTGGTTTTTCTTTTATTTTAAAAGGATCTTGTACCCAGTAATTATCTTGATTCTCTAGGTTTGGAAAATAATCACTGGGTGATTGTTGTAAACTGGACAGATGTGTTTTTATACCATCACGGATTTCCATATCTAAATCCACTTCAGATTCTTCGAGAAAATATAAGTGTCTGAAAATACTCGAAGCTATTTTGCTCCTCAGCTGAAATCCAATATTTTATTTTCCTTGAAAAAACAACCAATTGATCTTTTGTTTGCAATATGTTGACTTGTTTTCCTTGCAGAGCCAAACATAATTCGTTCAATTTTCCAAATATATCAGCAAGGTATGCAAGTGTAGATAGCCAAGCCATATTATTTAATCTGTCTGATAATTCAAATTTATGATCAATAAAATAAGCCATCAGTAGCTTCTTTCGCAATTCAAATATTCGCACAAGCATTTTACCACGCGATAACCATCTAACTTCCGTATGAAGAAGTAAAGTGGTGTGAAGACTACCCATATCTTCACACATGACTTTGAAAATACCTGATTGCAATGATTTACTTTTGATAAAATTAATAATCTTCACTGCTTTGTCTAGAATAGATTTAAATGTCACCGAAATCCTTTTTGTTACTAATGCATATCTGTGAATGAGTACTGTTACAGTTTTTTGCAACATTTTTAATCCATGCTACAGCACCTTTCACTTTTCCTGTCATTACTTTCGCTCCATCGCTGCATACTTCAATACATTTTCCCCAGTTAATTTCATGCGTTGTCATAAAATTATCAATGCAGTTAAATATATTCTCCCCCGTGGTGTTAATGTTCACACTTTCACATAAAAGCAAATCTTCTTCAATTTCTTTATTAAAATAATACCGAACGTAAACAAGCAAAATTGCTAATCCAGCAACGTCTGTAGACTCATCTAGTTGTAATACATAAGCGTTACACGCCTGCAATCATGAAATAAGTTCTATTTCAATGTCGTCGGCACTATCGTTAATACACCTTTTTGTAGTATTGTTAGAAAGCGACACACTTTCAACTTGTTTACTATACCTTTCGCCCAATACGCACGAAACGATATCTTGGACACAAGGTTTAATAAGTGATTTACCAATAACATGTGTCTCGCTTGCTAGAGCAATATGGTAAGATACTTTATACGACACTTCCGTTATCTTTTGATTATCTGTTTTGATTTTTTTTTACTATAAAACTCTTGCTTTTATTATGGCATTCAAGTTTTCTTTTTAAAAAAAGAAATATCTTTGCCTTTATTTGCTGGGTGATTTTTTTTCCCAAATGCCTCATAGTTTTGCTGGTGCTAAGGAACTGTTTGGGCATTTTTTTATGTTTTAGATATTACGGTATTTCTTTTGATATTGAAACTTTGTTTACGATCTGAATTACAGTTACCGTTAATAATACAAGGGTGCAATAGTATGAGAAATAATTTGCTGCTATCAGAAGGTTGTTATAATTACATCTTCAGAAATAAATCACCAAGGAATCATTCCGATTAAAATCAACACACTTTTATTCTCACCTCACGTCTTACATCGTCTGAGCGTACTCTCCTCAAACAGGAAATCCATCTGACATCGGCTCTCGCCTAGCGCCTCTATTACTTGCGATTGTGCAAAAGTAAGCAGCCGCACCGGAGGGATTGTTTCACCACAACAGCACTGGCGCAAATGGATGGTTAACCTAATTTGTTTACAAACAAACTAGCCCTCCTATCAGTCTTCCGGTGTATCCTTCCGCCCATGTATTTCTACCGTAAATGGTGTGAAAAGGCTCCGTTTTTGTTTAGGTTTTTCAATAATCCACAGTTTTTTTTATTTTTTATACATTATTTTTATTATTTTTTTTCCATCTAATCGATGTCGTTTAAAATATGCAAAACAGACAAATCGGTGATTATGATGAAAACGAATAAAAACATGCTTTGCATGGATCAATTGGTGGGGTTATAAGAAGCCAAGAGACAGACAATCGCCAAAGCAGTAACCCGGAAAAGAAGTTTGGAATATGCCACTATGGCCATCTATTGGTAGGATCGAAAGTTTGATCACGGTAAAACATCCATGCATCGGTATATTGCATACAAAAAAAATACATAAATTTTGAGAGTCGATTGTAAACTTTCCAAGGAAAATGTGAATATATTAAACACCATTCTTATTTTTTAATCAAATAAAATCTGTCACGCGGAACCCCTAAATTTTTTCGTGGAACCCTGGGGTTCCACTTTCGGTACCACTGATCTAACATCTAATTGCATGCTGTCTTATACCATGATGTGATTTTACGTACTTTTTTCTCATGTAGGATGTGCAACACATCTTAAAATGAATTCTGCACGGTTCATTAGGCATTAATATTAAAGACGTGCGTATCACGTTAGAAATATAGCAGCTTTCCAGTTCTTTCAGAACTGGAAAGAAAATTCTGTTCGGAGAATATAATTTAAATACAATTATTACAATTAAAAAAATCAGTTTTATCTATAAATAGCTCAAAATTTTTAATTGTGATTCTCTGTATTGTATTTTAGAAAATAAAATTATCGATAATTTTCCTTTAGTGAATAACTTCTATTAAAAGAAAACGAATATTTATTAAGGTAGATGATTTACCGTCGGAACAACATAAAATCCGACTATAACTAAAGAGAAAAAAAGAAGAAAAACAAATCAAGACAGCAAAACCGAATCTTGCTTGGTAGGTGAAAAGAAAAGCAGCATCACATAATTGGCTGAGACCTAAATGGTCTGCGATCAGAGTTGCCCAGCTACAACCTAACTCAACAGGAGGAATCGAATTTTCACCGTTCGCTATTACGCATCTATTGCATAATGAGCAAATTTTGATGTTTTCTGGGAGTGGTATTCAACCAGCTTGGAAACCACCCCCAATATGTGTATATCCTACTCATCAATTTGTTTTCTGTCTTTTTTCTTTTTAAAAATTATTATTAATATTATTTACGTTGTTTAATGAATTCCCATTGTAGAAAAAACACTAACCAAACTGTTTCTTCTCAGAAAAAGTTAACCTTATTAATAATAAAAATAAGTTTTCTAAATAAATTTTGAGGATGAATAAAATGGATATAAATCGGTAGATTAAAAATTCGTCAATCTTCAGCGGAATTATCCCGATATTTTCGAATATCTCGAAAAATGGTGAATCGAGTTAGTACTAATTCCAAATTACAACGTACTATGATGCATGAACAAGTAGACGTTCAAATACCACAAACGTTGTATTTGAACGTCTACAATTGTCTTCTTTCTTTTTCAAAATTATTATTATTATTTATTACTTCATTCAACAAATTTTCTGAAGCTCTGCAGCCTTGATGAATGGGCCACCAATGCACGAGACTAAAATATCACCATATCACAACAAACCCATCAACTATAAAAAAATAAAAGCTAGACTCATGACGAACGAGCTAGATTCGTCATGAGCTTTTAATGACCAATTGAGTAATGACGAGCTATATTCGTGTCGCAATTAAAAAAAGAGGGACATATTTAAACCTGTGCAAATTTGGAACAATGATTAAAAATTCTGATACATGTTTCTCAATTGGTAATGCAAATTATTCGCTGCTTTATTTCAAATTTTTTTAGAATTAAATCGAACAAGGAGTTGAGAGTTTTCATAATTAACGCGACTAACTCTCTTAATACTATAATATAACACAACCATGTGAATTTTACTATGATTCTTGCTTAACAAGTATAAGTAAATTCAATTTTTGTTTAAAGATTTTGTGTAGCCCCTTATGTTCCCTGCCACCGCTCTCATCAACAGTATTTACAACTAGAAAGATATCACTCGCAAGTTTGGATAAACCACTTACACTTACAGCAGGATATTTTTATCTTCAATCTTATTTCACGTCTTGCCTCATCAGTCAACCCATCAATTATCTTAAAAAGTCGTCCTTCACATGGTTAGTAGATCTTTAATTGCCGAGTCTATCAGTAAGATTGAACATCCTATGAGAAATAAATATTGGCAAAATGAAAAAAATAAAAAATCTTATAAGGTTTTCGCGCTGTTTTCGTCTCTTTGGCAATAATATTAATCTAAAGTTTTTTTCTTCTTTTTTAACTTCAAACTTTGGGAGAGATCCTTAAAGTTTAGCAGTTTCTAAATTTAACTTAACTACAGGGGCTCACATAAGTGTCTGTATACACTTACTAATTTTAATCCATTACTAAAAATTAATATTTTATAGTAAAAATTTTATAACAATATTTATAACTGTTTCTTAACGAAGTTTCATTAAAACTTTAATGAAAGTTTGTTCAAAAATGTGCGAGAACATTTTTTTAAAAATTGGTTATCAAAAAGTTATTTCACAAAAGTCTTCATACACTTTAAAAAAACCTATATATATATCAATAAATATTGTGAAATTTCGGTCCACAAATACTGAGTAGGATACTCTGCAGCAATCGCAACAGTTTTTAAATGTCTAGATATAGAGATGCTCTAGTTTGCTTTTGCACAAATTAGTGCACCCATAAGATGCATTAGCTTGTAGTCGTTGTTCTTATTTTTGCATTTATATTCTTTCTTACGGTTCTTTCATTATAGTTTTCGTATTAATGTTTTATTTTCATACTCTTAATTTCGATATCTCTGCAGATATGTTCTGCTGGATTTAAATCCGGCGACTGGGGAGGTGTTTTCAGATTTTGAAGACAATTATAGAGATAGACGAACATTGGGAGCAGTTTGCTTAGTATCATTATCCTTACAAAAAGAATGGTTTCCAATATTCAAATTTTGAGCTAATAATTTTAAATTACCATTTAAAATATAAAGATCTTAAATAATCATTTTTAATGAATACAAAATTACTAGTCTTGATGCTGACATTCACCCTATACAAGAACACATTTACCATCATGGCTTGCTGTTTTATTACGTTTACTTGATTAAATTCCACGTTTTTTTTTTCTTCTATTTCACAGAATCGCGCAGCCATCTGAAACAAAAAATATTTAATTTGCTTCCATCTGCAAATAAAATATGATTCCAATATCTTTCAAGCTCATTTATTAATGATTTCGTGAAGTAAAATCTAAGCTTTCTATTTTTCGCACTAGAATAATTATTTTCAGATCTGAAATGGTCACCCTAATGCGAGCACTCGTTGAACATATTCAAGTGAAATTGAAGTAGAAAATATTTTGGTAATCTTTGTAGAAATCTTTACAGGAATTACTTGATCAAACGTGAACTTTTAACGATTTTTTTTAATTATAAATATTTTACGATGAGTGAAGATGGAGGATATTTTCTTATCTAGTTTTAGATTCAATTTTCTTCTTTAAAGCTTATTATAAAGTACATTGTAGAATAAAATAAATTTTCAAATTTAGTATATGTCGAAAATATTTACTACTTCTATAACGGAAAATAATCAATTTTCGAATATTGTTTAAAATTTCTTTACGGTTACGAACATTTTAAAATAAAAAATAGAATATATAGAAGTAACAAATAAATATTAAATCAAGCAATTTTTTAAATGTCACCAAAATACAAAAGTAAAAAACAAGACGTCAGATGATTATTTTAGCTATGAATTTATCCGAAAAATTTTCGAGATAGGATCTCTTTTGAGACACCTTTTATCTCACCCTTCTTATATTTTCATTTTTATTAAACGATAAAATAAAAATAAGTAAAATATAAAATCATTTTTTTTTCAAAATCGCATGGAAATATGAAAAAACACAAGACTTCATATTTGGATTCAATCCCAGGCTACGGCGCTTTCTCTTCACATTTTAAAAATGAACTAAAACTTTTATGAGCCATTGTAATTTATACCTGAATGAATAAAAGAACCTATTAGGTGTTTCTCACATTGTAGTTTATCGCCTTTATTAGCGTATTTTAATTTATATTGAAACACGTTTTTTCCTTACTTTTTTGTATATTGTTGTTTACATCAATATGCATGAAATATTTATACAATGCAAGATAAATAATTACCAACTTCCATTTTTCTGCACAACATCGTTAGCTATAAACTTAAGAAAATCAATCTTTATTTTTTTTTAAAGCGCAGTTTAAATATTTATCGATCTCGCTAAAGATGACTAATAGTTTATTTTTAGTAATTTGGACTTTAAACAAAATATTATTACGGTATTTTTTCTTACTTTATAATTTTCGTCTGCATTGCGTCAAAAACTTTTACGTCTGCACTTATTTATAAAACTTTTGTCAACATTTCAAATTATTATCTGACACATTTTGAATATATGTTTCATTTTTAATACTGATTAGAATATATGCTAGTCAAATGTTTTTTCGGATTTTGGAACAGAGCAAATTTACGCCTAAAATGTTTAGGGTTTTTTTTTTCAACAATTAGACGTCGTATTGGAAGACATAAATTTGCAGTATAAAATCTTATAGGCAAGAAATATTTTCAAGACGAAAAAAATTAAGCGGAAGCAAATTAAAATTAATATGAAGAACAAAATTTTCAATTTCTAGACTTGCTATAATTGAAAATTCGTCAATAGAGAAAATAAAAAGTAAGATTAAAACTATGATTGCTTTATTTCTCAAGTTATTGCAGTAAAGTAAGTATATCATGATAATCTCTTGTCTTTGTTTATAATATTTGATGGCTCAGCCAGCATTCTAAGTTATTGAATTAATTTGTGCCATTTATTAATTTCTATTTTTTTACTTTGTATAAATAATACATTTCAACTTTTAATATATCAAATAATATTTTTTTTTCATTTTTTTAATATTCTCATTTATAAAACTTATTTTAAAGCATATTTCCTTAATATGTACCTAGCTGCATCTGTACTGAACTGAAATAAAACCTGCACAACTCTAAAGATGAAGACATATTATATGTAAAGATGATAAATATCTTTTTTTATATAACTAGAAAATAAATGTCAGATAAGCAAGTAGTAATTCCTGTAAAAATATTGGTTTTCAGTCTTAGTACATATTTGTATTAAAACTAGCATCGTTTCCTAATTGTAAATTGCTTTAAAGTATACATTTTTTAAATTATTTGATGCAGTTATTATTGCTTAACCGTACAATTAAACAAAATTCTTAAAAATGCTTTTGAATGGAAAAATAGAATAACCCACAAACCAACAGCTGTAGTAAAAAATATTGGAAAAAATGATCTTCACAACTTTCACAGAAAGTAGAATGAATCTAAAATATTCATTTTGAAACAAGAACTGCTCTCCTGCATTCCTGCTAATTGTTGAAAAAGGAAATGTGTAAGAAAATAAACATCTGAAGGTCATCGTTTGTGGATGGGATAAACCTTTCAAGCGTGACAATTACGCCTTCGTACGTTTTGGGTGAATGTTCACGACTTAGAAACTAAGTAAACTAAAACTAGAATGATTTTTTTTTCTTTGCGATTGAAGAAGTCAAATGGAGAGTAAAAAGGAGAATCTTCAAGGTCGAATCGGTAGGATGTGAAAAACTATTCCGGTTTGGTACATAAGCAACTAGATCCATTTTTATGTCATAAATAATATAGTATGCAGCCTTAATTCATAATTAGATATTTATATCAATAATGTGGATTACAATATTATTTAAAAGAAACAATATTTGGATGCATAATATTTTATTGCCTAATATTCTACTTTTTATTTTTAAAATCCTTTAAAAAATGCATATTAATTATTATTTACAAGCATGTAAAACAAAGGAAAATGCATATACAGCATAAAAATATTCACGAATATTTAGCTTTCGCAGTTTCTTGTGAATTAATTTTGACAACTTCATATTGAATAAGTTGTTTTGAAGCTGCAAGATTATTGTAGATTTTGTATATCAAGGGTGCATATCTGTGCAACCAGTCAAATTTCGATCTCACATTAATTGGATGAAATTTGACCTTCGACTGTATTCAAAGAATAGAGAACGCATATTCATACTGGATCTTCAATTAATTTTTGTCCCAATCTGCGACCCACCAGCACACCACTACTCCATTCTACGTTATATTGAATCAATTGAATTTAAAAATCCGCCAATGTCTTTAATACAAATTAATTTGAATGCTAATCAGACTAGATCAATTTCTTCAAACTATGATGAATTATTGAATCGATTAAACATTTCAATGTAAACCTTATCTAAAAGAGACCACAGTAGCCTCTGAAAAAGTTTAAACTTTGACCACAGATCAGGACCTAATTCTATGGAAAAAATCGATATGCACAAGAATTTGATGCATACGCATCAGTTATAATGGATAATCAATCAAATATTTTCACTCGACAGGAATGTGAGACTTAGTAATGGAGTATCGACTCAACAGTCATCCTCGTCAACTCTTTAAAGTTCATAAATTATAAAAGTCTTTCCAAATTATTTCGCGTGTGACTGCAGAACAAATTAATCAGATCTTTGATGAAAATGTTTGCTTGGCGATTTTTTTTTACAAATTAATGTCTGTTTTTTTTTTGTTTGTTTTTCCAATTCTAAAATTAAGGGAAAAGCGCAGTGCAGGCCGTTTAGTGTTTTTAAGAATAGCTCATAGACAGCTTCCCATTAAAATAATTTCAACCACCGCGTCCTTTTGACGTTCCCTTCGGTTAAATTTCTTTATTTTTGAATTTCCGAGTGGTTATTCTGGATACCTTTTGATAATTCTAGGCATTGCTACAGTTAAAAATAGAACCATGAAACTAGTATCGTTATTAGTTTATTTTATTTTGATTAACATAAATCTAAAATTTTCATCTCGCTTTCTTTATCCGACATGTTTCTTTCTACCATGAGTATTTTTTTTATTTTTATTTTTTTTGTCAGTGCTGGCCGGGTAGTTTGGGTCATGTAAAAATCAGATGATATGTCCCATGTGATTAAAATTTCTTTACAGAGCCAAAGTTCGGTAAGTCAGTCAGCCATCTGACTCTCCGACCAGCCACGAAGGCACACGGATTTAAACCATAAAAACTGAATAACCGGACCGCCGCAACGGCAACATTGGCGGGAACTATGGTGGAGTCCTAAGGGCCATCACCGGCCACGGTACAATCCTCCCCGAAGGAAGTACGTCCCGTCATCGATGGGAGGAATCAGATCCCCCACCTATTAGTGTACCCTCCAGGGTGGTGAGATCCAACCACCATGCCGGAAGCATCTCATCCTCATTTCTAGGTGCCCCCCCCGGGGGTTGCCAAAGTTCGGTAAGAATTTCGAAGGCGAAAGGGAAGTTGAGTGGCCTGAGGATGCAGTAGTGAAAGCTTATAAGCCAGTTAACAGCTGCGCTACACGGGCAATTGCTTTTGTATTGTGGTCTTGTTACTCGGCTGCGAATCACAAGGTCCCAGGTTTTATTCTTGCTCATAACAATCCGCTACAATGCAATGATGCTTGCAACTACAAATCTTTTGGAAAATAAAATGTCTACTCCCACTATCTTGTGTCTAGAGATATATTGCAAAAAGGAATAAAGGTGATTTTCAAAAAAGTATCTATTGAAAGTTTAACCTCAAATGAGATGTTTCAAGACAACTTTCGAAGATATATATTAAGAAAAGTTTGTAGAGCATTTGAAAGATTAGGTTTCAAAATTAATGTTTATCTAAAACAGAATTTCTAAAATTTGTATACAGTCCTTGCAGAAGATTTCATAAACAATATGAATCACTGATAATGGTTTTATGTAGGTTTTATAAAAAAAGGCACCCAGAATTATGTTATAGAGAATTTCAACCAACAAGTTTTATGTACTATGTAAATTTTAATAAGCTCTAGATGAAAAATCATTTTAACCAATGATTTAATATTTTATTATTGAAATTATTGTAAATTAAATAAATAATAAGATAACAATGGAAATCTAAGAAAATTTATTTCTCCCACAATAATTAACTACAAAAATCAAATATTAGTTAATTTAGTACTCAATAGTTATTTTAAAACTCTTTTACAAATATACCTAATTGCAAAAATATTTTACTTAATATTACCCGATTTTATTTTTGTGATATATTTATCCATTAATTTTTGCAAGATAATATTAGGGACTAAAAATAAACAAGTTTTAGTTATTTGATTCTAATTTTTGTGCAATGACGCTATTTAAATCAAAATTAAGGGTTCTAAAGAGGTTAATATATAAATTCAAAAACTCTAAAAAGTAAAATTATGTGCATTTTTCTCATGCAAATATATATACCCAAAAATGTACATTTACTCAAAAAGGATTTGTTTTTATTTTAAACTTTATGTATTTTAATGTGGAACATAATACTTGATAAATTTACGTTTTCATAAAATATCGACAGATAATTTAGCTATTATATGTAATTTGTAAATGTTAAGTAAATTTGTTTGATAAAAATCTATTTGTACGAAGAATATTTGTTAGAAATAAATTTGAGCAATTACAGCTAAATCCAGCAAATAATACAAATTTTATATAAAATTTTAAAATAGGTACATAATAGTCATTGTTCTCATATAGCCTTTAAAAAAATATTACCCATTTTTTTAATAAATAGACTAAACTAGCGGTTAAATTATTTAGCGGTTCTAGTAACCTTGTAGACGGGTATGCAAACATCCGAGCAAACAATTCCATCATCTGAAAATTCTAAGGCGTATTGAAAGTTTTTATTTGGCGACCTTCCTTTCACATGACACCACAGTCATTATTAGTCTGGATGATTGAATACTTGGCTTAACGAATGCAGCCGGAACTAGAAAAGTAAAACATTAGCTTAAAATAACTAAAGCATTCTAAAAATGTTTTTACGATGTGTATTGAAATCTGATGCATTAGTTCATAAGGAAGCTGATTCATCATTTTAAAAGAAGATGAAATCATCACGTGCTGAATGTGACTTTTTGTAATTTTGGTGTTTGAAGGTTAGATCTTCACATGGGAAAGAGTTAGAAAAGGAGAAAGAAAAAAAAAACAGTAATACAAGCATGTATATGTTGGAAAATAAAATAGAAATTTTGAAACTTTTTAACTGTTTATCCGTGCACTAAAAAGCTTATAATATCGAATTTTCATTGCTTACACTGAAATAGTCTTTTGAAGTTTTAGCAACTTATTCATTTTGAGCAATAAAATGAATTTTGAATTCGGCGATCCACATTCTCTTAATTCGAATTTTTCGCTATGCAAATTGATTATTCGAGAATTCAATAAATCATTCCCATTCACATATTTCAAAACAATGCATTTCTATAAATAAATACCAGCTGTGATTTTCGTTAGTATACCAAATAATGCTTTTGAAAAAACATGGGATTCTATTGCCATCTCGCTAGTTCTAGGTCTAAGGAAAGAATTTTCCGAACTTAAATTTTATTTAAGAAAAGGCAATTTATGCTCTCTCATTATAAGCTATCTTTTAATTTCCATTTAATTGAACACAAAATGTCATTTAATCAATAACTTATGTCCTCACATAATAAGCTGTCTTTTAATTTTCGTTTAAATAAACACAAAATATCAATTAATCAATAATAAATGTTCTCGCATAATAAGCGATCTTTTAATTTTCGTTTATTTAAACACAAAATGTCACTTAATCAATACCTTATGTTTTCGTATAATAAGCTATCTTTTAATTTCCAGTTAATTAAAACACAAAATGTCATTTAATTCACAAAGTACTTCATCAAAGGTCATAGGCTTTGGAGGGTTAAAATGGAAAATAATAATAATAATCAAGAAGCCATACAGAGCAAATCCTAGTATATTTGCAGAAGTACTCAATAATTTCTATACATCAGTTAATTGCAGTGCTAGTTCAAATATTTCAGAGAAATTTCAGTTTAAATAGATATAATGCAGGAGAAAACGACCGCCTCAGAAGTCATAATCACATTTGAAGTCCTACATGATTAAAGTTTCATCTTAATATATCTCCCCAGTTGCATCAAATTGCGACATTGATTGAACTAAACTCGGATAAGTACTTCAGAACTTGTCAGAAACCCAGAAAATTTAATCTGACTCTTGATTCAACAGAAAATCAAGGCTATCAATTATGAACAAAGATCAAAATTTTAATTTGTTAGTCAATGTAACAATACTTTTAAATATGTGCTTGCGAAACTGTGGATTTTTACGTGTCCTTTTTTTTATAACGCTATTTCATCAAATATACAGTATGATATTCTGTGTATCTGTTAATGCTATGAGGTAAAAAAATAAGAAAATAATCTAAATATAACAAAATTGACATAAAATAAACCGAATGACAGATAAGAATGCATTGTGATGTTGCTTTTAATACAAGTATTGTCTTTATTTAAATTTTTCGAAATTTTCCATCGATATATTTCAAAACAAATCAAATCTGAATTTTTTAAACTGTCTTCAATTTTTGAATTTTTAATTCTACTGAAATGAATTATTAACATGGTCAGAAAGCAGTGCTAGAAAAATGTTTTTTTTACTAAGAAATAAATCTTTCCAACTCCTGGAAATATTTAAAAATAATGAAATTGGAAAGGAAGATGACTAAAAGTTTCGAAAGATCAAGTAGTAAAAAGCCATGCATATTAAATATTTTTTCCTTTTTATACTCAATATGAATACAAGTAATACACATTCTATTTAATTTGAGCTGAATGTATATTATTTGATCATTTTTCAAACCGAAAAAATGATTTTCTAGCCAGAAAAGAATATTCATCGTTAAATTCATTAGCATAAATAAAAAATAAAAAGGAAGAAAATGGTGGTATTTAAAATATACGAATATAAAGGCCACATTAATATCAATCGCTATTCAGCAACAAAATATAGACATTTACGATAATTCTAATTTTAAATTTAAATGTAATTTTTTTAAAAAATAGAAATAAATATGCAATTCAATATTGATAAAAAAATTTAGTGTAATATCAAAGTAGTTGATAATTTCAAACTAGACGTGTATGCTAATAAATTGATAACGCATAAATATGAAAGATAGCTTATCGTTTGTACTTAAAATAATAAAAAAAATTCAATGACAGTTTTAACGTTTGTCATTTATTTAGAACAGCAGATACGCCAAATCAAACATTCCAAATTTTATCAGCACAAAATACTTTGGATTCAAGCCTTATCAAAAAGCAAAAATGTATTCTTTTCTTTTCTTTTTACTTTTAAATGGGAGATAAAAAGTATCTGATAATATCTAGTTCATGATAAACCATAACTATGTGAAAGAATAATGTGCTTTCATTCTGTCTGAAAATTCCTTGAATAAAGTTTAAAAAATTTTTTAAATAAAAAATTCTGAAAGTAATTTATTTTTACCTTCCAACAACTTATAAAAAATATATACACTTTAAATATAACTAGATAATATTGAATTTTTCAAATTTGTATATAAGCATCCGAAATTTGTATTCAGACAAAACATTAGAAATGTGTTGCTTGAACAAACGATGCAATTCCTAGAAAATTGTTTCAAATAAAAAATAAAATAACAATTTAAATCAAATGAAGCAATAAAAAAAAACGGCTCATACTAAATCAACTTTTTAATTGTCTAAGTTTCCCTCCTACATTTGTCTGTGAAGCGAATATTCCGACTACCGTGAACGAAAAGTAAGTGACTAGAATCCATATTTAGTAAAAATGGCAGACGAAGTAGAAAAACTATAATTATATTGGGCGTAATATAAGGCCGAATACCATATTTGTCTGGTTGGAAGAATTCGGCAGAAGAATCCGTTAAAGCTGCTTCTGGTTAATATTCAAGATTGAGTTAATTCGTTAAACTCTACTTTCAGGTAATTCTGGTGCATTAAAATAAACCAATACAAAAAAAAAGTCTTGGAACAATACTGCCGTTTTTTCCTACTTTTGAAATAAAGGGTGTCCCAAAATTAACGCAAGATTTGAATTTCCCACCATTTGTGCAGTAAAGTGTTAGCAACCCTATTTAAAAAAACCATTAGAAGCTGATAGTTTAAGATTAGTAAAAATGGAGCATTACACGATAGAGTAACGTGTTAAAGCAAAATTTGAATTAAATCCAAACGGTCTAAAAAGAGCAGGCTATCACTTAATATAATATTATTGCTCATTATTTCTCGTTGTAAGAATATGCATTCGAGAACACATGTTTATTTTTAATTAGATTTGTTACAATTGTATAGATTCCCAAAGATGGATATACATCAAAAAAATTGTCTGTACAACGACAAAAATTCTATTTTAATCTAGTGCGATATTTGTGCAATCGTTTTCATTGAATTTCAGGAAATTTTAACGAACACATTTTTAATACCTGAATCGGAATAAATTTTAAGAGAAATTTCAAATTCATAAATATCTATATATATAAACAACAGCAAATATCTATCAATATAGATAATGTTTAGCAATGCAGGAAGTACTTCCGCAAACAAAATCTATTATAATTGCTCTTCCGTCCGTTCCAGTAGTTCTCCTAAAACAAAAACTAACAGGATTTGAAATGTAATGAAAGTTGAGTAATAATTTTCCGAACATATTTCCTGATTAATTGTGAATCCTTAAATTTGGATGTATCTAGATAATAAGTTAAATTATGAGTCATTTGTACAATAAAAATTATTTTTACAACTCCCCGTTTCGAAATTTAAACCGACAGATACCTTTATACCCTATACACAACTCTAAATCGTTCGATTTGTGAAACTTTTATTCGGAAATCGAACCATTTATCTTTTATTCCCATCTCATTTAATGAATAATCGAATTAAAAAATACGACAGTAAAATGTAAATAATTTTATATTAAGATTAATTTATTTATTGCGAAAGGTATTAATGAGTTTCTGAATGACAAAAATCAAATCTATTATTTTCCAAAAGTAACCAGCAGGAGTAGTCTCCTCATCACTTTCTTGTTAATAAACTTGTATTCTCTAATAAGCTTGTCATGCCAGAGAATACCTTACAAGGCATTGTCGTACAATAGTTACGAAATATTAACCCTAGGCATGAATTTAGCATTTTAGTTGAATTTATCGTGTCATCCTTGGTGAGGGGGGAGGGGTTGACGATTAATCCCTGGCATCCGTTTAATAGTATCCAAAAATCGAATTTTTGCTTTAAACAAGTTTTTCTCAAACGATTAAAACAACGATTTCACACAAAACTGCACTTGTAATCAAAAAATCCCATACTAAATTTGATATATTTATGTCATCCCATTTCTGAATTACAACGTTTACATGTTTCTGAAAGCACAGACCGACAGATAGTTAACCCGTATCTCGATTTGGCTCAACAGTTGACAGATATCTATTAACCTAACTAAACTCAGCTGCATGACAACCCATGTGGGCCAAAGCCTATGGTGCCCATATCTGCTTTCTTGACCGAAGGCCCTGGGGTGCAAGGCATATGTCCCGGTTAGGTAGTCAGCCTAACGTGGAACCCCCACTGTTTAGTTCCCAAGCATGCTTGGTCCTCAGTTAATCGGCCCACTGAAGGGAACAGGTGTCTACACTATAGGTTTTAAATCTGTGTGGCAAATTTTATCAATTTAGCTCTCTTCGTTTTGTAATTATCATATTAAATTATATTCGAACAGCCGGACAGACGGACTTCTTCTGAATAGATTTTATTCAAAATTTGACAGAAATCTCTAAATTTGGTGTAAAGACCATATACCAAATTTCATGAGTCTAGATCAAAGTGTTTTTGAGTTATTTTTATCACAGACAGATAGACGGACATTTTCTAAATATGTGTTTTTTGACAAAGGAAGGTCTGAAACGTGGAGATTGGCTAATATCTTCAGTTCGAATTTTTTGGTGATTCGTATGTATACGAGAAAGTATAAAACAACCGTTCAATGAACGAAATAAACAGTTGAAGAAAAAGTTTAAAATACCCGATTGTATCAAAAGAATTATTCAGATATTTACACAGCCATTTCTTAAAACGTATTCGTAAAGTCTTTCGCTTTTGCGCTAATCCGTTTTATTACAATTTTATGAAAGTTGTACTAATTAATAAAAATTGAAAATTTTAATCCATTCGCTCCGTATGAAGATGTGACTACGTTCGGGAAGAATTTTTTTGAAAAACGTTCGAAAATATATTTTTGAATATTTGAAAAAAACATCTATGAAATCAAAATATATCAGTTACGTCTTTTTTTTACTCGGCTAAAAAGAAGCATAAAGCAAAAATCTTGCTTAAAGGTTTATGAAATGATTTGCTTAAAATTTTGCAGATAGCTTAAGAAATATATTACCTAACTAGCTTTTACCCGCGACATCGTTCGCGTGGAAATTTTAATATGTATGTATGAGAACTGATGGTCTGATCAACACTTGGCAGTGTCTGTCTAAAACCGCCTGCGAGCAAAACGGCAAAGCCGCCTATCACCGCCTGATTCCCGCGGATGTCCTGCAGGCTGCGGTTTAACACCTCTAATGCATGCTTGTGCGACATTGTGCACTCGTCCTATACTATTAACTTGTACTGCAGCAAAAGGACTCCCCGGCCGTTGTTTTTGGTGATGTTGCATGTTGGAGTATGTTCGCTTGCAAGATTAAGCTGCAATTTGAAAACGGAATGTTCAATATGGCCACTGTTAAGCAAAGTTGCAGCAATGCCCGAGGAAGATACAGTCAGAGCTATATTGCGGTCCTTGCGGAGTTGGCCTGGCAGGAGATTCAGCACAAACGTCTTACCCGTACCCTTATCCTTTACAACTTCGCTTGATAATTCCCCTCTACGCTGAGGTGGGGGTAGGCCGAAATCAGTGGGACATTTTCCAGATATGGAAATCATTTTATCCTCAATCAATACCAAAGCTTCGTTAATGATTAGGTTATTGTGAGTGCCATCCAGCCTATGCACGATACCTTTTGATAAAGCGTCCTTGTATTTATCCCACAGCTGGAGGGGGTTTGAAGTCCGCAAGTGCTCACTGAAATTGCAAACAGGTCTTCTAGCTACTTTCATAGCCCGAGCTTTATTACTCCTCTTCGAAAGATTAGATTTGCGTTTTCTGGGCATTTCGAAAAACTATCAAATAATAAAAAATCAAAAAAATTAAAACTAACCTAAAAACCGATGCACTTAAAAACTATAAGCATATGCGAAAAATACATAATTAACATAAATGCAATTTAGTTACTAAAACTCACAACTAACCTAAAAACAATTGATTTACATTGTAACCTGAAATAAAACAAAACAGCGAGTCCGTATTTCTTTAAAATCAAGTCAAGTCTATTTTATTTATCGATCGAGATTGAGATAGCTACAACAGTATAATACACATAATTTTTTAAATTTTAATTAAAATGAAAACATAGTTATCAACAATCAAAACACACTGCGCATGCGTGAAATTTCAACGCCAGTTGGGGTAACGCAATGCAGATTAGAAATTTTTAATTTCCTTTAATCTGTTTTATTTTAATTTAAAAGTACTTCAGAATGAATCCTAAAGATCGATTAATAAACAATGTTTAATTTTAAATGCATCAAACACCAAGAAAATAAGCAGAATCCTTTGAAATAATCGGTCAAAAATATATTAAGCCTAACCTCATTAGTGTGGGGAAAAAACTGAAGCCTTGCTCATTTTTAGCGGAATTTGGCCTCAGATTTTTGGCGGTAAAGTTAGTTTTTAATTAAAAATAATTAACCGGAACAAATAGTAGCCTATGTCCTATTCCAGACTATAATCTATATCTGTGCTAAATTTCATTCAATACCGTTCAGCCGTTCTGGCGAGATTGACAAACAAAAATCCATCCATCCATCTATCCATCCAAACTTTCACATTTATAATAGTAATATAGATTCCAGTACTAAAAAAATAAGCTGTTTTTCTATCGAAATATTAGGGTTCAACTGATAAATGACAAAACATTTGCAATTTTTTTTCTCATTCTGAAGTACTAAAACAACTATAATAAATTTTTCTAATTTAAATAGAATTAGAAACGAAATATTTCTAATAAAATAGTTCAAGAATTGTAAAACATATTGAGAAATTGTTAGACCAAATATGAATGA
This sequence comes from Argiope aurantia, assembly GCA_026543865.1. Lineage (NCBI taxonomy): Eukaryota > Metazoa > Arthropoda > Arachnida > Araneae > Araneidae > Argiope > Argiope aurantia. The sequence continues at coordinate 622,030 of JAPMOR010104900.1, forward strand.
AAAATACGCATTAGATTTTAATGTATGAAGTTTTTAGTAAGAAAATTCTGTCAAAGATTCGAATTTAAGAAAATTGCAACTAAAGATTGAAGTAGAATTAAAACGTACGCAAATACAAATATGAAAATTTGTGCAACTTCCCCCAAAAAATAGACTTAGAAACAAAATCCTAACGATTTTATAAAAAAACCTGTTCAAGCAGTAAAGATATTAAATAAAAAAAATCATAATTTCGCGGAAAAAAATCGTCTTTATAGCGTAGCCTTAATATATAATATTTTTACTGAAAATATTAATTAAATTTCTGCTTTTGCCACAAAAATAATATAAAATAAATTTAGTAAATTATATTTATTGTATATTAAATAGCATTTTATTGTCATTTGTTTACAGAATTACAACTCTTTTCGATACAAAAAATTTAAAATATAACCTCCAAAAAAAAAAACAAAAAAAAACAATACGCTCTATCTTTTTTTTTTTTTTTTCTGAAATGGCAGTATTTTTTCAACAATTGAGACGGCTGCCTCTTCCCCGCCAATTCATAAGCCAATGTTATATAAAACTATAGATGAATATCGATGGTTCAACAGATTGATCTTAGGATAGATGATAGCAATACTTAATTAGACTGAGAGGAGTAGAGACTGACTCGGGTATAAAAAATTTGAAGTCAATTTCAAATTGACAATTTTTGGAAATCGTAATTGTAAAGCATCTGAAATGTATAACTTCCATCAGTTACAAAGAAATCTCACGGGAGAAGTATTTTATTTTCTACGGAAAAAGAATAATTTTTGTTTCACAGAAGTTCACTAATCATAAAGAAAGCAAGGGTTAGTTTTCATCAATAAAATATTCCCTCGCATTGCTATAGTAAAAGATCAGTATAAAAAAACTCAAAATTTCTGACATTTTATATATATATATATATATATATCTTAATAAATTTCCAAATTTTTATCTTAATTTAGTTCATATTAACTTAATTCTAAAATGGTCTGTTATTTTCTGATCCGATTCCACTTTTTTTATTAAATTCATTCTACATGCGCTCTATAAAACTGCTCACTTCAGCATTTTCTCAAGCTCCAAGTGAAGGGATAAAAATTCCTAATGCTTAAAACATTTTTATAAAAATACCTAAATTTCCCTTTCCTACACCTGTCAAAGAAATCCCTATCAAAATCTCATAGTAAAACCACTGACGAGAAAAATTTCGATCTCTTCTGCATTTGTATCGCGAATTAAACGGACGTCAGATTTATCATTGCTTCTTGTACATAAAATGCCTCTCATAGTGAAATAAATCTGTTTTAAAACTTCAAAAGTTTCTTCTTTTTGGCTGCGCATCTGCAAATGTGTGTGTGTGTGTAAAGTATATCAAAAACATACTTTAAAATTATTCCTGTTTAATAAATTTTCTGGAGTCCGCACGTAAGAAAGTGATTCCGATATTCTTGTTTGTTCAACGGGAAAAATTTTCTAATAGCCAATATGCAAAGAATTGAACGATTTTAATAAATTATCTGTACAAAACTGATCACTACAGAGATTATATAATTCAAATTATATTGAAAATATCTTTTTCATCATTAGTAGGCAGGAAGAGCTTTATGAACCATCTTAGAAAATTGTAATTCGATTCGAATGAAAAAAAGACAGATGCAGTTTATTTGGAGTTCAGAAAAATTTCTAATAACTGAAGCTGGATGAAATAGAACTGAATTAAAATAAAACTCATTATTAAGAATAACAAGATACCCAGTTCGCTAGGAGTTGTCTGCCTACCATGCAAATAAAGGATACTCGGACAGATGATACGTATTCGGACTGTCAACATACTAACAGCAATTACAGTCAGCTTTGATATCCCACTGAGATAAAGTTCATGACATTTGAATCCCATCGTTCATGAAACATCGCTAATTGGGATACAAATTAAATAAATGGTATATAGTAAATAAACTCATTTGCGCAATGCTAGCAGCATCCTTCAGACACAGCACGCCTTTTTCTCCGTAAGGTCACACTGTAACGCTCTCCTTTTTCTATGAACCAAGTCATGTAAATGAAGAGTTCACATCTAATACACTGAAAAGTTCAGAGTTCTTAAGATCACTGTAAACTGTTTCAAATTAAAATTAGTTGTTGCATTTTTTCACACGTTTTCTTTTATATATACGTTAACTACCAAACCAATATAAAGATTATATTTAAATTGTTTTGCATTGGACAAGTGTCTGAAGCCAAACCAGAATACGATTCATTTCGAAAAATGCATTTTCGAAATGAATCATTCCGATTCATTTAAGATGATAGTAAAAGCTGTGAAACAACAGCGATTAGCATAAAAATTATAATTATTGAAAATGTTAACATTGTCCAAAAATTACCATCATCATCAATTTTTGCAATAAAATTGTGCTAAAACTTTCAATGCTTTTCAAACTATTTAAAATTGGTTTCACTATTTTATTCTTAATTCGCAGCTTATCAAGACATTAAATACTAAATTTGTAGGCCTATTTGTTATATTCGTAGCGACCTATAAACTTCTACATGCTTATAAACCACATTCCAGAAATTAATCTTCAAAATCGCATGCTAGATTCAGTAAAAATGCTAGATTCACACCAAAAATCTATATTTCTTAACTATTATTCGCCAATTCTCTACAATTAACACACAAATATAATTCAAGTCTCTTAGATAGTTGCGATCTAAATAAGACAAAGTTAACCAATCATCCTGTTGATAAAATTCTGCCCATGTGACCATTTCTAATTAACCACCACAGTTTCAATCAGCATAAAATTCCTCTGTTGCATAAGATGAGATTTGGTTGAAAGTTGGATCTACAAAGTAATTATGGAACAAATAATGAGTACTACCATATCTGACTCTTCTAAAAAATATTGTCTAATTATAAACCTGCTATAAAAACACACAAGACGGTGGCTTAGAGTAATGCAATAGAATTTGGCGAATAAATTTAGAAATAAATATATCGCAACCAAATTCTGCTTTACACATATATGTATAATGCCGGTCCCATTTTGACTAATGGATAGATAAATTTAAACAGATTAAGATATTCCAAGGATAAATATCAGCATTTGTTATTCCTTCCTGTTCGTTTCATAAAAAAAGTTTCTCTCTGATGATTTATAGATACCGAAGTGCTAACAAATCTTATTTTATAAGAATAATGAACGCAGCATTTTAGGCTCTAAACAGAAAAGTAATCCCATTTGACATGAAATGGTAAGCATGTAGCAACAGTAATAAATTTTTCTATTATTAATGTAACGAAATCTTGAATTTCTTGAATGGATAACATACCTTAGTTTAATATTTCTATGAACCCAGTTCAATAATTGATCCTATTCATCAATTTTATTTTCTATGAATGCCGTTCCTTTCTATCACTCTGATGGCAACACTAGGTGGATATAAAGGTCTTTCAAAGAATAAGATAACGGTTGTAAATTCTACAATAAAGGAGCTGTTTTATTTAAGGAGGACGATATGCAATGCAAATTTGCGTTTTTTTGGTATATATTACTATGAATAAGTATAACTACTAATGTGTTCATAAAATCGAAATCTTCGATCTTGAATAAGGCATACTGTGTAATTTATTCGAGGTAGACTTTTGTATTAATTATTTTTGGAGGATATGATTACTGCAATATCATTTTCAAGCTTGATAACTTGTAGTCCTGCAGTTATCATTTCATAAGAATTTCAAAGTGAAACCTTAATTATAAACTTCCGATATACATAGTATTTCAAACTTCCATTTAAAGAGGATTGAAAGTAAAACAATCACACCTAATTTTTTTGCGTCAAACAATTTCAAGGATTTCGGATTAACAATTTGACGGAATTTTGAATTCAAGATATGGTGTGACATGAACTATTTCATTTTGTGCGTCAGATGTATTGGCCATATCCCTATTTTTCAGATGCAACAGGTAACGAATGTGTAAATTTTGAGTTCCACTTGATTCCTTATCTGAATCCGGCTCATCCTTATCGGAAATGTACCTGGATATTAAAACTGAGGATATTGCACCCTTAAAGAATGAGGAAATTCTACAACACTTTCAAACTCACTATCTATGATATATCCTACTGTATCAGGAAATATTTTTTCAGAGAATAATTCATTCTTGAAATTCTGATTGTTTGTTCTATATCTATGTTATCTCACTGAGAACCTGGGTTTTAGAAACTGCACCCAGTTGTAGGTAGGGTTGGGAAAATTCAAATGTAAAGGAAACGATGGAGGGAAGAATCAATAAGATGCACTTTCACTTTCAAATTTGGAAAAAAAATAATTAGAGCAATAGAGATTCTTGTGAAAAAATGTCTATTTTGTAGTACACCTTTATTTAACTTGATTTGTACAACGTCTGTTTAGATAGAATTTTGTATTCGATTTTTCACTACTTTTCTTTTCAGATTTCTTTTTTTTTTTTTTTTTTTTTTTTTTCAAATTTTTTATACTTGCGTTTTTTCAATAACAATGCATTATTGTAATCTTTTTTTCAATTTTTAAGTCTAGCTGGTAGTGAATATGAGACAAAAATTGATTTCAAAATCTATGATATTTATAAAATTGAATGACATATTAGAAATTACAAAATAAAAAAAATAATTGAATTTTTAAAAAATTATACTTTTTAGCATATTAATAAAAGTGTGTTTTCAAAAACTTCCATTTTTTTTCTCTTACCTTACCTATGAATTCATTAACCCTTAGTAGCCTGATTTACGAAAATGATTTATTTTTAATATGACTGTGTTTGCTTGAGGGTCTAGATGAAGGGAAAAATAGCTAAAGAATTAGTAGGTAGGTTTTATGTAGGGCGGAATGCCTGAAGTATCAAAATTGATACTCACAAAAATAGCACTAGTTTCTTCAAGTAAAACATGCACTCGCAAAAAATAATTATATCATAGCGAAAATAATATATTCACTTACCTCAAAAGTATTTATATTCTTCAGAAAAAGAAAATATCAAATTTGTATTCAACAAAACTTTTAGTAAAATGTGTTTACTTGTTCACTTTGCTGCGCAAGTAATATGTCATAGATAAAAAAAACAATAATGACATTTGATTTTTTTTTAATTTCGTTGGAAAGAATATTATACAACAGTAAAATACGTACAGCCAACCTATAAAAAAAACTAATAGTAATGTGAACATTCGGTTTAAAAGATTGGTATCAAAATTGAAACTCTAGGTTATTAAGGGTTAAGAAAGAGAAAATAGTTGCATATTAGTAACTGTGTAACATAATATAAATGATGATACTTAAACTTTTCATTTACAGTGATATGCAATTTAAGTGAGTTTTGAGTGAAACTTTATCTATTAAAGCAAAATATCTACTTCCTTAAATACTCAGAGCTTAACTTTTGATGAATTTTGAACCATTGAAAAAAATAACCATAGAAAGGTTTGATACGATACTTTTTCTCATCCTTGGTACTTTAGGAAATGGCCTGGTGAGGCTCTAAAGTTTATTGGAAACTACCCCAACAAACTGTTTTCTCCTGCATCAGAAATGGATATTTTAGACGCTTTTTCTGAAAACAACAGCTTTATCACGTGCGTGAAATATAATTCCAGTAAAAAAGTACCTAATAACAACTTCTGCAGAATGCAGGAATTTACGTCAGAATAGCTATGGCAGATCCTTTATTATTTATGGATTTTCTTAAAGTATATGGATTCTTACACATGATCTACCTAAACTAATATACACTGGGAAAAAAATCACTTACTATTACAGAAAAAAAATGAAAAATTTTGAAAATTCAAAATGCTATTAAAATTATATTTTACTATTCCAATTGGAGCAATTTTGTAATTGAATTTCTTAAGCAATATTTTCTCAACATTTTTATTTTCTAGTACACGAGAAAGTAAAATTAAGATAAAGTATTGCAACTGTCAAACAATTCGAACTCGAAATTTTAACGAATCTTCATGTCTTCCTGAATCCGAAAATTACATTCTCGGAATTATCTGTAATCTTCCATCTGTCTGTAAATACGATACAACTCAGAAACGCTGCCAGCTAGGCAAGAGAAATTTAATACGTGGTTTTCACATCAAATATATAGATTTTTTATTAAGGTTTGAATGAAATCCATTCCGAGGAATTTTGTCCGAGTATAGTGAACACAATTGCAAAAAGCACACGACTATATAGATAAAATTTGGCGTATAGGTTTGTAAAATATTGATACTTTTCAAATATGGAACCAAATTCCTAAAGTGGTTAACTGTCTGTTGGTCTTTACTTTTACATACATATAAGTAAAACAAGTTAGATAAATTATTTAGAACAGAATTTAATCATTTAAAATATAGACTCTTATCAAATTTTTAATCAAATCTATCAAAGAGAAGAAGTCAGTCCATTCTTTGGCCTGTACGTAAACTTGATAACTCTAAAACAAATTTGCTTGAATAAATGAAATTTGGTATGCGATCTTGTGATTACAATTGTACTTCTACATGAAGATTTGGATTTTAATCGGTCAAAATAAAACGTCCAAAATATATTTTCGGTTTCTTTCTTCGATAATTCTCACCATATGAGATTCTGAAAATAATAAACTGGGCACGCGTGGCGTTTAAGGTTTTGTCGTAGGTCGCAATTTTATGCGGTAAGAAGAGGAAGGGCTTATTTAGAATGCGGGAATGTTTGGGGGAAGAAGCCATTACCGATGGATTCATACGATAATTTTTATAAGCCAGTACAAATGTCGATGTCTATAAATAGCAACATCGACATGCGAAGTTTCCAAGGCGGTTTTACTATCGGTTGTACAGAAGAAGAAAAAAAAAATATATATCGAACTTGTCACCTAGATACTTTTTGGGTAGAAGGCACTCACTGAAAATGAATGACTCAAAATTGTGCGAATTTTCGATTAAAATAACTAAACTTTTAACGTTCTTTCCACGTTAGAATATATTATAACATAAAAATAATTTTAAATCAATTTGAATTTTTCTAAGAAACAAGCTTTTCAGTAATATTAATATTATTTGTGTTCAATTTTTCTCTTTAATTTTAATAAATTTTTAAAAATTATTTTATTGCAATATTTTTTATTGTTTAAACTATTAGATTTATACTCACATGCATTGCAACAATTTCAAGTTTAATTTGTTGATATGTACGTCATTTCTGATAAATCACTTAAGAGTCAATTTTAAAAATAAAATGAAGATAAATAAATTAAGATTAAAACAGTCGAAACTCTTTAAAAAAAATTTATCTATCTTTTATTTGATTCTTATAATAGTGTAGAATAGTAGTGTAGCTGAATAAAATCGGAATCAAAATTATTCGATTAAAAATGTTGAATGGCAAATAAAATTTTGCTTTCGCGAACTCTTAAACACAGAAATTATTCCAGCGTTGTTTTATTTATTTATTTATGTAAATAAGAAAAATGTGTTCAGAATAAAAGTTCTATAACGGCGCGGTGATTCTGTCATATTGAGCATGAAAATTTTCTCTCTCGCACTAATTCTCTCTCAAATTATATAATTCCTCTTTAATACAAAATATACATTCTTTTCTAAATACAGCTCCATTCTAAGACAAATCTTTAGTTTACAATGAAAATTTCTGAATAGCGTAACATTTTAATTTTAGTTATTTTATCAATGTATATTTACTAGTATATAATTTCTTTTGTGATATCGTATTCATTTTAAAAAGATTTTTTTTTTAAAAGGCAGATATTTTCAGTTATGAATCATTTTGATCACGAATTATATTACGGATCTATCTACTCTAAAAATAAGAACTCCGTTCATATTTACTCTATATGAAACTTCATTCTATCACTCTGCTTTTTTTCTTTATTTTTTTTAATTTGGTAATTTATGGAAATATGATGTTATTTAATACCAAAATAGAATTATAAATTATCATTTTGCACAATAAAGGATTTCCGACTTTTTTGCCGCTTAAGGCCGTTAATTGGGGAAAGGCTGCTGACAGATTTTGGATTCTAAAAATTAAATTTGTAAAAAATAAAAATCCTAATATTTCATAACTATGAAATATTAGGATTTCAATGTGCGTTCACGATGAAGTATTAAAATCATTAACTAAAGTATAATTTATTACTTATTTATAATGTATTGAATATCATAATAAAATGTTTATATTTTTAAAGATGAAAAATAATAATTAACATTTATTGTTAATTTTTCAAGAATTTTATTATTTAATTCATTTTTTCTTTGATATACCTGATAAAAAATTAAGCAAAAAAATTCATAAAATAAAAAATTAAATTAAGGTTATTAAATTATTAACATGCTAATTAAATTTGAAATTAAATTTTAGTGTAATTAAAAGAAATATCTCATAATGCGCATTATCTAGTGCCACAAAATACTTAAATCCACAGTCGATTCAATAGCGAATTGATAGTGATCATAGATTAATGTAAAAAAATAATTAAAGATATTTTTCAAAAATTGTGTCATAGAAACTATTAATTAATAATTACCAATTAATCAATCAATTTTAAAAACAACTATTACCATAAATATTTTAAATTAAAAATATCTATGATATTAATGGGTTTGTTTTTAAAGTCTCATCTCAAAGCAAAAATTCTGTCCATTGATCATTAAAAAGAGTCATATTTATAACTATATTTTACACACAATTAGCTTAGAAAATTTTTTTACTGATTCAAAATTCTTAATTTTTTTTCAAGGCAAATTTTGTAAAAATAATTTTAAAAATTAAGTGCAAATAACCAGATCATTTCAGTATTTAATTTTATAAATTATTAAAAATATCTTACCCGTAATAATCACAGCTTTTCCAGCCGGAGAAACCACTTCCTTCGGCAAAATAGACAGAATCCATCTAGTAATAACATTTGCAGTATATACAATGACCACAATGAAACCTAAGGTACTAAACATAGCGTCTACCGCATGGTCCGTCATCGCGGCGAATAATAATACAGCCAGAGCCGCAAAGAACAAGCTTCCCGCCAAAATCATGATTCTAAAAGTAGTAGGATTAACCTGCTATTGTTTATTTTGTGGTCGTGAACACGATGCGGCGAGTGAATTGAAAAGAAGCGAAGCATTCCTCGATTCAGAATGTTTTTTCTTACTGCAAGTGAGTGAAGAGCGTCATACTTCCTGCGTTTGTGATTGGCAGTTCCAAAAGGAGTGGCTAAAAAGATTTTTTTTGTTCTACTTTTTTTTATTAATCTCTAAATAAAAGTAGGATAGCGCTATTGTAAGAAGAAAAAAAAACAAATAAATAAAGTAAGTGTGCGTATTTCTTTTCTCTCCTCAACAGGAAGAAATTGATTAGATTATAATTTTAAGTGGTATGCCAGAAAGACAAAATGAATTCAAGATGAAATAAAAATTGTCTGCCAACCGAATAAGTTCTGAATAAAAAAATAATTTTCGGCTTATTTGGAAATTAATTCTCTAATATAGTAAATACTAGCCGCCTTTGGCGACCAGCCGGTTCGCCAGTATTACCGCTGGCTACAATTTTCAATTAAATATTTTAAGTAACTGGTCTCTTAAAGGATTCCCAAACAAAACATTTTTAATCTTCAAAGTTTGATAGCCATACCAAACTTATACTGTTTAGATCGTTTCGTTCAATTTAGTATATATATTTTGCTAATTTGTTGCCATTTCCAGTAAAACTTCAACTTTAATTAAAAATGTAAATGACGAAATTGCAATTAATATTAAGATATTTTTTAATAAAACCAAGCGCTTTATTTTATTTATCATCTTTATTGTTATTTATTAATTATTATTATTATTGAATATGAGTATTGCAAACAGAATCGCTCGGTATTTAAGTCTTATGTTAACTACAAAATATTTTTCATCATTTATGTAATATCTCAAACAATAATTCAACAAAAATTTCTGAGATTCAGTATAAAATTCAGTTTTTAGTTTTGCTTTCAAAAGGATTGAAATGAAATCAATAATAATATTTTGTTCCTGCTTATAAATATATTTCAAAAATTATGAAGTCTAAATTTAATGCAGTAAGGTATCATATTCTGATAAATATTCTGCGCACACCAAATTTTAAATAAATGTATGAATGTTTCTATTTTCCACGATCAACTAAGACTTATTTATGAAGTTTTAAATATTAAAAATTTAGAAAAACTCGCCATTTTCATAATCTTAGGCCAATTAATCTTGAGAAATCTGCGCGCTGATTGGCGTATTTTCTTTGAAGCGATCGATGGAAAATCTAAAATTATCCTTTTTTTTTTAATAGTGATATTCAAATCTTCATAATTCAGTCAGTTTAAATGATTAGAAATTAACTCTTAAAAGTCAGTGATTTAGTTGATTGGAAATTAATTCTATGACCACCATAAAATCTGTGCTTTCTCTTGTGGTGTATGCATTCTCCTTAATATCCGCTCGAATAAAACATCACGTACAAAAGTACTACATAGAACAAACACATCAAAAGTAAACATAACATTTCAATAGTTGCCAAAAACAAAAGAGAGAAAAATGCAATTAATAAGCAGACGATATTTAGAAAAGTACAGATATTTAGACTGGAAAATGAAATTATCTGAAATTAAAAACACTCGCAGACGATATTTACGAAAGTAAAAATATTCAAACCTGAAAAGGAAAATATATGTTATTCCATCAATAAATGCCATAAGTTTGTTTACATCTTTATTATTTTATGAGTCATTAAATATCAAAATGGATCCGGGACTGAATAAACACCCTGTATAGAGAGTGTAAAAGATCATAAAATAATTTTTCTTGAATTTATTTTTTAGAAAAAATAATATTTCATATTTGTTTCATTTCCTACAAACACGTGCCAAAAATTATATTTTTGCAGATTTCATTTCCAAAAAGATTTAATTTATTTTCAGTTAGAGCTTTAATCAATGTGATGGCAACACTTTGAAAAAAGCTATTTTTTCCCCATGAATGCGAAACGTGCTTAATCTTAATTTTTATTTTTGACGAAAAAAATATTGAAAAACATAGTTAAAATATTTATTTAAAAATTCATTAAAAATAGAAATTTAATTTTAAGATTAAAACAGTAGTATCATTTAAAAGATAAATTTTTTATCTTAAACTTCATGTAAAAATCTTTTTTTGTGCGGTAATATTTTCGGCAGTTATAGCAGAAACACTTCAAAATTTCGCTTAATTTTTAAATAAATAAAATTCTAGTTAAAAATTCAAAAAAATAACTCCCAGGTGCACATTCCCGGCCTCCAAGGTATACACGTGCCAAATTTGGTAGCTGTAGGTTGAATGGTCTAGCCTGTAGAGCGCCAACACACACGCACACACATTGAGCTTTATTATAAGTATAGATTTTTTACTATAGAAGAACTGAAAGTTTTTGGTAACTAATTTATCAACTCGTGCTGTATTTAATCGCTATAACAATTATTCCTAATTCCGGTCTACTGATTCATAGAATCCACCGTGATGAAAAAAATCTGCAAGATTTTAAAATTCTTTTTTTCTTTCTTTTCTTAGAGGAAACTTAAAAGCTAAACATTTTAAACTTTAGAAGTGATAGGAAGAGCAACAGTGGGTGAATCTAAAATGTGGAGTGCAAAATCGTATTGTCACAGTTAATTTGAAAAGCTTGATGATTTTACATCGATACTAAGAGTTACACATAACATAAATTAATGATAATCAACAAAATTTAGATTATGTATTAAAAAAAGTTAAAATTGAATCTATACAAGAAAAGGAGCTTTTCACAACTCGATTAATTTTTCAACTTATTTCATTTGTGGTACGCTAAAAGCATTAAATGTTCAGAAAATTGGAAAATTCGAAAAAAAAAGAAAGAAAAGAAGCAATTCTCAGGACATGTAATAAGTATTCAAAGTTCTGATGAATGAAAAGAATGGAAATACTCAGAATGCTGTGCATTTGATGAAATTAATGATTTATATATTTACAAGAGATTATTGAAAAAAAGTATTTGTATGGCTGGCTACAAATGATAAAATTATAGGAAGATTTTTTTTATTTTTTCATTTAGAATTCTAATTTAAATTACAATTATTACGCATTATTTAGCTTATTGTAAAGAAAACATTTAAAATAATTACAACAAAGAAATGAATAACTCGATTTCCAACGATTATTTTGGGATAAATAGAAGAAATATGTATTAAATCTTACAGAAGACAAACACATCATAGTTTTCTTCTCATAATTAATCTGAGATTGGTAAGTTTAAAATTTCATATTCAATTCAAATTCATTCAGTATTTAGAATAGACAGTCCTTGATTCAGTTTCCTCTCTGGTTTTCCCTATATTCCTTTATGGTAAATTAAAATCAGATCAAATATTTCGTGTATTATTAAATATTCAGTTCTTTGTCATGTTTCGGAAATTGTGGTTGGTTGAGGCTGTGTGCTACCACTACTCCTATTGCTGATGAGTTAATTAAAAAGCTACATAAAAACTAGCATGTAACGTATTTTTTTGAATCATGGAATTATTTATTCTGATTGCTGAATGAAATCTGAAAACAAACGAATTCAATACGTCTTTAAACATACCAAATTCAGAATAATTTCTAAAAGAATATCATGATTTCATGCTGTTTTAGCATTACATGTTTTTCCCGTAATTTGTGGATACTAGGAAATGTCATATTCTTCGGATCACACATATTTTATTTTTGTGTAAGAATATTAGCATTTTGTATTTGTGCTTTAATACATGATGTATTTTAAACTGTAACTTTAACGTGGCAATTTTTATTTCATGTTCCATCCTGCATGAGCCAATTAAGAGACGCAAAAGAATATTTTTATTCTGAATGTTGAGAAAAACCTTGTTTTGATTAGATTTTTTTTTTCTGTTTGAAGGTGGTTGGATGAGAAATTATGCGAACTTTCAATCCCTGCAAAGAAAACAAATTTGAGTGAGGAATTCATAATTATACATTAATAAAATATCTAATCTCAAGTTCAATATTTGAACTTAACGAATTCGATTCGAGTCTTTACCCTAACGAAACATGACACTTTCAATGAAAGTATATTGAAGATATATAATCAGATTTCAACAGCAACTATTTTTAGACACTTATTTGGGAATGTAAAATAATGACACATTTGCATGTGCCATTTTGCGTCGCTGATGATAAGCAAATATATGAATTCAAGCAAGTGTGCTACGTCGATCGTGTCGAACGTGATTATTCCTACAAGACAAATATCTTCCTTTTTATTCATTCATTTTGTAGAAATGATGCTTCATTAAACTTTTATGATAAACAGTTACTTCTAAACACCACATTCATGGTTTAGATGCATGTAAGAAGGCATATAAAAATATTGATATGTTTAAGGATAAATATACGTCACATGCAGGATTTTGACAGAAGATATGGGAACGATTTCACCACAGATTTGAAACAGATGAAAAATCAATTGAAACTTACCTGCAGTCGATTGTCAGTATTCGTTAAAAACAGGATATAATGGAAAACAGGATTTGGCTTATTTAGATGTTGAATTTCATGCCTTTGAATGCTTTCTATATCAACTTTATACTACACATCTGAGAGATAGAAATTGAAATAATATGTCAAGTTCGTGCATTTTAGCAGAAAAGTATACCCATTATCAAGTTCTCAAGTAATCTTATTCTGTATACGTGGATAAGTTTGTCTCTATAAACGACATGTGATTGTTTCATTTTAACTAATTTTTAGAAGTTGAAGAATTAAAAAATGTTGCAGAATTCAAGAGACGTAGCTTTTATATCCGAGTATGAAGCATATTCTGACTAATCCATAAATTGATAAAATTTCTCAAGCAACTTTAATTATTAATTATCTCTGAAATTCCCTTATTAAATAAAATGTTGAATTTGGCGTAAACAATATTAAAAGTTTATGCTTGTAATCTCTTGATTTTTTTTTCTTTATTTCTAGTTTTAAAATACATGGTTCTTAAAACATTCGATTGATCCCATATAATTTTTTAAAAATTATTCCTATTATTTTTGAAAATTATTCTCCCATATTAGGTATGTTATCTTTTTATCGTTCATTTTATTTTAGAAAACGAAAGTTGGTGAGTTATTTTATAATTATTTGTTTATTTTGTTTTTATATAAGTTATTTTGTCAAATAGTTGCATATCTGTAATGGGGTTTTTCCATCTATATATTTGCAATTTTTAGAATATTTTATTATTATAAAAAAATTCTTCATTTCAAGAGGACCTAGTAATATGATACTGATCTAAATGGAATCTAGATCTTCATTCAAAATTACAAAGTTCTTTCGGAGTGGTCTTTGATTCTCTCCAATTTTGCACGTTAGTATACAAAACTGAAGAAATGTTTTTTTAGTACAGATTATTTCAATTTACATGTTTGTATTCAAAGCATGCGCCCTCTTTTTCATAATAATATATTATAATTCGTAGTTAATATTAAGTTTATTTACATGATAATCGGATGCAAAATGTAAAGGGAATTATTTGTAGACATATATACATTTAATTATAGATTAAATACAGTTAAAATTATTCATATAAATAACTAAGAAATATCTTTATAACCAAGTTCTGTATAAATATTTAGGAAGTTTGAAATCGAATTTTGTGAAAACTCTTATGAGGACTTTTAATGTCCTATCTTGTTATCTATACTTATAATAAAGCTCAATGTGTGTGTGTGTGTGTGTGTGTGTGTGTGTGTGTGTGTGTGTGTGTGTGTGTGTGTGTGTGTGTGTGTTGGTGTTCTACAGGCCAGACCATTCAACCTACAGCTACCAAATTTGGCACGTGTATACCTTGGAGGCCGGGAATGTCCACCTGGGGGTTATTTTTTCGACTTTTTGACTAGAATTTTATTTATTTAAAAATTAAGCGAAATTTTGACGTGTTTCTGCTATAACTGCCGAAAATATTACCGCACAAAAAAGATTTTTACATGAAGTTAAAGATCAGAAATTTATCTTTTAAATGATACTAATGTTTTAATCTTAAATTTAAATTTCTATTTTTAATGAATTTTTAAATAAATATTTTAACTATGTTTTTCAAAAAAAAATTTCGTAAAAAATAAAAATTAAGATTAAGCACGTTTCGCATTCATGGGAAAAAATTAGCTTTTTTCAAAGTGTTGCCATCACATTGATTAAAGCCCCAATTAAAAATAAATTAAATCTTTTTGGAAATGAAATCTGCAAAAATATAATTTTCGGCACGTGTCTGTAGGAAATGAAACAAATATGAAATATTATTTTTTCTAAAAAATAAATTCAGGAAAAATTATTTATGATCTTTTACACTCTCTATACAGGGTGTTTATTTAGTCCCGGACCCATTTTGATATTTAATGACTCATAAAATAATGAAGATATAAACAAACTTATAGCATTTATTGATGGAATAACTCATATATTTTCCTTTTCAGGTTTGAATATTTTTACTTTTGTAAATATCGTCTGCGCGTGTTTTTAATTTCAGATAATTTCATTTTCCAGTCTAAATATCTGTACTTTTCTAAATATCGTCTGCTTATTAATTGTATTTTTCTCTCTTTTGTTTTTGGCAACTATTGAAATTTTATGTTTACTTTTGATGTGTTTGTTCTATGTAGTACTTTTGTATGTGATGTTTTATTCGAGCGGATATTAAGGAGAATGCATACACCACAAGAGAAAGCACAGATTTTATGGTGGTCATAGAGTTAATTTCCAATCAACTAAATCACTGACTTTGAAGAGTTAATTTCCAATCACTTAAACTGACTGATTTAGGAAAATTTGAATATCACTATTCAATAAAAAAAATGATAATTTTAGATTTTCCATCGATCGCTTCAAAGAAAATACGCCAATCAGCGTGCAGATTTCTCAAGATTAATTGGCCTAAGATTATGAAAATGTTGAGTTTTTCTAAATTTTTAACATTTAAAACTTTATAAATAAGTCTCAGTTGATCGTGGAAAATAGAAACATTCATTCATTTATTTAAAATTTGGTGTGTCCAGAATATTTATCAGAATATGATACCTTACTGCATTAAATTTAGACTTCATAATTTTTGAAATATATTTATAGGCCGGAACAAAATATTATTATTGATTTCATTTCAATCCTTTTGAAAGCAAAACTAAAAACTGAATTTTATGCTGAATCTGGGAAATTTTTGTTGAATTATTTTTTTTGAGATATTACATAAATTATGAAAAATATTTTGTAGTTCACATAAGATTTAAATACCGAGCGATTCTGTTTGCAATACTCACATTCATTAATAATAATAATTAATAAATAACAATAAAGATGATAAATAAAATAAAACGCTTGGTTTTATTAAAAAAATATCTTTCTATGAATTGCAATTTCATCATTTACAATTTAAATTAAAGCTGAAGTTTTGCCGGAAATGACAACCAATTAGCAAAATATATATAGTAAATTGAACGAAACGATCTAAACAGTATAAGTTTGGTATGGCTATCAAAATTTGAAGATTAAAAATGTTTTGTTTGAGAATCTATTAAGGGACCAGTTACTTAAAATATTTAATTGAAAATTGTAGCCAGCGGTAATACTGGCAAACCGACTGGTCGCCAAAGGCGGCTAGTATATATATATATTTAAAAAAAAGATTAAAGGGAAATTTGCCCCTCTAGTTGAAACAAAATTCTTTCTACTAAAATTGCCGATTCATCTATTTTTATTTTAAGGTTTACTCTTAATTATACAGCAACGATAATGTGTACATACAACAACAAAAATGAATATGAGATAAAATAGAAAAAAGTCCTTCTGAAATCTGTTCAATAGTTAAATTTTTTTACTGTGGTGTAGTGATTTATTATATAAAAATCAAAGGAGATTCGAACTTCTAGTCCGAAACATAATCGCGTGATAATGTCCAATTACAAAAATAGGAAAATTTTAGATTTTGGTTTCTGTTTTCTCGTATACAAAAAGAAAATATTGCAATCTTCAAAAAATTCGAAATTGAGATTTTTACAAATGTCAACGTTTCAGACATCCCCAAGCCCCAAAACAAATTTGGCGCAAAGTCCGTATAAGGAATTTATGCGCCAAAATTGAAGAGTTCTATCAAATTTTAAATACCATCTATTCAATGTCAGGTTACTTAAGAACAAATGAACACGATAAGTACAAATACTAAAGGGTTTAGTAGACTAAATTTAATACACAAGTTTAGCATCTAAAATGTAGATCAGCTCAAATATGGAACCAAATCAGACAACGAGTTGACCATCTGTATGTCTATTCTTTAGCGTGAATGTAAACACAATAAGTCAAAAACGCTGTTCAAATTCCGATTTCGAATTGCTTAACTAATACTATAGACCTCTTATACGAGAAAGTAAAAATCTGAGCACTCGTTGCATTTTGGCTTTGCGAGAGTCCACAATTTTTTGTTAAAGAGAGGGTTATAATATCCTTATTAGAGAGTATGCTAGACAGATTTGGGGGAATCATTCAGGGTAGTTTATATAAATAGTACAAAACCAATCTAATATATAAAAATGAATTTTTGCTTGTTCTTACCTTATGCGCTGCCGTACCGTTCAACCAATAGTGATGAAACTTGGTCGACTTATAGCTTGTACCTGCGCGAAGGTTATAGGCATTATATATAAAAGGTTATAGGTTAATATATAAAAATGAATTTTTGTTTTATCCTATTTTATGCGTTGCCGTACCGATTTTACCGCTGTCGTGTTCATCCGATTGTGTACCGTTCCGATAGATAGATATATTGTCTATCCTAAATCACTCGAATAATAAAATCGAGAAATAGAATAAATATTTTTTTATGCTTCTTCTTTATTGTGAATGTATTCATTATTGACATGAAAATAAATATCATTATTTTTGTCATTCAGAATTAAACTAGATTGTTATTTCAAATGCTATTTCCAAAATTATTTCTTCTGCGGCAGCAATCCGCTGGGTACCAGCTAGTAATTAATATTTTATATAATGTTTAATATTTATAGAAAATGACTGGGTGAATATCAATTTATATACGGTTGATATATATCAGTTCATTTTCTTTTTAAATAATTCAACTAAATTTTTTCTTTTTTTCGATTTTTTTAAAGTTTCTTTAATGAACCTTAAAATGAAACCTAAGGAGCATACACAAGCACCGATGCTGCTAATAAAAACACCAAGGGAGTGTATGTTACTTCAGAGAGAGAGAGAATTTTATTTCTTATTCAATAAATCTCAGTACATTTTTGATTCTGATCAAAAAGTGCGATGCATTTCAAATTAGATTATTCTTGGTTAACTTCCCTTCTATAAATGAATTTCATTAGTTTAAATTAGAAGTTTTATAAATATTTGAATATTTTAATGCAAGAAGCGTGAAGTAAATGCTCAAAAATTAATATTTAATACAACGATTTTTTTAAAAAAACATTTATGAATGCTTGTATTGAAAATAATTTTTATTTGTTAACGCTTCATCTTATTAATTCTGAAACAAACAAAAGTTTTTCTAGAAAGATATAACAAGATATACACTCAAGTGCCATAGGTGCAAAGACGTGCATCGATGAGATTTCTTAGAAGAGCCATTGAATCTCTTTCAGTCCTTATAAATCAAGTATTTTTTTTTAATTAACTGTTTCTTAAAAAGACGGAGTTTCAGTTTTCGGAAGGTAGGACGAAGCACGATCTGTCTTGTTTCAATTCTATGAACTCTTTGTGGAGAATTGTAAAGAAGTTATAATTATTTACTACGAATTATTGATTTGGTTCTATTTTGGAATGATGATGAAAATGTAAAAAGACGTGTCTGGTTGTCGTAAGAAGTTATGTATTATGCATTTTTACCTGCTGAATGAGATATTCAGTTATTTGGCAACTTTGTCTGTGATTTTTTTTTTATATATATTTATACAAAAGTGTAATTTTCAAGGCCTGCCCTTGGAGAGGGAGATGTAAACGCCCAAAATGTGAAGGTTGCTCACCACCAATTGAATTTACAAAATGGAAAACACTTCAGCAATTTTTTAAAATTCACTTAATTCATAGAAAACATGCTTTGAAAAAATATAACTTATTCTTCGTAATTTTAAGAAAATAATATAATATTGACCTTTTTTCAGGTTTTTTCTGTCTAAATCGTGGATAGCCCAGCGTAGTGAATCGAATAGAAAAATGGAAAGCAAAAATATAGACTATAAGAAAATGCTCTTGC
>JAPMOR010104900.1:643633-783160 GCA_026543865.1 Argiope aurantia
AATAAAGTTATGTATTAAAAAAATCAGAAATAAAGTTATGTATTAAATAAAGTTATGCATTTAAGGACGATAAATTTTTAATAATGTATTTATTTTTATTGCTATGCCGTATATTAATTTTCTACAGTAATCACTTCATGCTTCTATCATATTAGTTTAACTTCTGATGTACAATTTTTATTAGTGGAAATTCACCGTATAATTCTGGAAAGAGTCAATTTAATGATGATAAACCACCTACTGATAGCCGTTCCTCATTCATCACACTATGCAGGGTGAGTTTGACCTAGTATCTGCCAAATGAAAAAGAGTGATAGAAGAACTCACGTGGATCATAAAGCTCTATGGCAAATATGTCTTATCTCTTACCTTTTACAAATTATGGGGATAAAGTGATTATGCTAGGGATTGACAAAAATCCTAATATAATAGGTTTCTGATACTCGTACAAATTAAATAAGATAAAGTAAGCACATAATTTAAAAGAGGAAGACATAAGTTGACACCATTTTCATCAGAATACCCGGATTTAAAACAGAACTCTCCAAAATTTTGGCGAAATGAAAAATCGAATTGCTGCCAAAATCTATAATACTGAATAGCGCAAATGCCGTTTAAGCAGTAATTTGTCAAACTGACCAAAAAATTGTTCATTTCATCAGCTTTCGAATGAGCATACAATAAACCATAAGAGTGCTCTATTTCAAGAGAAATTTAGCCTGTATAACTTTACCTGCATAATTTCACTGGTGTATCGAATAATTTTATAAAATTCTTAGTGTATAACTATGTATTATTACTTTCACTGAATTTTTTTTAAAATTGAAACTGACAGTCCAGATCAGGAAATATATGTTCTAAATTATCCAGGCGGAGAATCCATTTAATATTAAAGGACTATGAAAGAAGTACCAATTAGCATGTATTGTAGCTTTTCTTACATTTATTTAAATGTTACACCTCTGCTAATAATAGAAACGATTATACGTGTGTTGGCGTTTGGACCTTAAGTTATTAAATTTTATAGAGATATACTTTGGAGAGCGAAAATTGCACTCCGGACCGAATTTTTTTATGAAATTTTAATAAAAAGTTTGAATAATTAAAAAATTATGCAAAATTTTAATGTTTTTGTTGGCTTTTTGACTTACACCAGTATGTCTGATGTGTGCATGGAATGATTGAATTTTAGTATTTAAATCTGCAATTACGGTAAAGTCTTAAATAGCATATAAATATAAATAACATATGCACAAAAATCACTTGAAAAAGCCTCAATATTTCATGTGTCCTTAATATTATAGATAAAGATATAAATAAGTATCCCAAATGGAATGCATCGTCTAATTAGGAGATTAGATAAATTCTCAAGTGAAAGGCAAATAACTCCTGAAAGAAATCATAAAAATGATTTTTACACCATTTTAAAATTGAAAAGCTATATTTTTAATGATACCAATTTAAGCATGAAATTTCTTCTGAATTTTAGCAATTTTTCAGAGATATTTTTAAGCAGTATTTAAAATAATGTTTTTCACTATCGTAACGAAATTTAAACCTTTCTCATTGTTTAATCAAATATTTATTTACTTGTTTTTCTTCTTTTTTTGAAAGTTAAAAAAGACTGAGTTACTGTTTAGTATTTTCTTTACAATGGAGCAATAATTTTCTACTTTTAACTTTTATTTCGTACATGGAATCAACTGCGCATTTTAAATGAGAAATAAGAAAGAGAATTTACACGACAGACAAAGTGCAGTTAGATGTAAAAGGAATTGGTCAATTATGTTTTATGAGAATGTGACATTAATTAATGTTTCTCATTTAAGGAAATTCATGTATGCAGTAAATAGAATAGATGCAAGGCTACTATTACTAAATGTTTTAGACGTTTTCACTGGAGCGACGAAAAGACTTAATACAGTTTTCGAAAGTTTTATTTCCAAAGAAAAAAAGCATCTCGAGAACTTTTCATCGAAACAATTTTTGTTTGAGAAAATCAACTTTCATTAAAATCTTCAGATATTACATAATATTTGGGAGAATAAAACGCAATAGCAATACATCTTATAATCATATTTGACATATTTTACAGAAAAATTCATGCACATGCCATAATTCTTTTATAAAAATCTCGTAATCATTTAAAATTTAAAACAAAAACTTTATGTTAGCCGTTATGTTTATTCAGTTGCCGTTTTCGGTTTTTGTTCTCTTTAAATTGAAATGAAAAGAAAGCCTCTGAAAATTCAAAACAAAACATCTGTTGACAGGATGGCGCTGTAATTTTAAGGGATGATTGCCTTTGCTTGTGAAGTATACTCAAAACTTTCCACTTCAGTCAGTCATTGCACTGTTCACTTTTTTCAAAGCCTGCTGATGCAAAAAAATGTTTTCGTTTGATTTCGAATCATGGAGTGACATTTTTCTGGAACATTACTTAGTGAGTGTTCTAATTAGTGTGATTTTCGTGATTGCTACTCTTATTATATCAATGAAATATGGTCAAACCAAAAAGACAGATGAAAAAATGGTTTGTTCGGAGAACAATAATGCAGATGTAAGTATATATATTTCATTCGAAGAAATTATTAATTTCAACAATTTCTATACTCGGAATTTGGTTTTCTCTTAAAATTTTTGTCACTCTAAATTATCTTTTTAAATACTTACTAAATATTAGTAATAATGTAAATATTACTTTTATGATATTTAAAAATTCTATAAAGGTGTTACATATAAAATTCAAAATTTTCATGAAATTTGATTTTTTTTTTACTGAGTTAAAAGATAATTATTGAAAATTTAATTTGTAGGGACATAACAATTTATAAATTTGAATTGGTGCTTTAAAACTGTATATCTATTAAAATAAAAGTGATAAAATTATTATTTACCTATTAATGATGTACATTGCACCAAATAACCAGGTCATGAATTCAATAAAAAAAAAATGCTTCCCTATGTATATTTATATATATTTCTCTTTTAAGTCTGTGTGTTGTAAAAGAGTTGAAATTTTGTATATTTTTACTTTATCTTTTTTTTAAAGTGAAAAAAAAAATTTGTGTCATATTAAAGATTTATTTAATATTGATTTATATCCATCTGAATATAATTTCTAGAGTTCTAGTAAATTTATCAAATAATTACAGATGTATTGTTTAAAACTCAAATTATAAGATTTTTATAGTCTTAGGCCAAATATTTCAATAATTCTCTGTAGAATGTTTTTTTTTCTCCGTCTTTTTTATGATTGTCTTACTATTATTATTTAAAGAAATTTTTCATAGTTTATTTGAAAGCTAACTTGCATTATTTTATGATATGTTTAATGAAGAAAAATTGAGTTTCTAAAACTTGAATATATACTATGATTATTTTCAATAGGAATACATTTTGTACATAGTGCTCACAAGTTTTTTTTATTAGAAAGTATTTTATGTAATTTATCATTATTTGTAGAAATTAATTTATGGAATTCTGTAGTTTATTTCTCTGTGCAAGTTTTCGAGGAGAGAGAGAGAGAAAGATAATTTTTTTATATGTGAAATTGGGTAGTTCTTGCTAAAATTAAAATATACCTAAAATGCTGATCTTTTTTGTAAAAGTACAGTTTCCAACCGGTCAAAAAAAATAATTAAAAGTGGTAAAATTAAATAATTTAATACATCACTTACTAGTTATTATAATACTGCTAATAGAGGTCTTTTGAATACACTATGAAAACTTTTAGATGCTGATCAGTTTTTTTGGAAATTTGATGCTGGAATTAACACAATGAGATAACCAAAAAGTTTTCTATAATTTATTTTAGTTGAATAGTAGATACAAGTATTGTTTAATTAAATGCAAATCTAATATCTAATCAAAGTAAGTAATCTTCCAATAAAAAACTTTTTATGTACTTTTACTTAACGTATCCAGGTTTGTAAAGATGGAATTTTGTAATAATTTTTTTATTTCCTAATGCATTAGAATTCTGAAATTTTGTGAGTTTATATATTCTTAATGACAATGTGCTATTTTAATACTTTTAGAATTTAATACTAAATTATTCAATTTAATTTGATTTTTATTTAAATTTATTATATTTATAATATTGAATTATAAATATATATATATATGTATATTTTAGTACAATAGTGCTTCAAGGTATATTTTTAAAAACATTTTTTTACCTTATTTTAGGAAAATTTAATTAAATCCATTCCTGTAATACACTTGAAAAAATCTCCTGCTCTTTTGGCTGAAAAGATTATTCAAGAAAAAATGACTGATGAACAAAGAAACCATGAATACGAGTAAGTTTAAGGATTTTTCTTTCTTTCAAATTCTTAAAAATAAACTATTTCTAATAGGTTATTTAATTGAACTATTTAATATTTAAAGTTCTTGCAATATTAGTATTATCTTAAAACAAATGATAAATTTTATTATTTATTGAACTTAAGTGATATTAGTATATCTTATTTACCAAATAATTTTAATATGGTTTATTTTCACATAATATCTGTAAAAATATTGAAAAGTATATTTTATGGAATAATATATTATTTTATTTTGCATAAATATTCCAATTATGTTGCATCTTAAAATCTATGGTTTTAAAATTTTGAATAGGCATAACAAACTATTTTTTCAATGTTAAGATTTTAAAAACAACATGCTCATTAATTTTTAGTCAGTTGCTCTTCATTTCAAGTGTAATATATATGGTGAAATTAAACAATTTTTTAATTTGAAGGATTTCCAAGAAGCTAAATCAGGACTTATTATGTATAAAATTTTTAATGAAATTCATTGCAAAGTAGTTACATTTTATTTGAAAATATATGTAAAATAATATATATAAAATGAGAGTAACAATGTGATTTCTGTTTATTTATTTATTGAAGTTATTTTAGGCAGGTTTTACTATTGTTAAGTCAAATTATTTCTTTGTTCTTATTAATCTACACAATATCTCCAGGCAGTTGCTGTTATGAACCAATAAATGGTACATATTAATACATTAGTAGTGAAAAAAGAAGAAAGAACAAGACCTCTTGATTTTTAAGAACTTCTAAGACTTCATTTAAACATTGAAATTAGAACCTTCAAAATGATTTGTTATGCATATGAATAAAACATTAAATAAGAATCTGGACCTGAACAAATTTTGCTGTTCTTTTTTTTACATACTGTAACTAAATAGCTTTATAAAATGTAAGTACAGTATTGTTTATGAGTATGATGTTGTTAATAGAAGAAGAGAGGCTGCTCCTTTAAGGAGGACTGTTTTATGGCACTTAAAATACGTTTTGTAAAATTATATTATAATGACCCCCCATTATAATTTTTATTTACTTTACTTTAAAAAGGTTTTTCAATATTATTTTAACTTTTAAAAATCTTTTTTTTTTAATTTAAAGTAATTTACTATTTAGATATAGTTTACAATATTCTAATCCTACTCAGATTGACAATGACAAAGCATAATTGCAAATAATTGACATCTCATTAAATATACTGTTACCATTTTGTAAGATGTAAATAGGAATTTTAGTGTTTTTTTATAAACATATCTTGATTTTTATGTTTTTTGCATTTCCCCTTTTTTTAGTTCATTTAAATTTTATATCTTTTGAAATTCATTCAACTTATTTCATTTGATGCTCCTGGAAAACTAATTTCTTAATAATTAATATTAGGACAGAAAATGCCATTTTTATATAATTGCTATTAGAATTTTCCCCACTGTTGTAAATTTCTATGTATTTTATCTCTTACTTTAGTTTTATATCATAATATATAATACAGGGTGGCCATGAATTCTTTCCTGTATAGTAAATTTCAATGTGAGTACCTTTGGTTGCACGAAGTAGGTCAAGTCATTGTTCTAATTCCCACTAAGTTTTGTCCAATGTTCAGATGTCACACTAGATACAGCATTTGTAAACCTAACTTTGAATTTATAATATCTTGAGCTAGTGCTGCAAACATCTTTTCCATTATGTAACCTCAAAATTTACATTGAAGAGAAATAGTGGATTTGAATTCATAGAACCAAAGATTATATTGAACATTTTGATAACAATCATATGTAAAATCATTTCATTAGTTTGTGCTACTTGTTGGATTAAAAAATAGAGAGATGGGTGGGGAATGACCAATTTAGAGTAAAAGAGTTTACAATATATTCAATGACTCTTTTATAATAAATTTTTTAAACAGCAAATTTTATAAATCCTAACTGCAGCTTAAATGCAGTTATACAATGTTTTAAACTTTATTCATTCACATTAAATCTTGTTTCCCATTTTTTTTCCCCATTTGAGAATTAATGAGTTATAGTTTGCCAAGTTTTTAGATGCTCAATATTAATTAATATTTGTACTTTTCTTTTTGGATTCCATTAATAATGAATTACTTGTCTTAACACTGTTACAAAGGTATCTGAATAAAAGAAACACAAATTATTACTGCTTATTTCTGCAATTTATTTAGATTTGATATGAAAATACATTTTGTTTGTTTGTTTTAGGGTACAGCAAAAACAGCTGGCACAAATCTTTGAATTGATGCAAAAACAAAGTGATAAATTTGGGAATATAAGTTTATCAGAAGTAAGAGAGCAATTCAAGCTATACCAGTGACAAATTGATGCTTTTTAATGTAAATATTTATAGTATCGTAATATCTTTATGCCAAAGTTTTGTTTTGTATATTTATATTTTTTACTATTGGTTTATGTATTATAGGCTTTATTATATTGTAGTTTACACAATTTTTTTATTACAAGAAGTCATTAATAAATAGTTCTGTATGTTTTTAAGATTTTATTATTTGTTTTTCCTTGAAGAAGCAAACAAAAAAAATTCTTAAATAAGAGAAATAAACATGTGTAAAATTTTAATAGATTAGAAATGGCATGATATGCATTCCAGTGAAAAGTTTAAAGTTTTTTTAAATATTTTTCCTATAGCTGTAATATTTTCATCATTGGTTTTAATAAGTATATGTTTTGTTTTAATGATCATTTATAATTTTTGAAAATAAATTACCAGTTCTTACCACAGAATATGATTAAATATTTAAAATTTTAAGAGGTCTACAATCGTTGGTTTTAAGAAAGAGTTATCGTATAAATTTTTAAAAAAATTTCTATGTCTTATGCAAATTTTGGTTTAACTAATTAATTAAGAAAATAAAAGATAATTTATGATATTATTTGAGGTTATAACTTAACATGCAGTATTCAAATTGAAAGTAATTTTTTTAGAGTTATATATTTTCAAACTCTAAGTATCAACAAATTTATATCTAGTTCCATCACTTGCTAGAGAATTATAATGAATGACAATCAATTAACAATATGCAACTGGCTTCACAATCAATTTACATGTGTCTACCATTGTTTTGGGTATGAATCTGTTAAAGGTTAATAGAATATTAAATATACAGTTTTCAAGCTGCATGACATTCTTTACTTCTTCCTGTCATTATGCCTCTCTGAGGCAACCTAAAGTAACTTGTTTTATTATTATGGAAAATGATTTCTAATAGTGTGTGTCTTTTTGAACAATTTTTTCTCATAATTACAGAAGCTATACTTTCTTTTTATTGACTATTTTAAAATAATAAGTTATGTTAGTACAATGAGGGTATACTGTTTTATAAAATTACAACAAAACTGTTCATATATCAAACCTTTACAAAGAATAAATTGAAACATGGGATATATAAATAATGAAATAAATCTTCAGATTTCAGGAAAACATTAAAAAAATGGATATGATCAGTCTCTTTTCAGCCATGATTTTAGTTATAAGAAATCAGAAATGGCTATATGTAAACAATTCTAAAGAATTATCTGCCTGTCTTTGATAGTAAAATAATTGTATCATAGCATATAAGAATTGTCCCAAAAGTGAGTAAACATGTGTTAATATGCAAAACAAAATATTTAGTAACTAATCATGCTTTTTTATTTGAAATATCAAAAGCACTAATTACACAAAACACTTTAATATAAGCAAGGCATTTATTCATAAATAAGTTACAATTTTATGTAAATGTATAACATTTCATTTTGCTGCATTTATTTAATTGCCCTCTAGGATGTATCACAGTTTCAGTTTTGAATATTTATTAACTCTTTCACCAATAAAAATCTAAAGTTTTATAAACAGCAACAAATTATTTACATTTCAAGCTGACAGTTAGTTCTCCAGTGATGGCTTAAAATTCTGCTATGCTAAAGTAATTTTTGAAATTAAAGCTGCTTATATGGAGGATGACAATTTTCTTATATGCACAAAATCACTTACAAGAATATTTTATGTTGCTGTGACAGATAAATAATATTAAAATTTTACTTTAAAAATTCTTATATATTAAATATTAAAATAAAACAGACAACAAAACAAATATAAAAAATATTGCAAATACATTATTAGAAAATAAAAACTCAGCAGATCACTATGGACGCTTTTATGAATTCCAACCAGTGGAAAATTAATACTAACTTGCTTTGGTATCACTTTTGATTATTTAAAATGAAATACTGATTCTGTTTATTTCAACCAAAAGTAAAGAATCTTATTTTATTTTTTAATTCTATTCAAAAAATGAAAATGGCACAATAATATATACATATTTATACATAATATACAATTTAGGTATTGTAAATATTTTTAAACTTAAAAAGTTTGTTTTTAAAGGGAAAGCTTTTGGCCACTCATTCACACAATAAATACACCAATCCCCACACATATATAAAGAGAAGTGCTTCATTGCTTCATCAATAATTCTTCAATCTAAAAAGAGAGAGAGATTTACAGTTTAGCAAACAATTCAATGAAAATAATGATTTTTTAAAGAAATTTTATACAATCTGATGAATTAAAATATTTTTTTAAAATATTTACGTAATTGTAACTTTATAATGGCTAATAATTATAAAATATTATGGAATGACAGCACTTGAATGAATTATATAAACTAAAATATATTTTGTATATAATATGCAAATGAAGCTTTTTGTAACTATTACAAATGGGAATTAAAAAAATACCGAAGAATGATATATTTTATTTTACCATTCATAACTCATTCAAATATTTCTTATGAAAATCAAAGTAAGTTCATTATATTTTTGAATTGAGATATATAAAACAAATTGAGAACATAATTCACACAAAAAAGAAAAGACTCCTGAATTAAGTACTTCAGTTTAAATAGAATTTAATAGATTAAAAACTACATTCTTAAAAGAATTTAAAATCAGTAAAAAAAATTTCTATATTATTATTTCTTTCTGATTATTTTTAGAGAAGCTGCTTGATTTTGAAATATATTTATTGCAGTGTCATAAAAAAGCACTTTGAAATCATTATTATTTCCTTGCTTTAATATTTTTGGGATGAGTTCTGCAATTTTCTAGCAAAAAAAAAATAATATGAAAAGAGCTTAAATATGAAATGAAAATTCATTAATGACTGCTACTGATCATGAGTAGTACCTATTTTTTTTAACAAAATAATTACAATCCATTTTAAATAACAGAAATCTTACAAAACAGTTTGAAAAATAGTTGCCATATTTATCTTATTCAATACAGAAACTTATTTTGTAGATTAGAGCCAATTTTTTTTTATTGCTATAAAAATATAGTGCAAATTTTTACTTTTAAATTAAAGTGTTAAGCTGCAAAATAGTTTTTATTTATTTTTTAAATTCTACAATATAATGAAAAAAATATCAACAAGTCATAAATGAAGTTAAGTGTAAAGTTAGTAAGTAAGTTGTTTAAATTCCCACTGCATTTTTTCAGATTAAAAAGAGGATAAAAAAAATGTTCTTTATTAGAAAAGTTATTCAAAGAAAGAAAAAATCAGTATTAATAAAGCAAAGCAAAAAAAAAAAAAAGTGTTTTAATAAATTTTTTTTGTGTAAAGAAATACAATTAAGTCGCATCCAAAATCAAAAAGTTTGTTTTCACAGAACATATTAATTCTATATTTCAGACTATCCCTTTCACTAATTTAGGATATAATAATTAATCCCATCCTATGAATGATGGATTGATTGATTACTAAGATATATAATAGTGAAAGACCAGCAATTTTATTTTCCTATTTTCTGAGGCAAAATCCCCACTTTATTTCCTTAATCTTTGTGCCTGTATGTCTTATGTGCATTGAATTACTGTTTCTCAAACTTATAAGTTAAAATTAAATCATCTAAAGATGCTATAATTCAACAGAAAAATTATACATGATTTGAAAATACAAATTCTTGATGTATTTTATGGACTGTTATATATAATGTATATTTTTAATTATATGCAAGAACATAATCAGTCAACTGGAAATAATTATTAACATATATTATATGTTTTGATTAATTTCAGTATTTTGTTTTTAAGTATATAGTTAAAGCAATTTGATTTATAACACAATGTTTCAGTTAATTTTGGTTTATTAAGGTCTTGGATAATTTCCAACAAAATCTTTGACAGATTTAAGTAAATTATGATTAAAATTTAATTGCATGCATTTTGGGTAAAAATGAAATTCTTTACTGCTTAAATTTTCTGTAATTGATCTATAATTCAGAACATATAACAAACTTCTTATTTAAAGATGAAACTTAGAAATACCTTTATTGGATATTAAAATCCTTTCTAATATATATTAGATAAAACGCTATTTCTGATCTAAATGCAGATCAGGACTAGTGATGAAATTGATCACTAGTAATTCATGAAGAAATTGAAAGAAAATAGGAAAACTGAATATACTATACAGTATTCTGCTTTTTCTTAAATCTTGCATTAAAAAAACAGGACAAATTTTTAAGAATAAAAATTCTATCTTTTTTACTTCTTTAGCTAAATAAAAAATTAATTTCTGGAAAGAGAGAAAGGGAGATGGAAAATATTGTCTTTTTTCCTAGTTCTTGACTTTTTTTTGTAAAAATTTATTTTACTTGTTGCTTTTAAAAAGAATTTTAAATTCTTTCTCCACTTGTACATCTTATGATACATTAAACTCAGAATGCCCGAGGTTTCAATTTAGGAAAATAATTTAATTTTGTAAAATTATCTTTCAGAAGCAAAATATAATATAACTTTGTTTACAGTTAAAGATTTTTCATTTATTATGATTTTAATGTTTTAAATTAAGGAATTATTTCCTAAACATCACTGATCTGTACTCCATATAATTATTATTAGTTATATATAGGAATATTTCAATAATATCATTGGAATAATATTTTAACAATATATAGCAATTTTAAGATTCTTTAAACAGATTTAAAAAAAATCTATGATATATTCATAATAAAAAACTAAATATTTCAAGCTGTTATATACTATCATTATCTTCAGCAAATAAATCCATAAAATATGGGAATTAGTTCTTACTTGTGCTTTATACATGGATTTTACTTCAGATAAATCTAATTGTAATTCTTCTGTTTCTTCTACTTTTTCTCCATACATTTGCAAGAGAGTATTATATTTTTGATCAAGATCCTGTAATATAATAATAATTTAATCACTAGACATAACTGAATATTTTAATAACAGTAAATGAGCTTGTATAAATAATTTTTTTCAATTTAAATTTTAAACTTATTTAATTGCAGGTGAATACATAATATCTTACAATGAAACATAGAATAAATATTCATCAAATATAATTATGCATGCATTCTTTTTCTAAAATATCATAGTTGGTTAAAAATGAGCAAAAACAATTACTATGCAGGCTAACTACTCTATTTGGGGCACAATAATTTCTGAAGCGTTAAAATTAAGTAACTGCTTTAACACTAAAGCTACCACGAGCGGGTCATTTGACCCGCTTCCAATGGCAATTCCAATGTATCGGTGAAATGCCGGTAGGTTTAGTGTTAAAGAAAATTAAATTTTTTTTTATATAATTTGTATCAATAAATGACAAAATTATAAAATATAAATTTATAAATAGCTCTTAGTACTTTAATAATATTTAATAAAAGATACTTGATATATCTAATTTAAGTAATAAAAGTCACTGTTCTGATATTAAAATTGACTGAGTTATGGAGCTATGAATTTATTTTAGGCAAATCAATAAGTGTCTCAAGGAAATGCTATCTCTTGATTGGTAGATCATCTTAAAAATGACTAGGGAAAGCGTATAAAACAGTGAATACAAATATATACTTTTTTCACAGTACATTTATTGGATGAAATAATTTCAAAAAAAAAAAAATTATTTACATCATTTAAAACACTTTCCCTGTTTGGATTATATGTGTTCCTTTAATTGTTTGAAATTAGCTATTGCGCCTGATTAGAATATATAGTGGCAATCAAGCTTATAAAGTACTATACATTATTATGTAATATAGTAAATATGTAATATAGTATGTAATATATTATGTATGTAGAATTTTGGTATCAAGAGCACTATGTTAATTTTTTTATTAAAAATATTTCTGAAAATTTTAATCAAGAAAGAAATAATCACTTTATATTGAAATACGGTTAGAAAATTAAAGAATAAATGCTAAAAAAAAAACTAGATTATCTATAATATTCTATAAAGGATCACAATAATTAAAAGATTATCTTGTGGAATTTTGTATACCACTGAGATTAATGTATTTTACAACACTTAACTTCTCTTTAAATAGAACCAAGCTGAATATATTCCCAGATAATAAATATAAAAAATTCATTTGAAAATAAATTATTAAATTCATAAGCGAATGTTAAATCTTTGTTAGTGTTTCTTTTATGATTAACTACTAAAATAATTTGTTCCTATATATATACCACTACAATTTTATATCTTAATCAAATTGTATTTTAAAATATACTTTATCATTCTTTAAATATATAAATCTTTACTTTTAAATATATATATATAAAAAAATTTCAATAAATTATAGATTAACTTTGAGGGTTGAAACGAAAGGTTTAAAATCATAGGCTTAGCAATCCACAACATAATGAATACATTTCATCAGTTTTTTCTTTTCTTTCACACTCATTACACAAAGAATACTGATAATGAAAAATGATGATACATACTTTGTATTCTTTTTCTAAAATTTCTAAGTCTTTCACTTTTTTGCTTAAGGTTTCATTTTGTTCCGACAAATTCACTAATTCTCGAGTCATTGATTCTTTGACTTGTTCTAATTTGTTTATTTCAGACTAAAATGAAATAGTGAAAAATTAACACATGAATGTTTGCAATTAAATCAATGCCTATCACATGAGTAAATTGTTTTTTAGTGAGAAATACATAAAACTTACCAATGATATACTTGCAAATAAAAGGATAAAGGATTTAAAATAAATAAAAGGTAGAAAATGAAAGGATAAATAATTTGAGAATGGCTTTTATCCTATTTAAAAAATGAAATATTTTTCAGCTTCATAAATTTGTTTCTAATAAATTTTAAGTATATTTTTTCATATTTTACAATGTAAGCTAAGAGAACAAAAAATCAAAATGAAATTCTTTAAATAATTAAAATGGTTTTTCATTAATTATATAAATCTAGATTTGAAGAATAATAAATAAATTGCAGGAAATAAAATAATAAGGTGCTTGACATAGTATTCAATTACACAAGATACATGCTTGTACATAGTATTCAATTACACAAAACTGTACTATGACATGCAATTTTTCGGAATAACAGACACTACCTGTAGTAGAAATATTTCTCCTTCCCTTTGTTTTAGCTGAGATTGTAAATTTTCAAGAAGAGAAGAACCACTTCCTAATCTTAAGGATTCATAAACAGACATTCTATAACTATTAACAGGTGTAATTGATCCATGTTCATTGCCTTCATCCTAAAATATAAAACAAGTTTGTTAGCATATTGTTAAAATAATTACCAAGTGAATACATTTAAATAAAAACTGAAATTACAAACAAAATGTAACTTGTGAGAATATTTTTAAAAAGCTGAACACGAGGTTAATTAATATGAGTGCATTTTCATTTAGCATAATATCTTGTATTTTCTTTTAAATAAAGTGAAATTTTATGTTAATTAGTAATATGTTTGTCAGTGAATTTAATGAGATAAATTAGTTAATTTAAAAGAAGATTCTATATTGTATTTACAAATGAAATTTCTGATATGAAATGAACTTGCTGTTATTAATTTAAATTCTAAATTTATATAAAAATCTTTCATAAATATAGGAAGAATATGAATTAAAGAAAAGAATGATTTCTCATTTTGCTACAATTCTTTAAAATGTATACAAAAGCATGACTTTTTTCAGCTGTTATTTGATTATAACAGACCTGTGACCAATTGTGAAGACTACTTATTGAACTCCTAGCAGATCCTGTAGGAGATGGGCAAGGGGATGAACCAGATAAAATTGCTGCTCTTGCATCCTAAGGAAGATAAAAAAAAAAGCATGATAGATAAGAAAGATATTCCCAATTCTTATTAAAATAAATAACAATTTATAAAACTTCTTAAACAATAAAAGTAAAAGAGAACTCACTTTAATTTTAATCTCTTCCTCCAACCTTTTAACTTTCTTCTTTTCAATATCTAATTGTTCTAAGCAGGTAGCCATTGTATTCTCCAAATTCAACTGTAAATAATTATCAGGACAAATTTTTATACCACAAAAGTTATTACAAAATCCTTGCTTCAGTTTTCACAGTAAAAATTAATCATGTATGTTTAGCTAATTAGAAAAGCATATATAAATAAAAACATTAAATGAGTTATACAAGAATTAAATAAAGGTCACATTTTAATGAAATTTAAAATTATGCATTTATTTGTTCTATTTACTTATTTGTTTGTTTTGTTGTTGTTTATTTGTATTTTAGTATATATATATATATATATATATATATATATACACAAGCAGTGCCTTTCATAAAAAAAATACTATATTTATATACACCTGATGTAAAATTATTTGCATGATATTTACTTTGTCATACATAATGCATACATAATGAGTATTATAATCAGTTATAAATTTATATCATGATTTAGAAGATTTTGAGGATTCAGATTTTCTTGGGTCAGTTATGTCTCCCTAAGCAAGTGTTTATGATTAAAATAACTAAAAATTGTAAGTAGTCAGGTGGATAAAATTTAGTAATTAATATTTTACATTAGGCAATTATATTAAAATTATAAATCAGTATTAAATACTTTATCAAAATAGAAATAATTTTTTAATTATACTGTGAAACCACACACACACACAAAGAAAAATGCATTTCTTTATGAAAGCTTTGCATTATTAATGCTTTTGCATATATTATTAAAAAAGTAATGAAAAATTTTGACTTACTCTTTCTTGTTTCAGCTTGGTAATTTCAGCATTAAAGTTTTGCTTCACTTTATCTAAAGTATATGTTTCTCTATATAAAAAAAAAAATGAGGAAGAAATCAGAATATATGAGACAGAACATGACAAAAATAAATATTTAAGATAAAAATATTTCTTTTTCTTTTTGAAAATTAAATATTTTGAACAATGAAGTAACAATGATATATAAAATAGTAAAAATAAAGGAATACTTTTAGCAAATAGACCAGTTGCTCTTAATTAAAAATAGTATGTTTAAGAGAACACTAGAAAAAAAATCACTTAAATAAAATCTTTCTTCAATATTTTACAAATATATTCCAAAAATGAACTATTTTAAAACATACATTTTCTTCATAAAATATAAGAAACAGATGAAAAAATATGAAAACATTAGCATGAAAAATAAAAAAAAATATTAAGAACTTCAAAATTATCTACCTGTTTTTATTTTCTTCTAAAACAATTATCTTTGTTCTTAGGGTCTCAATTTCTGAAGTAAGCTGAAGCTTTTCCTGTCTCAGTAAACTATTTTGAGATTCAAGGGCAGTTAATTTTGATTGGTATTCTAAATACTTTTCTGTTGCAGCTCTCTCTTTTTCAGATATATGTGCAATATGATTTTGTGCATCACCTTTAAAGAGAAAAAATAGACACTGTTCTATTGTTTACAGAAAATAACCATGAATTCAATAACTATATATGTGTGTGTGTGATTTTCAATTAAAAATTAAATAAATTTTTGACTTTTCATGGTAAATTTTTTAATTTACTATTGCTTCTACCCCTTTAAAATACAGCATTGTTATTTAAATTATACCGATTTAGTCACTGAGCAGTTTTATCCTCTTAATTTCAGTAATTAATTATAATGATACTTTTCACTATTGAAGTGAAATTCTTTTTCATCATTAAAAACCAAAGCATGAAAATGCTGTTTTAATAAGCAGATTTCATTTAAAAAATTATAATTTTTTTTAAAGTAAATTACGACTAAATTTTATCTTCAGACCTAAGAGATGGTAGGATTTTATTTTAATTTTTAATTTTGAATCACTTTTATTTTTATCACTGCTGTATTAGCTCAGAGTTTTATTGTAGTACAATGATCTTTTCATTAAGACCATAGAAAAAATTCTCAAAGATATTACGTAAAATATTCACGCTCCAATTCATTTTGTGGACTTATATTAATAGAAATTTTCTCCATTTTTTTTATTATAACTCAAATCTTGGGGAAAATTATAGAAACAAAATATAATGAATTCATTCATGAAATGCATTACAAAAGTGTCAGTTTCAAAATAGATAATGCATTTTACAGAGAAAAAAAAAAAAAAACGTTATGTTACAACATAAAGTAAAGTGAATCATACATGACATGCATTATTAAATTTTTCATGCAACTACAAGGTTGTATAAATAAATTTGACTCAGAAAGTCCATTAACGTAATGAAAAGAACAAATGTAAAACTTTTAACCAATATGGGTTAAATGTCTATCATAATTTATTTTACTGGGCAATCTACAAAGACAAAACTCTGCATGAGATTTGATTCAAATTAAACACAACCAAATTCCACAAAATAAATGTATCAGTTTAAAAAAGGAACTATTAGATGAAACTAATAAACAAAAACAAAACAAAAATCTATACAATAAAAAATATAAATATCCATCACAAATAATATAAGTACCAGATTTGTTAAAGATTAACTTAATTAAAGAGATCTATTGCACAGCAATATTACATAAAGTATGGATGTTTAATGATCCAATAAAATTCTGAAGAATAATTTTCACTATGCTATTTTATTCCTCAAAAGTAGCAATATTCTGGAAAACATACTTAATCTGTCTGTTAGACTTTTTTCTATTTTCTCCCACGAAATGGTCTGAGCTGTGTAAGTTGCTTGCAGATTTTCAATTTGCCTAATTAAAGGTCTTGTAGCTGTAAAGAAAGTAAATACATTAGGTTTCTTTACAAATTTAGGTTTCTTTAATTAGCACTCATAGTAGGAAAACAAAAAAAGCAAACAACAAAAAAATTTACAAACAGTAATCACAAAATATTTTATTATAAATTAAGAACAAGAGAACACATTTTATTCAAGTTAATTATGGTATTACCATTCTTTTACATTTCCATGTTTAATCGTTTTCCCATTGTTTGTAACATTTTCTATCGCTGGCCTCAGAATTTTCATGTTCACATTATATAAATTTACACTTATAAAATTTTATGGTTCATGCCATTTACATCAGCCAAGTAAGAAATAATTGGCTTCATAACAAACAAGAAATATTTTGATTAAATACGGTTCATCTGTGAAGTGGGATGAAAATAATTTCAACCACCTTCATACATTTGAAGAACAAACAGATGCCATAAGGTATTAAGAAAACCCAGAAAAGTAATTGTTTCTATCATTTGGAATAAATGAAATATTAGCCATTACAATTTTAATATTTCACATAGAGAAAATATATATTATCTTAGGAATATTTTAATCACTGTTTTTCTAATCAGAGAGTATGCAGAAGTTAATTTATATTACACATTAATTAGAGATAAGTCCTAGGAATAAGGATGCAATACTCTGTAATATTCATAATATTGTCATATAGAACTGTAGTATAGAACTCAATGACACACACAAGAGGTAGAGCTAAACCAATTTATTAACTGAACTCAGAACTGAGAATACAGTAACTGACAAATCTTCTGCTTTTATATAAGCAGAGAATGTTCCAGAACACTCTTCTGGAGACAGTAAGAAAAGTCCAGAACACTTGTCTGGTAAACTAAAGAAATGTCCAGTATCTTCTGGAACATGAAATAAAGGAAAACATAAAATCAAGGAATTAAGTATTTACATGTACCATTAATCTCAGTGTCTCTAGCGGGATTCGAACCCAGGTCTCTTGATCACAAGACCAGTGCCATGACCATTCGGTCATGGAGATTCAACAGTCTTTCTTCAATGCGGCAATATATATTCGTAAAATATATTAAATTTTTTTCTGAGCACTTTTATTTATGGAAGAGATTTCCGATGATTACAGAATCTTTCTATTTAAATTATTCCTTCAGTCTTTTGAAAAGTGTAAATGTGGGATAATATTTAATTGAAAAAAGTAAGATAATATTTAATAATCTAAATTTAATACATCAATTGAAAAAAAATAAAGGTATTGCTTTTAGATTAAATTAATCAATCAATGCCATCTTAAACATGGGTTTAAAAATTTATTTATAATAAAAAATTTCTAACCTGATGACATATTTTTTGTTAATTCCTCGTTTCTTTCTTCAGCTTCTTGTAATCTCTATGGAAAAGAGAAAAAATTTTCATATTTTAGAGAAGTAAAGTACAATATTTTGTACAGCTACTTTTAAAATTTCTCATTGTTTCATTTCACAATATTAATATGATATATAAAGCTTTAAATTTTTCACTGCTATAAAAAAGTTAGGTAATAAAATTATAAACATATATATAATATAGTAATCGAGCAAATATTTAAATTACAAATTTTAAACGAAAGCTAAAATAGAAAAATGTAATTTGGTTTTCTGATCTTATCTGTTTAGAATAATAAAATAAATCAAATATTCTGTAAAAATACATTTTAAAAATATTACACTTAGCTCATTAATCTTATTTAACAAATTTTGCTTATATTTCATACACCATTTACAAAAGGATTTAAGCAACAGATGAAAAAATACTGGATAAAAACATTAAACAATTACTATACAAAATTTTGCCACAATAAATAAATGAAATTAATGAGAGAGAAAAATAAAAACTTACTTTTTGTAAACTAGCAATTTCATCCTTAAACATTTTTTCTCTCATATTTGCATCATCTTGAGATCGAGATATTGTATATCTTAGCTGTTGCATTTCAGAAAGTAGCATCTCTTTCTCTCTAGCAGCTTCTTTATTAGCATTTTCTAATTTTTGTTGAAGATCTTCTTTAGCTTTTAACTCCAAATTGGATTTTAATTCCTGAAAATAATAAGTGGAAAATTCAAATTAAATGAAAAAGGAAAAAAAAAAAAAAAACTTAAATTAAAAAATAAAATTTGATTTAAAAACAATGATGTTTACCTCCACTTCTTTCTCTTTTGCAGAATATGATTTCTGTAAATCAGTGAATTCCCTAATAAGAAAAAGTATTAATATATATATATATATATATATATATATATATATATATATATAATGACATCCAGAAACAAATATTATAGATAAAAAAGATTGAAACTTACTTGTAAGTGCTGTCTAATGATCTTTTTAAACTGTATTCTTTCTCCTTGCTATCTTCCAAATCACTCTACAATGAAACCGGTACATACATTTAAAAAAAGAAAAATTATATATTGTCTGAAGCTTCTATTGTATAATAAAATAATACTTAACTAACAATGCAAACAAAAAAATATTAATGGAAATTATTAGTTAAATTCAATAAATTAATTTCTTGTATTTACTGCGTTAATTGAATTTGTTAAAAAGTATTGGGTTAAAAAAAAGGAAACTTTATTTCTTACCTTGAACAAATACAAATATTCCTGAATTACTATTTGTTCCAAATTATTTAATATAAAATTACATCTGGTGTGTTGTGGCACAAAACAATGTTTTTGAGATTTTGAAAATCATTTTAAATGGTACAATCAAAGACTAACTGATTTACAATGTGCTGTACAGCCACTGTAACATTCAATTTTAAAATAACTACTAGCATATTTAAGTATTTAATTACTGACAGAAGTTGAGAAGTTTTTAAAATTAAAATAAATATTTTTTAAAAAAGTAACTGGTATATTACACATCCTACAGGATATTTCAAGGTAGAATTCTAAATTATGAATTGTAACAAAAATTGTAACAATAAAAATGCTTAATTAATTAATCAACAGTGCTTAAATTAATCAACATTAAAAGTAAAGATAGGAAGTAAAAAAGACAACTTGGCTTCAATAATTTCATTACTATTTTTTATAAACATGATTAAGGTAACATAAAATTTTATTTCTGATCATTAATTTGTTATTCATTTATTTATTGTTTTCATACACATATATATTTTGAAAGTGTCAAATAAAAAGGATAACTAAACCAATTTAAGATATAATTTTTCAGTATAAGTAATGTATTCATTATTTTTAAAAATTTCAGTTTGAAAAACTATATTACATTTACATTTAAATTGATCTCATACATAAAAAAAAAAAAGATTGTCATTTTGATTCAAATAAGAACCCATAAAATATTTGATATATTTATGCATTTTACAAAATTCTTGTATTGATACATAAAATTTACAAATGACTAAACTATTGCATAATATGTTTAAAAATATAATAATCAAGTACACATAGTGCATGGTCCAACAATTTATGGGGTTAAAATTTATATTTTTCATAGAAGTATACTGATCTATGAACATTTTACATTAATTTAGAAAGAAAAAATATAGGTTAATTCATGAAAAAAAGATTACATTTTGCTTATTCTAATGATATAAAATAGGAAAAGCAATAACTTTATGA
Organism: Argiope aurantia; assembly: GCA_026543865.1. Lineage (NCBI taxonomy): Eukaryota > Metazoa > Arthropoda > Arachnida > Araneae > Araneidae > Argiope > Argiope aurantia. The sequence continues at coordinate 664,553 of JAPMOR010104900.1, forward strand.
AATTCTCCTTTCAGAGATTATACACTTTCTTTTTTCAAACTAAATATGCTAATTCTTCTTAAAAGAAAATTTTATTATTAAAAAAAATTCTGGCATCTCAATGATTGACTACAAAATTACAATACCATATAAAATACTTCATTTCTAGGAAACAAAGACATTAAGGAATTACAATGAAGCATACCTTTAGCATAGAGACATCCTTTTCAAGTTTCTTGACAGTAATATTTAAATTACGGATTACATCTAAAAATACAAAAGTAAAAATCATATCTTAAACAAATTACATAGGAAAATAAAACTAATACATTATCATCAACAGAAAATACAAAAAGTTTAGCATGCAATTGACACATGGATACATAAATGTAATCATAAAAAAAGTAAGTTTCAAATAAAAGAATTATGGATATTAAAGTAAAAAAATTACCAATATGTTTCTTTTCTTGCTCTTCTTTAGCCCCAATAGACTTTCTAAGCCTTTCAACTTCCTTTATACTATCTTCAAGTTTCTCTCTGTAAAATTAATACATAATCAGCTGAAAGAAATATGAAATTACAAAAGGAGAGGAGATTGGTCATAGAAGTCAAAACACAGAACTTACGCTTGTGATTTTATAGTTCGATCCATTTCATCTTCCTTTACTCGTAACTTTTTAATTATTGTTGTATGAGTTAATTCCTTTTTAGCTAACTTTTGACCTGTAATAAAGTCAGATTTTTTTTGGGGGAAATTAATCAATTATTTATTAAAAATAAATAATAGCAAACAAAATATAATTGTATATAATTTTTATTTAATTAAATTTAAGAAGGGCATTTCATAATACAACCTTCTTCAGTTAATTCTTTTATTTGTTGATCTTTCTCTTTTATAACTTCTTCAAAATCTGATGCTAAAATTCTGTAAAGTAAAAAGAGATTCAATAAATATTCAAGTTACATTTCATGTAAAAAAGTATAAAATAAATAAAATAACTAGATTAAAATTTTAAAAATGAATATATCTATTTATTATTTTTTTCAGCAATATCTAATAATAATGCTTATTTAACCCCCAAAATTTCTATAAAATATTTCCTACAAATAAAAACTATAGATACAAATTAAATATCACTAGCTAGGTTCTAAAAGAAATAAAGAGCATTTTGATATTTATATTTTTTAGCCAGCTCTATTTTTAATTCATATTAAAATAAAATGTAAGAAGAATCAAAATACTATATAGTTTTTAAAGAGTTTTAAAAATTAAATACATAGACATTTTTAAATATATTACCGTTTGTCAATTTCTTGCTTTATTTCATCAAGTTGCTGCTGTAGTAAATTCCTTTCCTAAAAATATAAAGTCAACTTTCATGAAAAGGAGATATTAAATGCAAGGTATTGTTTGACAACGGATTGTAAAACTCTCCCTGCTTTTGCGCATGCGTTAGGATGGGTTTAATTTGTGAAAATAGGGGTGAGAGGAAAGATGAAAGGAGGAGATGCTTACATTTAATAATGAAATAAGCTCTGATTATCTGTGCTGTTATGAGACATAAAAATTACAGATAAATAGTAATACAGAAGGAAAAAGGTACTAATGCACAGTAAAAAATTTCGGAGCAATCTTTATTTAATGTAAGGGGCATAAATATTAAATTATGAAGAATAAATAAAAAATTTCTGTTCTTAAAATTTGGTAATTACTTTTTTACAAAATAATGACAATCTTTTTTTATATTAAAATGTTTCTTTTTTTATATGTTATAAAAAATTTTGACATTTTAAGATTAACAACAATAGATAATTGAGAGTTTATTCTATTTTAAAACATTTTATTTTTATTTAAAGAATTGCTGTAAATATAATACGTTTTAAAAATATTATAAATATTATTTTTTAAATATATGATATTATATAGTTTAAATAGGACAGGAAAAATTAATTTTCCATTTACTTCTTCTCGGTCATAGAATGTAATGATATTATATAAAATTTTCTTTGTACCATTCCAGAAAGCTTTTTTACCACTTGAACTAGCCATATCAATATGAAATTTTGAGTTAAAATAAAATGCGGTCAGAAATAACACAACACTCAAATACACATGAAAAAAAAAATGAACTAAAAAGTATCTAATTGGGGAAATTCAAGGTCAAAGGTGAATACTAGAAATGTGCTCATCATTCTGCATCCTCACCCCTTAATGAGATGATATCATCAAAATCTGGTTGTTTCAGAATCCATTGTCAAATAGTATCAAGAGTGATTTAAAAGATAATTAAACATACAAACTTGCATGTTTAAATGTAACATAATTATTATAATGGCAATGTTGATATAAATAATAAAAAAAATATTAATTATATAGAATTCCTTGAAGTTTTTCTAATACTTTCTTTTGATTCGAAAAAAAAAATGTTCTAACACAAAAGTTTAATAATAAATAAACTACAAAACTAATTAATAATAATTAAAAGAAAATTTAATGCTTTCAAGCAAATTTCAATAAAATTGTATAAAATAGAAAATTTTCTATGCTATTTGTAATTGCAAATCTATACTTATAATAAAGCTTAATGTGTGTGTGTGTGTGTTGGCGCTCTACAGGTCAGACCATTCAACCTACAGCTACCAAATTTGGCACATGTATACCTTGGAGGCCGGATATGTGCACCTCGGGGTTATTTTTTTGAATTTTTAATTAGAATTTTATTTATTTAAAAATTAAGCGAAATTTTGGCCTGTTTCTGCAATAGCTCCCGAAAATATTATCGCACAAAAAAGATTTTCACATCAAGTTAAGGATCAAAAATTTATCTTTTAAATGATACCAATATTTTAATCTTAAAATTCAGTTTCTATTTTTAATTAATTTTTAAATAAATATTTTAACTATATTGTTCAACAATTTTTTTCGTACAAAATAAAAATAAAATTTAAGCTGCAAGAACATGTTTCGCATTCATGGGGAAAAATTAGCTTTTTTCAAAATGTTGCCATTACATTGATTAAAGCTCCAATTAAAAATAAATTAAATCTTTTTGGAAATGAAATCTGCAAAAATATAATTTTCAGCATGTGTCTGTAGGAAATAAAACAAATATGAAATATTATTTTTCTAAAAAATAAATTTAAGAAAAATTATTTTATGATCTTTTACACTATCTATATTATTAATCCAATAAATCAGTTATATTTTAAGGCAAGTTTTGTTTAATATGAACAGAATATCCATTCAAATCATGGCCATACAGCTAATTTGTAAACCTTTAGTAATAGACACAGATCTGCTAAAATGGTCTAAAATGGAAAATGATTATATTTTATGTCAATTGATTCAATAAATGCTCTAATAAATAACGAATTTTTGATTTTACATAAAGCTTCTGCTGTGGAAATCACGTTTAAAAAAATGTTCTTAAAACACTAATATTTTAAATAAAAAGAGTTAATTTCCAATCAACTAAATCAATCACTTAAACTGACTAATTTATGAAAATTTGAATATCACTATTCAATAAAAAAAGATAATTTTAGATTTTCCATCGATCGTTTCAAAGAAAATACGTCAATCAGCGCGCAGGTTTCTCAAGATTAATTGGCCTAAGATTATGAAAATGTTGAGTTTTTCTAAATTTTTAATATTCAAAGTTTCATAAATCAGTCTTAGTTGATTGTGTAAAATAGAAACATTCATTCATTTATTTAAAATTTGGTGTGTCCAGAATATTTCTCAGAATATGATACCTTACTGCATTAAATTTAGACTTCATAATTTTTGAAATATATTTATAAGCAGGAACTAAATATTATTATTGATTTCATTTCAATCCTTTTGAAAGCAAAACTAAAAACTGAATTTTATACTGAATCTCAGAAATTTTTGTTGAATTATTGTTTGAGATATTACATAAACTATGAAAAATATTTTGTAGTTAACATAAGACTTAAATACCGAGCAATTTTGTTTGCAATACTCATATTCAATAATAATAATAATTAATAAATAACAATAAAGATGATAAATAAAATAAAACGCTTGGTTTTATTAAAAGATATCTTTATATTAATTGCAATTTCATCATTTCCACTTTAAATTAAAGTTGAAGTTTTACCGGAAATGACAACAAATTAGGAAAATATATATAGTAAATTGAACAAAACGTTCTAAACAGTATAAGTTTGGTATGACTATCAACATTTGAAGATTAAAAATATTTTGTTTGAGAAGAAGATATTAAGAGACAAGTTATTTGAAATATTTAATTGCAAATTGTAGTGAGCGGTAATACTGGCGAACCGGCTGGTCGCCAAAGGCGGCTAGTATTAAAGAAACTTAAAAATATTATAGAAGAATACTAGTGATTCATAAGCCAAATATTTTCTATACTTTTATTTTAAGAATGAGACCACAGTTTAAAAGTGTAACACAGTTTGAAATATAACATAATAAATTATTCTAATAATAGAAACAAGATGTTGCATTACAATCTCTCTTTCTCTCTCTCTCTCTCTCTATATATATATATATATCTTACCTTGATAGTCTCTTTCAGTTGACCTTCTACATGAGACAATCTTTGGGTAAATTCTCTAGTTAAGGCAGTAATGTCTCTTGATTCTTTTGCTTGTTCAACTCTCATTTTTTGCATAAGACTATAACAATGGTAAAAATTAAAATGGCAATAATAATAACAACAATGCGCTCAAGGACAAACTTATTCCTTTAAAAACATTCCTAAAAATACTTTTTTAATAAAACATAATTTGGCATTTATTACATAACATTAAAATGTTAGCAAAAAAATTGCTATTAGTTTGAAATGTAATGGAACTAATAATGATTAAATGCAAAAAACTGAAAATAGATATTTTTTAAGATACAGAATATTATGCATTATTATTAAAGATATAAATTTAGGACATATTTGTAACTTTTTTTTTACTAGTCAATGCAGATATTTGCAAAAATTGAAGCTAAAATTACCTTGAAAGTCTAACAATTTAAGACAATAATTCTCAAATAAAAAATGATATTCATCATATATACATGGCTAATGATTATGAGTGAAAGACACAATTAAAAATATTTATAATCTGAAAGACATGGAAATACTTTTTAATTGAGTATGGCACCAGTAGTAAGGTAACAACGTATGACACCAATATCTCGCTACTAAATTTGATAAAATACTTCATTGCTACATTGTCAGCAATACCTTAATTTAGCAATAACTAGTTATATACTTGTTAGGAATCAGCATTTATATATTAAGGATAGCAAACTCAATCTAGCAATTTCAATAATCTCTACTAATAATAAAAGAGAATGTGTGTATTCATGTGTTTGCATCCTAGCACTTTGATTCAATTGTTCAGAGTTCACTAATTACTTTTATATAAATGAGTTTTAGAACAATTTTAATGATTTACAGTTTGATTTAGAATTGTCTCTAACTTAAATATTTAGGACTAGCCACCTTCGATGACTAGATGGTTTCTTGGGAATATTAGTTGTTTTGATTTTAATTAAATCTTTCATACATATTTTAATAAATATGATAAAAATTAGAGTGATGTTGCTTCACCTGTTTTATTTGATAGCATAATTAAAAACCTGAGAGCACAATAAATTTATTAAAATGTAGAAAACATTGAAATTTTTAAGCATTTTTGAGGCACATCTAAATACAAATGACATATTTAGATCATACTTTAAAATGTAAGACTGCCCACTATTTAAAATTTGCAAATTATAAAAATTCTACAAAAAATATCTTTTATTAAATATTTTATTTAAAAACAGATTAAATACAAAATGATTATTTTGTTTCAGAAAATGAAAAAAATTCAATAAAAATTTTAATATCAATTCACTTGATAACAAAACTTATCTAAAAATATCAGTACTTTTCTATAAAAATAAGACAAATCAAATAACAGCCTTTAACACTTATAATACTTGAAAACACATTTTACATTACTGAATAAATAAGCAAAGATCTAATTTCATTGATAAATTGAGAAACATTTATTCAGATATTTATTGCTGATTTAATTTACTTGATTTAACTAACACTCATAAAAGAATAAAGACTAAACCAACTTACTTCTTAAGTCTTTGTTCATTTTCTTGTAACTCAATGTTTTCTTTGCTTAATTCAACAATTTTCTTCTCTCTAGCATCTAATATTGTCTGAAGTTCATCTTGTTTCTGCAATAATTCAAGAAAATCACACAAAACATTTTAAAAAGCAATACAAATTATGCACACATATCATCTAAATATAATTCTTTTAATTCACTATGATGATTAATTTATTACCACTAAAAAGAATATGAAAAAAAGTTTACAGCATGAAAAGAACATTCAGTTATTTGTGTTATAGTTAAAATAGGTGTATTAAGGAGAGGAAAAGGAAACTTCCATTTCAATAGAAATTATTCAAATAAATGGAATTTGCTTTTTGTCACAATGAGAATGTGGAATGAGAACACCTCTTTCAGTGACTCCTAATTCCAAAAGATATGAAGCATGACAAAAGAATTTTTATATAAAAGAAATTCATGCATTCTTATTCTAAAGAAAAAAATTTCTTTTATTTCTAGTATGAAATATAAAAAAATACCTGAAGTAATCTCCTAATATTGTCCTCATCATCATCATATTGTTTCTGACAATCCAATTCATCTTCTGCAAATACAACAATAATTTAAAAAAATATTTTAAAATCATACATTTTATACCTAAAGCAAAGATTTAAAGTTGCAATCAGAAATTGTTAAATCAAATAAGTGGATTGATTGATAAGTACATGGTGTTTAAAATATTTTATTAGCACCTGAATATTTTAAATAACAAAACAAAAAACCATGTTAAATTATAAAATTAAATTAAAAAACAAATAAAGCATAGAAGCAAGTATTTCATTTTTCACTAGCATTTGAATATAAATTATTTTTTATTTATCTTTAAAAACTCCAAGGCTTAAAAAAATACTAAGATAAGGTTTAAAAAAAACCCATCCTGAAGCTTTCAATATTATTTCAGAATGAATTTAAATCATTCAAATCATGCAAAAAAAAAAAAAAAAAAAGACAAATAGCTTAGGTAATAAAAATGATTAAAAAAATTTAATTACTGACTTTTACTAAATATTTGTTAGTAAATAGTAAAATTATTAATTACTATTTAAGAAAGAATTTTTTAAAAACTATTACTATAATTTGTTAAGAGTTCGTTCATATTATGGAAATGAAGAGCATAGACCGCTTTCTTTCTGTAACTAATTAGAATCTGAAACAATCAATATTTCCCTTTTCTTTCAACAGATTTGGCAGAAATGAGCTAAATACTGGTAGACTAGAGTATTTTATACTTTGATAAACTAAAAAACTTATACAAAAAAGTATTATCAAAAACTTCTTCATTAATAAGCACAATTTATTTGAAAGAAAATGCAAGAAATGTTAGTTGAATTAATTTATAATTAGTATTGATAAAAAAAACACTAACCTTTGCCACCATATAGAGTTGTAAGAGAATTATTTTCATCCTCATAGCTCACTTCATCTAATTCATTCACTACTGGCATCATGCTGTCTTTACTACTGTCAGAAGTTGGGCTTTCAGATCTTCGAAATCGAAGAGGACGAGTTAACCATACATGTTTCAATGGTGAGGCATTTCTATCACCATTTTCACCATTTGGAGGAGATAATATTTCTATGTCTGAAGAAGTTGCTGTTTCATTTTCATCTCCAGAGGTATTTTGTTCAGATTCATGCTTTGTATTATCTGACCTTTCCGAAGCTGTTGTAGAAACTGGGGAGTGACCTCTATGAAAACTTTGTTCATTTTCTTCACCTGAACATTTTACAAAAGAACTAGATGAGGTTGTGTGGGATTCATTGCTGCTAGAAGATTTTGCATCATATTCTTTTACTTCAGCAGTATCTGTATCATCATCATCATCTTTAGTACTATTACTGCTGCCATCACTATGATGCGAATTTTGCTCTTCATTAGATGAATTTTGAGATTCATCTATTGTTCGTCCAGGCAAAGTACTTTTAGACCAATTGTTATTATCATTAAAAGAATCTCTCTCTATTGTATGAAAAGGACTAGCTTCATTAGTAACTTTTAAACTCGGATTTTGTTCATTTTCAGAGACTAGAAAATCAGAATTCTCATGTTCCTCTCCCGTAAAGAGATCAGGGGATAAAGAATCTAATGCACAGCATTCCCAGTTAGCAACATTTTCAGAGACAGGTAGATCTGGAATTACCAGGGTGGAACTGCTGTTATCATAGAAGGAACTTTCATTAGCTGGCTTTTCATCATTGGAAACTATTTGAGTAAATGAACCAGATGAAACTGCCATAGAATTGTCTGGAATTTCTTTTTTGCTTATTTCTATAACATCATATTCTGACTCAACTTTCTCCTCTGTCTTTTCTGATAAGCTGGGCATATGTAACTCGAGAAATTCACTTTGGTCCATATTTTTTGTACAGGAGACAGATGTCTCAGTAGGAACACTAGAAGATATTTGTTGCTCTCTGATAAAATTGTTTGATTCATTATCACAGTCAAGTTTATTTAATACCTTATTTTCTTTAACTTCATCAAGTGTATTGAAAATTTCAGTAGATGATTGAGTAACTGGAGGTATATCATTAGAATCTTTAAAATCTAAAACTGTTTCTGGAGATGATTGTTCAATAACAACAGTTTTACTAGCTTCATCACTGCTAGTATCATTTTGAACAGTTGAGGGTTTATCAGAAGACTCTTCAATATTATATGCTTTTTGCACATTAGCATCAGGCAAACTATCAGACTGTAGCGATTTATTTAATTCCTCTAATTTATCTTGTGTGTCATTTGATGATTGAGCAACTGGAGGTTCGGCAGGAAAAAGACTAGCTCTGTGAGGTTGTGATAAGACTGTACCTTCTTTTCTATGTTTAGAGTCATTTGAACTGTCCTTTTTAATAGTTTCAGCAGGTTTTGATTCAGATTTCAAAGCACCTTGTCCTTTGATTTCAAAAAATGATCCCCATGTGTCAGTCCAAAAACCTGAACCCTGCACTGGAATACCACTTTCACGAATTGATTGCTCTGGAGGTTTAGTTTGAGGTTTGGATTGTTTTGAAGAAGATGCAGAAGTTGAGGGCTTATCACTTAAACCAAATGCTTCAAAAAAACTCTCAGAATCTGAGAAAAAAAAAAAAAGAGGGGAAAATTAAATTATACTGCAAATGCCCTAAAAAATAGTAAATAAATTAAGTTAATAATAAACAAACATTTTATGAATTTTTAAAAAAACTGCTAAATATTTCTGAAGCAAAGAATTAAAAATAAAGCTAAATATTTCTTTTATCTTTTTCATACAGGATTTTTTTTAATCAGTATAAAAAAAGGATGTAAAATACTCAACTTTCATCAAGGAACATAAATCCAGTATAAACTTTGGTAACAGAAATAGAATGACTTCCAGATAACAGATTTATAATCTACATATTTACATAATTATATATTGAAAAATAATAGATTGATAATATAAAATGTAATAAATAAGCTTACCAGTATGCCTTTTATCAGTTTTAGGTGCTGTTTCCTCTTGAATATCAAGTGCTTTGTCAATAGTTTTTTGAGCTGTGGTCAGTGCCGATTTAGCAAAACTAGCAATTCCTGCTGTGTCAAACCAGCTCATACTTGTTTTTCTGTTGAAAATTTGTCTAAAAGAAAGAGAAGCATTTTTAGCAGTAAATAATCACAGCATATTTGAATTTCATATATTTTTTTTCTAAAACTTTAAATTAATAGAGTTTTGCTCATAATAATGGTAATTTTTTTTTTTTTTAGTTTATAGCTCTCTTCATTCAAATAAAGATTAAGTAATATTATATTTATTGAAATGTTTTTGGCTTTTAACAATAAATTATTTATAAAACAGAAAACAAATTTAAACTATTTAAAATGTATATAATTTTAATAATTTATAGCAAAATTACCAACTTAACAAAAAAATTATACGGAATTTAAATACATGAAAATCTGTATCAACTTCTGAATGATACTATATTTAAATATAGTGTCATACAGAAGTTAGATACAGAAAAGAAAAACAATAAAATAAAATTCCAAACAAAAAATAATTTTAAGCAAATTTTAATGATTTTTAACTATTAATGAACAAATAATTCATGAGTTTTAAATTCAGGAAATAACTATTTTGTTCATAAATGCATGAAAATAATAATGAATAATAATTTTATTGTACTAGAGTTTGAGGGAAAACACATACTGTGATTTTAATTTTTTTGATAATTTCAACTAATTACTAAAAAATAAAAATAAAAACTTATATGGTCAATCAAAAATTAACTCAAAAAGATTTGGACATTAATTCTTCATAAATTTATTGCATTTATAGTTTTTAAGTAACTGGTGACAAAATTTCAAAATTGATAGAGCTAAAGATTGAAACTTTCACAAGAAAGAATTTATCTTACTGGTATTTAATAATAATTACAAAAAAAATCTTAGTCTGGGTCTTAGATTTTATGGATAACTGTAGAATTTCGTTAATATACAGAGTAATCTGAAAGATGCAGCAGGAAGTACTAAGAAATTATTGGGGAAAATGTTAAAAATATTCAGAACATATAAATTCCTACCAATTCTATTATTCCAAAATTTTAGAAGATGGCAAGTCGACTATAAATATTTCACGAAAGCAGTAATAGCATTTAATAGAGGATGTTATGCATTTTTGAAAACTTCCAAATACTGAAATCTGCCACATTCAAAATAACTAGAAGTAACATCAAATTTCTAGAAATTGCTTGTCATGAAATGGCTCGCCAGATGATTTTAATGCGTCTGAAAAGAGTGATTGAGGTTTAAGTAAACAAGGCAATATCACATTTAATATAACGAAACTAATATCCATATACAATTTCATGTCAAGGCCAAATCAATAACAATTAAAAGGATTTATCGCGTAAAAAATATTCATGACATTTTTTTATTATTTTATGTTTAAGTTTATTCTATAACATACTTAGTTCATCGGGATAAAAGAATTTTGACAGAAACACTGAATCACTAATAGCAGAAATTATCTCATGCCACCTGAACATGTAGTTGTAAACAATGAAAAAGTTGCCATACTGAATTTGTAGTATTCAAAAATTGTGTGTTTGTGTTTTGTTCATTATCATCAAAAATAAGTCAATTTTTTTATATTTGTTATTTATTTAGAAACACTGTAATGCAGTCAAAGAAACTGTAAATATAAAGACATTCATATTTATATATATTTTAAAAAAAGAACTCAGCAAAAAGAAACTTTCCAAACTTCTACCTTATTCTACAAGCGATTTTTAATGAAACGTGCGTTATTTGTTATCAATGTTATTTTGAAACTTCTTTGGTAAATAAAAACCCTGTGATAAAAATTACACTCTTGAAGCATCTGGCTGAACAATCAAAATTTCACAGAAGGGGTAATTCCATTGTTTGTAACCGCTTGCCGGCAAAACAGCGTGCTTCTCGAGGATGATGGCGGTAAATTTTGAGAAGCGTGTAATGACATGCAAAAACATGATAAATCTACTTTTATGGTTTTTGTTTTACTTTCAGTTTGGAGAAAGTGCAAAACTATCTGTTCCCAGAATTCTTTTACCATACAATACGGGTGTACCTACTAATTATACATTAGAAGTCAAAGAAGGAGGTTGCTACAAATGGTATACTTCCAAAATATTTAGATGTTTATGTGCTACTTTATTAACCAGACATTGACGATCAAGTAAAATATACCTTCGTCTTGTTATAAACGGGAAGGATTCATGTATAATAAGATTTTCAATTTATTTATTTGAATTTTGTTTTCCAAATTAACTCTAGACTATAAGTAGAAACTCTTTTCAAATCAGATCTTGGGTATCCTTTCGAATTTGATCATTTCAAATGGAAACAATAAAATCAAATATCTAATTTCTCCTTAAAGGAAATATATTGAAATTGAATAGTTATATTTAACTCTTAGTTGATGCATTCAAAAATACTTTTAAATCCTTAAAAAAATGCAATGATATAATTTAAAATTACTGTTCTTTGGGACCTTTTAAATTTAGTTTCAAAAATACAAGTAATTAGAAGGGATGCTCTTATCTTTTTCTGTGTAAATTAAAAGTTGTTATATTTAGGAAATTCTTTATTTAATTTTAAATTAGGTTGTCAAAAACATCTTAGAAGTATGATATTTAATGGATTTGAATTTTTGTTTCTAATGCTAGAGTCAAATTCAAACTTCTATATTATATCCATTTTTTGGTACTAATTTGATTTGATAAATCAGATAGTTGATATGAATACTAAGGCATGTTGGAGGACTTGGTTATACATATTTGTTAATGTGATTCAATTTTTAAAATAAATTCTTTAAAAAATTAAAAGTAATTTAATCTATTATTGATTAAATTTGTGCAAACATAGTAAAATATGATTAATTTATTTTGAAGGTAATGCTTTCTATTTGGGTAACTTTCATCCTGTTACTAAATTATGAATAATTACATTTTAATAAATGAAAAGATAATTTAATATTGAAAGATTATGTTTCCATCACTTTTTTTGTTTTTGTTTTTTAGCCTAACATATGTAAAATTATTTAAAATGTTATGATTCTTAAAGGTTATAATTATGTAGTTTCCAAACATGACAAATCTAACTTAAGATTTTTTTTTCTTTTAATAAATATTTGTATAAGAGATCGACATACATTGGAATGACATTCATTTTGTTTATACGTCTGTATGAAGCTTAATCCTTCAATAATGAAATGGTTTTGAAATAAAATTGTTATTTAATAATAAGAAAATTTTCATAATTGTTGTTTTAGCTTCTTATATATTTTACTCTTTCTAAAGTATTCAGCACCAATTAAATGTAAATTTAAATTCTATTAGTATAAAATATTGATTAATCAATTTGAGGGGGGAATGAATTTATATGGAGAGAGGGAAAACCAGTTGTTTAAAATTTAAGTGTAGTTTACAAATCCGAAATCACTTTTTTTTATATGTTTATTTTTAGAAAGATACCATTTATAAAAGCTTTATTAAGATGTTAGTTTTGTATAATTTTAGGAGTTCTAGTAGATATGACTTAGTAACTGTTACACCTCTACCATCTGATCGGGAACGAGCTTCTTGTACAACTAGAGCTTTAGTATCTGCAGTTTCGCGCTATCCAGAACGAGAAAATGCTATCATTTTGGTTGAAGATGAAAGTAAGTCCTTTCTTTCAACATCTTTAATCCTTATTATAAGTTGATTATTCAAAATGTTAATCTCTCAATATTTCATTTTTTTTTTTAATGTATAATTTTATTCGTGATCTAAGTTGTTTTCATACTTATTGTACTATCACTTATTTATGAATGTCTGTAGTATTATTTTTATAGTTAGTTTCCAATATTTTCTATTTAAATATTCTAAAATTTTTGCAGATTTAATAACTGTTGTGTATTTGTGTATTTCTTTTTTTTTTAGAGTCAGGTCAAATTCTACGTTGTGATATTGTTATTGATTCTATCCATTCTATTGAAATTATTACAACCACTAGAGTACTTTTTCTTGAAGATGCTCCTGAAGCATTTGAAGTTGTGGCTAAAAATGATCAAGGTAAAAAATATATTTTGTAAAAATAGTTTATGAATTTTAAGCTGATGTAATAAATTTTTTCACATGATATTTTTAGCAGACAACACATTAAAATGTTTCATGATTTTTATCAACAGTTTGGATAATGCTTTTTCATTATTTAGATATTAGTAGGTGTAAAGTAAAGAACATCCGTAATTTAGGCAATTTAAAAAAATGCTAAAATAGTGAGTTTGCTGGAGATTGTGGCAATATTTTCTCAAATTATCCTAATTCTAATCTGAAATTTAAAACCAGTGAAAATAATGAAAACCAATAGAGAAAAAAAAATTTAGACATGATGTCAATTATTATGTATATGAAATACAAAAATTGTTGTATAGTTAAAGTTTTCCCTTTTGAATCTTGGGCCAATTTCAACATCGATGAAAACAGTTGTGATCCATAAAGACAATCCAATAAAATTTATAATCTTGATAAAATTATGACTTCCATAGACACTAAAAGTGAAAAGAAGAACATTAACAAGCAATGTACTCATTTTAGGATCTGATGATATAATAGAGAAATATTTATGAATTTTGAAACGGGAAGTAATTTAATATTTTTGTCATAACTTTCAATTACATGACAGATTTTTCTTTCAGCAAAAGATATTCAAAATACCAAAAATAAATTTAAAAAATTAATTACTATGCTAGAAATATTTTCTCTTTTTCACATATACATATATAATTACTGTTTAAATAGCACAAATTAAGTTTTACTGTTTTGTAGTTGAATAATTGAAGATTTATCGCATATGAACATTATAATTCATATTTTTGCCAAGATCTAATTTTAATGCAGTGGTAAAATGGATTTTTGAAATTTTCTTGGAAAGTAATTTTTCAAATTTAGAGAAACCGAATACACAGTTTCAAATAAAAAAAAGATTTTAGTTTGCATGCAATTTAAATTGTTGGGAGGACCCTCAATCAGTGGAAATTGACTGTTTCTAATTTATTTTCATCTGTAATTTAAATTTTCTCTAAAATTCTTTGAAGGAATTCAATTAACATTTAAAAATATTTTCTCTACTTTAAATTTATTTTAGGTCAAATCCAAACTAAAATTGGTTTTTATTTGTTAATGGTTTAATAAATGCATTGTGTACCTTAATGTGTTTGATCTAATTGGTATTCTTTATTTTAAAGCTGTATTGCACACAAATGTAATATTCAAACTGCTGTTTATAGTTTGTTTATTGCAATATCTTTACTTCTAAAATAATTATTTGTAATAATTGTGACAAAAATAAAAGTTATTATGGTTATTTATATTTATGTGTATGTATATTCCACATTACATCCTAACCAACTGGACCTTATGACCTTATCAGCCAAATAAAAAAAAAAATTCACATTTTTAAAAATTTAAAACAATATGGTCAATTTTTTAAAGATTGTCAATGTTCAAAAATTGACTGTGTCAAAATGGTCTCTAAAACTTTTCTTATATTTCAGCATTTGTGAGCAACATTTGGAATACTAATATAACAAATATTAATAATATATGGTAAAAATCAGTTATTGGAAGTTTTTAGAAAAACTTATTGGTTTAGTTGCTATTTTATGCCAAAATATCTTTTACTTTAAAAATATACATGAAAAGGCTTTAATTCTGAGCAATACTCGGTGTATCAACAAGTAATAGGTAAATAAAATAGGTGCTTTTTTAATATGTAATTATTATCACTGTATTAAGATTATTTTGTTCAATTATAAAAACTATTAATATTTAAAGAAAATCTTATAGTCATTTTCTTATTTATTTATTTATTATTATTATTATTGCATTTTTGAATAAATTGTTTTTGTATTGTTGTCGGCTACAAATTAGTCAAACTCCATTATATTTGCTTTTGTGATTTTTAAATAAGGGCAGCCTGAAATTTTAAAATTCAGTATACCCTCTTTCCAAATTAAAGTGTTTAAGATTTTCAAGGTTGAAAGTAATTTAAGACTATTTCAGTTTGCATTAAGACTTAATATTGTCTATTAAAAGTACTATGTAAGTGTAGAGTTTATTTTTCAATAAACATTTACGATTTATATTTTTTGTATTAGGAGATACTTTCACAAGTCTAGCTGGTGTTGCTTTCCAATGGTCTCTAGAAAGTGATTCTCTTGCAAGTGATGCTTATGGAGTCCTAAGGTATCATTAATTTTCTTTTCATATTTTCTATTTTTGAACTAAATTAAAAAACATTATTAGCTGAATAATCTTTATTTATATAATATTAGTTATTAAATACTAATTTTTTTTAGTCTGGTTCTTATTTTCTCCTGTACGGTGTACAGAGAAAATTTTGTAATTGTCAAAAAATTTGAATGGATCTCTGTTTTAAACCTCTCTTTGAAAAATAAATTTTGCATCCCTGTCTATTGACAAGGCTAACTAAAAAAAGAAAAAAGAAAAAAAAAAAAAACTTTGAACTAAATGGATGAATTGTGTCTATTGACAAAGATAACTAAAAACAAAACTTTGAACTAAATGAATGAATTGTGGTATAGAGTCTTTACATAATATTTATAGATTTCTATGAAATTTTGTGCAAAATCCATCTAAAGGAAGTTTATCTGTTCATCTTTTCAAATATAAGCTAACATGATAAGTACAAAACAAAAACTAGACAGATAAAATATTATGTAATTATAATCGATGTGCAGATTTAACATCTATAGTATAGGATTGATCATCTATCGATACGTACTTTCTGAAGCATGTAAAAATGATAACTCAAAAATTCAATGATAAATATATCAAATTTCGTATGTGATTTTATAACTACAATTGTAGTTTTTAATTTCAGTCAGTTGGTAAAAATGCATACAAAACACTAATTGAATTTTTGTGTGCTATTAAAATTATGCCAATGGTTAATTGCCAAAAAACTCGTCAAGGATCATACGATAGATTCAGTAAAAATGCTAAATTCATACCGAAAGCTAATATTTTGTAAATATTACATTACCTTTATTAGAATTTATGAACAAGTTTTGAGGACTTCCATTGATATTTCTTCTGTTCTATTTTTTTTCAATGGCAGTTAAATTTTATTTTGTAATTAAATTTATCATATATTTTCAATTTTTTTTCTGACGAATTAACTTTTAAGTTTATTTATTGTTCACACATATTTATTTTTGCGTGATTGAAAGTGCTTATTTGGAAATGTCAGTTTTATTGTTATAAATACTGTTCATAATATTAATGTTTTTGTTAAAACAGCAATATATAACAGTTAATGGTGAGTCAAAATGTGTTATTAATTTTTTTTAATTAAGTTGCATTATAGATATTAACTTAAGGAATAGGAAAGTTTTAAAGATAATCTAAATTGTAAGTTCCATTATTTTCATTTACTTAGCACTTTTTATTATGATACTTATAATTTAGCTTTCTAGTGATAATACTTGTGTATCAACCTCAGTTGCAGTTTGAGTTATTCCATATGTAAAAATTTTTTATTAAATATAGTAAACAGTTTTAAATATCAGTCCAATTAAGAGAAAGGAAATAAAAAAGTAAAAAGCAATAGGAAACTGGGATTTTAATAATTAAAAATTAATGATTGAATAATTTTAGATATTTAGAATAAAATGTATGAATAATTGGTGTAAAATTTTAGGTTCTTAAAGTTTGCTGACTCTGTTTATAAAACCCCTCCATCTGTAGAATACTGGGAGAAGCAAAATTTACATGGCTCAATGATACTGATGGAAGGTTCAAAAACTGGTTCAGCTAAAGTAACTGTAAAACCATTAGATCCTGCTTATAAAGTAAGTTGTTGCATTAACGAATCATTTTAAATTGATTATATGCTTTGATTTTTTTTTAATTTAGTTGTTGTTTTTTTTATATATAAATATGTATGCAAATATATTATTAGAGAAAAAGAATTGTTAGGAGCTATACATATTTATATTTTCATAATCCATTTATACCTTCAGTTGATAGTAACTACTCAATTGTGCAGTTCCTTTTCTCCACCACTTGTAGTTTTTAGTAGTTTAGATTAAGAAGGATGCAGCACTTGTGTACATGAATGATAAATTTTATTATTAATGCCATATGAATTGGAAATTTTATGCTAATGCTTTTACAAATGAGCTATACCTGAACCTGAGCACACACAGAGAGTCATTTTTACGCCACCCTTCTTTTTTTTTTTTTTTTTTTTTTGCTAGGAAATTCTAATTATTTGCCCCTTCTGCTTTTGATACCATCATGGGAGAGCTAGAAAAAGTTAATGATAGCAAAAGCTGGGAACATGGTATATAATTTTGTACTGGGGCAGTTAGTGTCAAATTGACCCTTGCATGTGTTAGTGTTTCAAGTTCATTTAACGTTTATGGCTTTGACGACATATGAACATGAGCAGTTAAAACTTGGATCTTCTCACAAGTTTTTCTACAGATAGTGAAAATTTTGGTCGTTCAAATTCGCATGAAATTTATGAAACCTTGGAAAATAAACATATAGAAGCTGAAAAAGTGTTGACTCTGAAGAATCTGATTTAAGTAATCTTGCAATTAGTTATTCAATTAATAGTGGTAAAGATAGGGCGGAATTGGGGGGAGGAGTGTACTTCTACTAAAGAATTCTTGAACAAAATTCTATAGCATAATTTTGCATTTTTCAAATATCAAGATCCCCTTCAAATCAATTTATTCCTTTCTAGAACTCTTTTTTGGTGAAGATATTATTAGTATTGTCATAGACTGTTCAAATATTTATATTTCATCCATTCAAGAGCAATTCAACTTAAAAATGATCACAGATTCTTCTGAAATAAAAACACCCTTTGGGTTATTATATTATTTTGGTGTTCTTAGAGCTGTATACTTGAATGTGAACAATCTGTGATCTTCAGATAAAACAGGTATCCCAATATTTTTAGCTACAATATCTATCAGCTGTTTCCATTTTCTACTTTGATGTTTGTGCTTTGACGATATCCACAATTGTCAGGAAAGGAAGACTACAAACAAATTAGCAAATTAAATAATTAAGAAATATGTTTGAAAAGTGATTCACAACTTCTAAAAAGTGCACACGGTTTCCGAAAATTATAATATAGTCAAGAAATCAGAACCTTTTTATGGCAGGTGCCAGTTTCATCATTGCATAAAAAATCAACTACCTGAATATGGTATAAGATGTTTGCACTGTGGGATTTTTCTGTATATTTTATATGTACAATTTAAAAGTTTACATTGGATTGTAACCAAGTGGTCCTTTCAAGTTGAACAACAAAACAAACAAAGTTATAAAAAGACTTATAGTTCTAATAAGTGGAGCAAGCCATGATATAATAGTTAATTCATTCATGATTTTCTCTTAAGTGTTGATTTTTCTTAAGTTTACTAGAAAAGAATCAACTCTTCATTCTTAGAACAATCAGAAACAATGAGAGAAATTCCAAAAGAATTTTTACTACATCAAGAGCTGTAAATTATTCTCTTTTTGGATTTTATGAAAAGAAGATATCCATAATCTCTCATGTAACTAAGAAAGAAAAATCTGTATTGGTATTGTCTTCATTTCATCATGATGATACAAGTGATACCACTATCGGAGATTTACATAAGCCCAAAATGACTTGGGGACTGCAACTTTACCAAAGGTGGAGTTGACACAGTAGATAGGATTTGTGGAACGTATTCAGTGTCCAGGAAAAGTCACTGTTGGCGTTTGACTATTTTCTTTAGTTTATTGATTATAGCAGGTATAAATTCATTCATCATTTACAGATTGAACAGTAAGCAATAAGAGCCAGAATTACTTGACAAGACTATTTGAAAATTTTCTGTCAAGCCTCTAAAAGAGCTCTTGGATAAGAGATCAAGGGATGAAATTATAGCTACAATTTTCTGTACAGCTTTTAAAAGACTGTTTATTTCGTCAGAAGATGCCAAACTTAGGAAATTCATTTTAAAATTCCTAATATGTTGTCGAAGTAAAGAATGCCCAAGAAAATTTGAACCAAAGACCTTTCCTTGTGAAAAATATAGCAAACTCTTATACAAAATGTATTCTCTTATCATATGCACATTAATTTCCTTTTTTTCTAATCAAATATCTCATTTGTATCTTAAATAAAATTCATTTATAAGTGAAAATATTCTTATGTTCTAGCCATATTTTATTTTTGTTTACAAATGTCTGTTATGATTTTAAAAAAATGTATTAAAATTTGGGTTTAAAATAACTATTTATGTGCTTATGTTCTAAAAATGGGCGCACATGCTAAAGTGTTAAGGAAATTTAATCGATCTCAGTGTTAATTTAAAAACTTCATTCCTACGTCCTATCTCAAATCAAATAAAAAAATTTCAACATTTTGCTTTTTATATCTCAAAGTTATATAATTTCTTTATTTTCTCAAAAAGTAAATTATTTGTATTGGAAAATTTTATAGTAAATTCTATTTTTTCTGAATTTTTAGCATGTGACATCTTATGAAGTGAGCCTTGTTGTTGTTGCTAATTTGAATTTGAAGCCAGCCCATACCTATGTATTACCAGGTTCCAAGGTGAAATATCAGTTGGAACTTATTAAACAAGGCAAAGCTTTTCGTAAGTACTGGACTTTTTGCTGTCCCA
Organism: Argiope aurantia; assembly: GCA_026543865.1. NCBI lineage: Eukaryota > Metazoa > Arthropoda > Arachnida > Araneae > Araneidae > Argiope > Argiope aurantia. The sequence goes on from JAPMOR010104900.1 coordinate 684,874, forward strand.
ATGTTTTGTAACATTTCCAAAAATTATGATACTGTATTTCTTGTATTTGAAAAAGGATGGACTGTGTATTTGAAATATTTGTAACTGTACTTTTATTAAAAGTAGTTTCAGAAGTAATTACATATTATATAGCCTCCATTTTACTAATGCATATGGTATATTAGCTCAAAAACATCTATATAATTTTGCTTTGGATCTTGTACATTTTGTATGTATATGTTTGGTGCTCAGCTGAGGGTTTATATTATTGTTTTAATAATTTTTTTAATGAAAATATCTCTCCCTCTTTGATATTAATTGTAATATTTCATTTTATATGGAAAATAAAAATTATGAATAAATTTTAGGATGAATTTTAAATTGACTTTCACTACTGCAATACTTCCCATGTATCAATATATGTGTATATCAGTTGTTAAAAAAAACTGTGTTGTACTGTGTTAAAAAAAAAAAACCTACAAAATGCTTTAACTCTATAAATAATTTAATTTTTCAAAATTCATCTTAAATTTTTTTTGTTTGATTTGAAGATTAGTAATATTTGATTTAGATGTAGTTTAATGGCTATATTATACTGACTTAGTATTAAAATGTAAGTTTATATATATAATATGCCTAGTAATTATTGACATTTATATAATTTTGAATTGTAAAATTTTGTTTCTTTTTCAAAGCATTCAATACTTCTAATATTATTTTATTCTTCTATGCAGCAATAACATTACCATCTGATCAATATTACCTTGAAGTAGCTGATAAAACTGTTGCTACTTTGGATGATGCTATAGCAACTGTAACAACACTAAAGTATGGTACAACAAATATTGTTGTAAAAGATAGATGTATCCTTTTTCTGATGTATTTGTTAATATTTTTAATTTTTTGATCTTTTAATTTAAAAAATTAAAAAGATTAGAAATTTAAAAAGCCAATATATTTATAAATTAAAAATATTGTAAAATTATTAAATTAAAAAAAATATTGTGTTGTTTATATATATATTTGTTATATATTTGTTGTTATATAATATATATTTGTTTATATATATTGCAGACTCATACAACTATAAAAATATCTGTAATGATATTAATTTAAGTTTTATTTATTCGATTTATGCCAGATATATTCCCTTAATTTTATCTGAAAAGACATATCTGGACGTGAAATAGCATATTTACCATCAGCTGTAATACATGTAATTCCACCTTCATATTTAAGTAAGTATCTACTACTATTATGTTGATTTTTAAATTTAATTGATATTTCCATAATTTGTAACATTTCATTCTTATAATTTTACAGACGCTTTTAAGAATGAATTTTAATTATTTCCTTACATTTATAAATAAAATCTCCATATTACTTGTAAAATTTTAATTCCTATATATAGTATTTTTAGCATATTTCATATTCTCATTTTGCATTATCTTTGTGTTTTACAGCATTATCTGTTTCACCGGGAGATAAATGGAGTTTAGAAGAAAAGAAAGATTATTCTGTTTTAGTATCTTTATATGATAGAAATAGCCATCCTATATATTTGACTAAGGTAAGTTCTATAAAATTACCAGATTTTATAATACTTTTAAATGAATTACTTATTTTATTAAGGATTTTATCTTTTCTTTCCAATCATTAGGAAGTTCGAATAGCTGTTCAGTTCCCCCCAAAATTCATTTTATTGAAAAAATCATCAACAAATGGAACTTATCACGAAATTAGAACACTTATTCCTGGTAATTGTGTTATCACTGCCCATCTCTTGGGCATTGCCAACAAGGTATTTTTGAATATCTGTTTTGGTTCAATAATATCATAACTTTATTTAACAATGCAACAAAGTTGTTATTTCCATTGATGTTTATTCTAGGATGGAAGCATTAAAAGAATCGAACCAACTGTTACTGCTTCTCAAGATGTTATTATTTATGAAAGTATTAAAGTTCATCCTTCACAGACCCTACTTCCTTGGGATCCTGTGTCCAAACCTGTCTATTCAATTTTTCTAAAAGTAAGCTTTTTGAATTTAAAATATTCAAACATTTTATTTTATGATTATAAATTAATGTCGTATAGAATTAATTTCAACTACCAATCAAAATTTATACATTTAACTATTGCTGTGTTAGGATTATTTTTGTAAAATATTTTAGCAGTGGTTTCATAATAATTTAAATTATATTATAGTGAAAGCAGATAAAAATGCAATATAGTTAATGCATGCTTCTGCAGTGAATGTAATTAGTGACTCATTACTAATCCTTTTGTAATTTTCATAAGGGTCGGAAAAAAAGCTTAAAGATAAATTTTTGCATTATTTATGTAATTATTAAACAAAAAAAAATCTGTTTTTCCTCCTTCCAGGCAACTGGTGGAACTGGTGTATTTAACTGGATGAGTGGAGATTCAAATTTAGCATCTGTCCATGCCGTTTATGAGCAAGAAGAAACAATTGCAAGGGTTTCTACTTTTGGACTTGGAACATTTAAAGTTCATGCCATTGATGCCCACATTCCTGCATTTAATGGTTCTGGACAGGTATTTATATATAATTTTAAAAATTTCATATATATATAATTCAGCATTTATACATTTGCAGTTTCTTTCTTGGACCTTTTAAAATTACTTTTATTAATTGATTTTTGGCATACCTCGTGCTGTTTGAAATTAAAAAGTTTTCATTATTTTTATTGATGAAAAGTCACCAATTAATTAATTGGCAAGAACTTTCCTTATGCTTGTGTTTGTGAATAAATTTTAATGTACTTATGATATAACAAGTGTTACAATTATTGCATATTGGGCCAGTTTGAATAATATTCCTGTTAATCATTTAATGGGTATATCCTAATAAAATATTTAATTAGAAGTATTTTTATAAAGTTCAATGATTTCAATACTTTAATCTCCCCATTTTTAAATTTTGTTATTTTTGATTTTATAATTATGAACTCATGCTTAACATGAATAACTCACTTGTAATTCCCTCTGAATTATGAAGCTGATTTTTCATATGAATAACATATTACTAAATTTGTTATCTTTTTGTCATTGTTGATAATTTAGGCACTGTTAAAATTTATTGGTTTTTAAATCTAGTAATTTTACAATCTTTTATTATAGTATGCATTTCAATTTGGAAAATGTTTATGCTCTCTTTTTAAATTTAATTATAATGTTGCTCGCATCTGAATGAATTTTTTTTCTTCTTTTTTTAAAAATATCTTTAATTTTTTAGGTGTCAATTCAACCTGTTATGGATCTAGAAATTCTGCCAGATGAAGTTGAGGTAGAACTTAATGGAACTTTAATACTTCCTGTAGCTATGTATGGATATTTGCCAGGTAATGAATATATAAATCCAAATTAAATGATGCATCTAAATAAGCTAAAAATGATTGTTGAATAATTCATCATTATTTTAGATATTTGTAATTTCTTTAATGTTTTTGCTTTTAAAATAAATCTTTTGTGAAATTTAAAGAAAGCTATTAAATATGTATCTTGGTTGAAAAAGAACCCATCATTTACTATCTGAATGTTGGTATTACAATGCTGACTTTTAAATCATTTTAATGAATCAGGGAAAATACTGAGATTCATATGTGTATATATATAAACTCTACTAAGATGAGGCCTCTTCTTTTTCAATGTTCTGAGAATTTGACAGTAAGTGGAAACAAAATTTCAAAGCTGATAGATTTAAACAGTATTTTTTTCCCGTAATAAATATTTTATTTATATGGAAGGGGAAGGTTGAAATGGAATACTTACAGCTGTAACAATGTGTTTTTTTTTTCAATATTTTTTCCCCTCTCTCCTTTTATATGTAAAGTGGAATTAATGAATGTTTGTTAATGAGAAAACAATTCATTTTGTATAATTCTATTTCTTCATTTAAATTTATAAGTCTGTGTTTGGAATAATTAATTATTTTTAAATAGATACTAATCAGTTTATTTATATTAAATGTTTCTCTGATTATATAATTATACATCTAGCATTATTTTTGAACTAGTGCACTTATTGTATACAGTTGTGTAACAGCTTTTTAGAACCACTGAGAGAGGCATAAAAAGGGCTGACAAATTCTCTTTGGCCCAGGATAAGGAAAGGACTTTCCAATTCTTTCCCTTGGAGCTCTCTTAGTGGCAGTGCAATTGTTTTAAGTATTTCTGGTAAATATATATAGAATTCTTTTTTTCCTTCTTAGAAAATGTACCAAAGATGTTTAGCAACTGTTCTGAGGTTCCAGTGATTGTTGATATTGATGAAATTCCAAAATTTATTTCTGAAAGAGGTATGGATTTTTTTTATTTGTTTTATAATAAGATACTGTGAAATCTGTTTGAAAGTTCATCTGTATATTGAAGCCACATTATTTAAAACATCTTTCTCTTCTTCTTTGTAAATTATCCATATTTAATTAATTTATTTATTTTGTCTACTAAAATGCCAAAAAGTTACTTTCACTTCCTGATTGTAACTTTTAGCCTCATCCATTTACTCAGTCTTTAAATTGTTTTTTGCCTCAGTTTTTGCATGCTGTTTTAAAAAATCCCTTGAATTGTTTCAAAGTGGAAAAATTGTTTTATTGTTTCTTATTAATATATATATATATATACATAATATGAAATTTCCTCCACTAAATTCATAAAGTCAATGAGTTCACTTGTAGTTGGTTCTATGGTTATACATACAGTTGACAACAGGTTTCAATAACATATAAATACTTCATTTATTAACGTTTATTAACCCTTTCACCATCCTTTCCTGTCCACAAAAATTTCTATTTTCCCTCTGTTTTTTATCGCATTGGAACAAACAAAAATAAAAATTCAAACAAGTACACATTTGCAAAGCTTTTTAAAATGTAGACAAACACTTGAAGCATGTTAGGCCATCCTGCAGTAGTTTCACTTGAATGTGCTAAACGTGTTATGGACAATGAAGAGGTTAAAATGAATAAACAGCTGAGATGTACACAAGCAATACACAGTATTAGGCTTAGAATAAACACAGACCACAATTAGTAATTGGTTGTAAACAATAACCATGCATACAAACCGGCCAAGCAGAATTCAGCAGGAAGAGAGAGTTCATCTAGCTATTCACCTCTAAACACCTGCTATTCTCCATTGTCTCCTTGCTTTAACTGTACCCAACTGCCGATTCACTACTATACGACTGACTACTCAATGTTGCTTCAATACTTGATTCCAAAACTCGGAGAATTGTGCCGATTCCTTATCCAATATGTGTTTGAGCTCCACTCAATGCTTGCACTTCACTAGACTGATCCAACTAATTTGTCATTGACTCACAATATGAGTGTCTTCGTCTTGGATTTCTGGAGCAGAGCAGAGAAGATTCTCGAAAAATCAAGCGTAACTCGGCTACTATTGGTCCTATTGCCAAAATTCTTGAGGGCTCTAGTATTCATTTTGTTGTCAAATGGTCGCAAAGCTTGGAAGTCATTCATCCATATTCCAAACAGCATCCAATAGAGCTGATCGTAAAACAATCTTCCCTGTGATTGAAACTAATTGTGCTGGGAAGCAATATTACAGATTCATAACAATGTATATAAGAGTATGTAGTGTTGCTTCCTAGTGCACTTAGTTGGCGATTCAAAAGGAAAATATTAAAAGTATGCAATAATTGTTAATGATAAAATCTTTCTAATCTAATAAATTCTAATCTGATCTTTTCTAAAATTAAAAAAAAAATCATGTTTCTAGAAGTAACATGCTTCCTGAAATAAAAAATTAGAAATTGTGTAAAATAAAATGCATTCAAATTCTTAATTCTTTCTAAAAATTGCAATTTAAAAAAGAATTCTTTTCAACAATTTTTTAAAATTTAAAATGCTTTGCTTATTTTATTGTTGATTGTAATCTCTAATTGTGATGGAAATATGTTATAAATAATGTTAAATGATTGAAATAATTTATTCTCTTCTGATTTTCTGCATTAATCTCTATCTATCCTTTAAGTTGATTCATTGCATTGTTAAACATACTTAGTTGTTTTGGTATTATTGTCATATCTAAATAAGAGTTTGGCTGTTTAATTTTCTAAAACATTTGGTGTAGTTTATCCAGATGTAATAAGATAATATTCACTTGCTTATTTACTGCCTAAAATGCTAATTTGCATTTCATTTCTATTAACAAAAAAGTATTAAAAAATCCCTTATGTTTATTTTTTTTAAATCAAAATTATCAATAATTTTTCCTTTTTGGTTTCTTTCCTCCAGATGTCAGTTCTATTATCAAACCTTCTGCTTGTAGAAATATTCATTTGAAATGTGTTTCCAAAGGTATCAATAGAATTCGTGTCAGATATGAACGGGATGATGTTTCTCTTAAGAAAGCTGTTATTGCTGCTTGTTATAGAAAGCTGAAGGTTTGTTCCTCTCCCATCCATTTTATTTTCACTTACTAAATAAATATCTTTCTATAATTTAATTCAATATTTTAGGTCATCTATCCAGCTGATGAAGCTGTTATTGCTGTTGGTTCTTCATTAGATGTTCTTTTAGAAGGTGGTCCTCAGCCTTGGCCTAGGTGTCAGAATTATTTTGTTAATCGTGAGTATCATGCCTTTTGTTTTGGCATTTTAAGATTTAGATTTTTACATAAACTTACATTTGATTTAAGTTTTTGCTAATTGTTATTAATACAAAGCATATAATTTTAGTAGAAGTTTGCGAATGTATGAATCGATTGGCTTTTCTGTTTTTTAGTTTCACCTGAACATGAATCCATTGATGCCTCAGTATTGAGAAATGATTCCGATACATCAGGTATTTACTATATTATCACTAAAATCGCTATTTTTATTTGACATATATAATTTATGTAATTATTCCTTTATATAAAATATATTTATTTCTTGTTTTAAAATAGATACACATAAAGTGAATGCCTTTTGTAAACATTATGGTGAAGAAGTAAGTTATATAAATATTTCTTGCATTTAATTTATCTCTAGGATAATGCATTTGTATTAATTAAATTTCACATTAATTATAAAGCAAAAGGATGTCTTTGGTTAGATGAACTAAAGTTCTGTATTTTATCTTGAAGTATTTTATTTTCTCATGTTCAATTATTAGCTCCTATTTATTCCTCCTCCAGTATATCTCTGCAAATAATAAAGGTGAAAGTGTGTTCATTCTACAGGTCAGACCATTTGGCCTAGAGCTACCATATTTGTTACATACATACATTGAAAGGTGGAAATATACCTTTGAACGATTTTTAAAAATGATATAATTTTAATTAATAATGAATTACAAGAGATTTTGATGTTTTTTTCTCAATTCTAAAATTTTTGCAGTATAAAAATGACCTAATGCCATCTTAAAATTTAAAAACATCATTTCCCTGATATTAATTTACTATTTGTGCAATTTATTTCTGAATTTAGCAATATTTGTATGCTTTATTTCAAAAATAGATTATATCATTGAAAGCTAAAGAAGGATTCTGTTAAATATCCGTAATTTTCAAAGAGGAGTAAAATAAATTGAAAAGGTAAATGATTTAATGGTATTTAATTTTTATAACACATGCATAGGACCATTAGAAACATTCATATGCATAATGAATGGACCATTAGAAACATTCATATGCATAATGAATGGAACATATATAAGACAATTAAAATAGCACTGCTATAATGTTTGGAAATTTAATGAGATGGTATATATTATGTTTAAATATAACAATTTAACTGAAATTAAATATAATCTATATCTCTTGTGAACCAGCTGGTAGCCAAAGGTAACTAGTGTTAAATAAATTATGTTTTAACAAAGAAATATATTTCAATTTTTTTGCTGAGTGAACATCTCTTACAAATTTATTTAATTGCAAAGTATGTTGTGTATTTTTTGAGTATAATATTATATTAAAATTCTTTTATATAATATATGTTTATATTAAAATTTTTTTAACCTTAGTGTTGAGATAGAACAAAATTAATAAATCTTCATTTAGTATAGTACATATCAATAAGAATTTATTTTTAGTTATGGTGTATTTATGTATGTCATTTAATTTATCAATTGGTACAGTAAAGTTTTTCAAAAAGGAACAAATTTTGACCTTTTGTATTTTAAAGTATTTCTTATTCCTTTTGAAGGTTTTTTGCTTGTTTTAGTATTATTTAATGCCAATTCATGAATGGGTTTTGTTATTATTTATTTCCCCCCCCCCCTAGACATTTTCATTAAAAGTTGGGAACAAACCATGTGAGACAAATCAACATCCAGCTGTTAATCAAGCGGCAGTCAGGTAAATTGAATTACAATTTTATAAAATTATCATTTGTAATATATTTTATAAATTTAAAGACATAACATTTGGAGATTCATTCAAACATTTATATGCTGTATAAGAATTTCCAATTTGTTAAATATATATTGCTTTGTGTGACTATTTGATATTGATTGCATTTATTTGATACACTATTTGAAAATGATTATATTTTCTCAAATATTTAAAAATTAATAATAAATATATATTAAGAAAATTGGTGTTTAATCATTTTTTTATTTTAATTTATAAAATATACTTTTTTTCTTTTAGAATTATTTGTGCTGTTCCTGATACTTTAAACTTAAGACCAATTCTTCCTGCTATTCAAGGAAAAAAATGTCCAATTTCTGGAGATAATAAGGTATACTAAATTTTTATATTTCTAATCATACTGTAGAAATTTTTTGTTTTCCACTTTTAATCTACATTTTGATATAGTACATTTCTTTAGTCTTAAAATGAAAAAAAAAAAAAATTACAATTTATAAATTTAAGCTTATATATATTTTTTAAAAGAAATGTTATTCTATGTAAATTTTAAAAAATATTCAAGTTTACACATTTAGCAAGCATATTTTATTTGCATCTTACTGCTTCATCTTCAATTAGTTTTATATTTAAGAAATAATTTCATAATTGAGTGATTATTTTCTGAAATCGTATAATTAAAATAGACATGTACATTTCTGCTCAATACTTAGTATCTCCTTCTTAACAATTATGGGAAATAGGTTCTTGGCTGTATACCTTATCCCCTCCTGAGATGTGATTTTGGAATTAATGAATAGCATTGGAATTAATGAATAGTTACTATTTTTATTATGGATTTTTATCAGGCATCAAGATTTTGTTTATTGGGGATATATTACTTATGACATTATTTATTACTTTATTTGGATCTTAAATGCTAAAATATATATATATATATATTTGTATATAATGTTACAAATTTGTAATGCAGCTTCCCATCTCAGTTAATTCCATCATAAGAAAAACAGTTTTTCGAATAGCTCTGTTGGATGTTTGATCAGTGATTCCTGAATTTTGCAACAAAATGGAAGATTCCAGAATCTCCATGAATTTTGATGATAGAACCATTAGGAAGCAAATTAAGTTGATTCTTCAAGAATCTTCTGAATCCAGCTTTGGAAGCTATGAAAAACCGGCCGACCAAGTTTGAGCCAGTCAGTAATGAGTCAGAGTTGGTTCAGTTGAGCAAAAGGCAGGCACTGAGTGGAGCTCAAATGATTAGTGAAGTAAGAATTGGGCTGTGTGCTAAGTGTTGGAATTATGTACTGAATCAGTATCAAGCTGTGGTTTCAGTAGCAATCATATAATAGTGTATTGGCAGTTAAGTACAGCTAAAGTGAGGAGACAGTGGGGAATAGTAGATGTTTGGAAGGATGTGAATAATTGCATACTCTTGAGTTTGACTTTGTACTGTTGCAGTTATTTTCTGACATTTAGCTACTAGTGTTCTGCTGTTTTTGTTAGTATTGACTGTGTATTCGAGTTCAATAAACTTTCTCGTTTTATCAAGGCCTGTTAGACTGTTTCACTGTACAATGATCCATTGATTGTTTATGGAATGTTGTGAATTGTCTTAATAGCAAATTTAATGGTTATGTATGAGTTAATAGGTAATTAGTGAATTCACTATATATGTTATTTAATTAACTATTTTGATTTTTTTAATGCTGCTTTTTTACTTAATTAAAAAAAGTGTGATTTTCTTAAGGCATATGGAGAAAGAGCAAGGCATTTTAAAGCAGTTTTTAGTTTTAGTTCTGTGGGTAAAATAAATTTTTGATGACTTTAATGTGATTTTGGAATTTAAGTTGAAATTAGATTCATTATGTAAACATATTTACTAACATGCAGAAATCAAATTAATGTGGCATTTACTATATTGTATTATTGCAACATAGCAAGTGATGCAACTGATTTTTTTTCTTCTAATGCCAGGCTTATGTTAATCTATATGTGAACATATCTTTAATGAAGCAAATCAGTTACTGTGACATTACTTTTTTTGTGTGTGTGTGACCTAGGACGGTAGTAATTTATGAAAAATGACTTTAAATTTGTCAAGAAAAAGAAGCATTTTATATTTTTTAAAGTAGAATTAAATTTTCCAATTTAATCTCTATTGTTATTATCTGTCTTATAGTCTCTGTACTATTCCAATTTGCAAATAAAACATGTATCCATATAATTTAATATGAATGAGGGATCATCTTTTTCAGTTAAAAATGCAGCACTTTAAGAAAAGGTTGCTTAATTTGTTTTTCTTTCTTTTTTTTTATAGAGAAAAAATTTCAATGTTTGAAAATAAGTTAAATAAAAAATAATATAAATATAAATCTTGCAAGTTCTAATTAAAATGCTAAATGATTTTTTCTTACTATTTTATATTTATGAATATTAGAGATTCTAAATTACGAAAATCTTGTCATGATTTCAATTACCTGATATTTTGATTTTTGACTCTAAAATTGGTTACAACTAACTTTCAAAACACACTAAATATATTATTAAAGTAAATTTTGCATTTTTGTTACATATATCATCAGGTAAATGTTCAGTGTTATCTTAAATATTTGAAATTATTTTATTTAACTATTATTCTTTTTCTTTTAAAGATATTTTGTTATGGAACTTCTATTAACTATAAAATGTATTAAAAGTAGAAGGTTATAAAAAATTATCTTTCACAATTTCTCAACTTAAGTCTCATTTTTTAATATATATTCTTATACTTTATGATAAATTTGTTGATAAGAGGTTTCCTCCCTCTTAATATTTAGAGAAATTTTCAGTTTCTCCTTAAATTTGTTTGAAGAAATTATTTTTTTATTTTTCAGATTGCTATTCACAATGCTGGATTTTTAGATTTAGAACTTATTGTTAAAGATAGTTATGGTCGAGAATTTCATAACATATCATCACTAGATATCAAGTGGTACTTGTCTGATTCTTCTTTGGGTCGTTTGTCGAGCAATTCAGGTGTTAGGACAAAAGCAGCAAGGCTCAAAGACAGGCAGTTGAAGACTCGATGTGAGTAATGACTATTGTATTGATCAATAAATTGTTACAAATAATTTTAAAAAACTTTTTTTTTTTAAATTATCTATTTTCTACAGTTATATAATCCTTTCTTGCATATTATATTCCTCCAATGTTACTTTATACTATAGTGTTTACGATAAAGAGTAAACTGATAAATGTGATATTGTGAAAAAAATACCTGAAGTATTAGATAAATAGTGTTGCAAAGTACATTAATTACAATCTGCTAAACAAAATGTATCATTTAAAGTCATTTTAAATTGTAAGAAATATTTATGAAAGAAATAATGACATGATGAAATAAGTATTTATTGGAAGGGAAAATAATCTTTTCATTTTTCACCATAAATGGAGGATGGGTAAATTTATTGATCCTATAGACATTGCAGAAATTGGAACAGAAAAAGTTTCAGAAATTGATTATATTCAGTAAATTCAAGACGAATCAAGATATAGGAAATGATAAATTCAATGAAAATCTTTTATATTGTCTATTTTTAGTTTATGTATATTTATTTTTTTAATGACTCCCCCCCCCCAATATATATATATATGAGAGAGAGAGAGAAGTATTATATTTTTATTATAGTTTCTGTAATTTTTGTTTTTCTTTCTAGAAATCTTTTTAGAAATGTCTAGAATCTTAGATACTGCATTTTAAAAAATTATTAATTTTTGTTATATTTGCCAGATTTTCAGCAACTTTATCTCAATGGCACTGAAGGAGTTTTAAAAGTTACTGCAAGCATATTAGGTTACAAGCAAAATTTGAACAGTATTGATGAATCAATATATGTAAGTAATGAATCTTTTTTTTATATATGCATTGTACTTATTTCAAAAAAATTTTATCAATTGAATGGCCATTATTATTCAATTTGACTTTATATATAATTTACAATTTTTGCAGGATGAAAAGTTTAATGTTATTAATAGTTCCTTGAATTTTGTACTTGTTGAAGAGGCTGAGGTAGAATTTAAAAGAGTATCTATATTCAATAGTCCATCTAGTAAAGTAAGTAAAACTTATGTCAAAAATATAATTATGTAATTAGGTTTCGATTTCTCATTAAAAATGTTCAAATTATTTAATCATCCCCCCCCCCTTTTCTATATGTTGTATTTTATAAGTTGTTTCCTTACTAAATTAAACTTCCAGATTTTAAATTTGTGTTAAAGTCTGTTTTTGGAAATTAAAATTATTTTTTAATTCTATATTCATTATTATTTAATTTATAAGTTTTATTAATCTTATTGTATTTTTTTATTTAGTCATTCACACATATATCCATAATTTTTTCATATGTAGTAATTTGCTCTGAGTTAGCAACAGTTATTTGGGATAGTCTTTATTTTATTGCAAAACTTTCAAAACATGCTAAATTGCCATATTGAATTAAATGAAATCTAAATTGGAAATTTTCTACTTTCTTTCATTGCTGTTTTGTTTCAACTAAATATGCTTTTTTTAAGATGCTTCTTTTTCAGAGGAACGGATACTCTAACCAATGTACTAGTTAAAAGCTTTTTATTAGAAAAGTTTGGTACTCTTTTTTGCCTTTGTGTTTTACATACATTTATGTAATGTTGAATGCTTACTGTCATTTGAAAATCTGCTGTTATTGTTCCTTTTTTTTTTATTCTTTACTTCTCTTTGTTTAGTAAATAAAATATTATTGGTTGGGCAACATATTATAGTAAACTTGTTTTCTTTTTTAGCAATGCTTGTTGACTCATTTTTTTTATTAATAAACAAATCTTACAGATTTAAAAAAATTAAATTTTAAATTTCAAAATTTAAATGGTTTAGAAATAAAATATCAAATGTACTTTTTTTTTCTTTTCATTTTAGACTTATTATTTGTTATCAATCACAGACGCACTGCATTTAAATGCTAGTAGTTGCTCAAACCTTTGAATTAAGTAGTGCTCTCAGAAATACAATTTTATGCATATCTCTACTTTTTTTTCAATTAATACTTGTTAAGCAAGAAACAGAGAAAATGTATTTGTAGGGGATATGTCTAATTATTATATTATTTTAATTTTCTCTTGTTAATATGGCATTTTATATGTTCTTTCACTTTTTTAGCTGTACATGAAAATTCTGAAAGGTTCTGGATATTTTCAAGTTGAAGCAAGTGATCCTAGCAAAGCTGATGTCATGTATAACAGTGCAACACACCAGATTGAAGTAAATATTTAATAATTTAATTTCTGCTGTAGTATTATTTTTTATTTCATTTTCTGTGCTTATACTACCTTACTGAATAATTTGATGCAAGGCAGTAGTTTTTAATTGCTGTCCATGGCAATCTAGTTTTCCCTAAGGGTCTAAAACTTTACATGAATCTAGAAAGTATCAAATATGAAGGTTGGATTACAATTTTTGAGATTTAAAAGATTGTGTTAAGATTTCTTCTCTTCTCAGTTTTAAAACCAACTTTCTGTTTGCTTCCATGCAACAAATGTTTTAATTTATCTTAGAAAAAGGCAGGTTATAAATTTGGGCAGTATTGAACTGAAAATTTTTTTTCTTTCAAATCTGTAATCAAAATGTACAATATTAACTATCTGTTAAATATTTATTTGTTGCATACAGTGAAATGTATGGGATTTATAAAATTCATTGTATGTATATTTCCCGTTTTAAAATCAACTATTGTTTTTAACGATTGTATGCTGAGAAATTTGATATTTATCATGTTCATTTATCATATCTTATCTGAAGCATTTTTTTAAAATCTGATTTCTATTTTTAAAACATTTATGATTTATTTTTAATGATTGTTTCTTGAGAAATTTGATCTGCATCAAGTTTCTGCTGTATTGGATCTGTACCAATTTTTCTTGAATCTGATGTCCAATATTTTAAGTTGTCATTCTGGATTAAGTTTCAAGATTTGGAATATGTATGACATTATTTATAATTTATTATAATTTTGTCTTTATTATTGAAATATAGTTAAATTTTAAACCTGAGTTATATTTTCTTATTCTGTTTATTTATTTATTTTAGGTTACTCCCTTAGAAACTGGCACCATAACAATTACCATTAATGATTTGTGTCTTGGAATTATTCATAGGGATGTTGCAGAAATTCAAATATATGGTATTTCTGCTGTAGTCGTTGATGTGGTTGATAAAGTAAGTTTTAATATAAATAATTTTTTTGTATTTTTAACATTCATTTATGTATTTATTACAGTTCCTTTCAAAAATCTCTTTTTATGTCATGCATTTATATAACATTTATTCTTATTGCAATAAAATATTATTTTATTAAAAGATTATTTCCATTAATAAATGTTTGATATATACAGAAATTTTTGATATAATTTTTTAGATTTAAAAAATAATTTAAAAATAATTATATAATAAATTATCCACTTTATCATGTTTACTTGATTGAAGAATCTAGCAATTTACATTTGGGACATTTTAAAGCTAAAAATATAATAATGGCAAAAATTATAAATTCAAATATACATATAAATTGAACTAATATGTGGGCTGGGTTGTTCAGTAATGTTAACATCACTAAAACTGTTCTTAGTTTTTACGGACTGAAAAAATTCTTAAATAAACATTTCTGAATCATACAAGACCTTGATTCAACCATTTATTTTGTATGGCCGTGAGTGTTGGACACCAACCAAGGCAACAGCAGATAAAATACTATTATTTGAAAGGAAAATTTTGTGAAAAATCTTTAGTGCTCTAAATGGGAAAGGCAATGCATTGTGAATATTTTACAATCATAAACCATGCAAAAAAAATTCAAAGAGCCCAACATCATTAAAGCTTATTATATCAGAGGACTTGAACTCTTGCAAAGATTAGAGAATTCTAGTACCGAAAAAAAAATCTAACATTTAACAAATTTACAGGTATCAGGAAAATAGGTTAGCCACCCTTTAGGTTGCTTGACAACTTTGAAAAAGACCTCAGCTTTTGGGTGTCAAAAATTGGAAATCTGTGGAACCAATAGGTAGCAATGGTGTAAGCTGACTGGAATGGTCATAGTCAATAGTATCAAACAAAAAGAAAGCTGTTTTTAAGTTTTTAACCCCGGGAATAAAAAGACAATATGCATCAAATATATAAATCAAACTTTGATATAAAAAGAATAATTTATATTGTTTACTGCTTCAGGAAAAATTTAGCAAAGAAATAGCAAAAGAGGTTTGCCTTACTTAAATGACTATTGGTACTATTTGCAGATCCAATTATATCCATTGAGAAAAATTACTATGCACAATAGGATAAAAAAAATAAAAGGCCCCAATGTTTATTTGCACTCATTAAAACATATAAAATAAAAGTAAAGCATATAATGAAAAAAAATTTAAAAAGAAAATAAAGTATTTAATAATATGAGAGATGCAAAAGATTTCTGTTGTATTGCTTCTGAACTAAGTTTTCTCCAATGGACTTTACATTTCTTTTATAGCCAATGATTACAAGACCAAAATTAATTACTGAACTTTGTTTGATACTAACTTTTAGTTTTAGAAATTATATTCCTCTAATTCTTGAAATTATTCTGTTAACTCTGTCAGTTGCCAATTAATTCCATCTCTTCCCCTTCATCCATGTTCTTAAAGGTATTATGATTAGAAAACTGAAATTTATATGTACACTAATGGCTTGCTACTGTTTGTTTTTCTATGAAAGCTCATTCAAAGAATTTCATACAAGTTTTATCAACACATTTTGAAGGAATCAAAATTGCCAGTATAAATTTATTATGTTTATGCCAATGAACATAAATCATATTATTCATTTGGTTAATTCTCCAACAGTCGTATTAACGTTTTGTGCTTTTAAAAAAAAATGTTCATTCTATGTTTATGTAACCACTAGAAGAAACTTGGGTGGAAACAATTTAATGGATGCCTAGTCATTGTGAATCTGTGATTTATAAATTTAGTTTCCCTAAATCAAATTACAGTAAATTTGAGTTATGAAGCCCCAATACTTTGTACTGTGAAAAGAAAAGAGAAAGGGCATATTAACTATAATTGATTTACTTTTATAAAAATCTTATTTAAATAATTGTAACAAATTTGAAATTTTTTAAAAAAATATTTATTCAATTTCACATATTGCCAAATATATACAGAAATAGTAATACTTATTAAATATAAAGAAATTATAAAAACCAAAATAATACAAATTGTTTATCCATTTTGAAAATCAATTTAAATGTTTTTTCCTTTCATAAGAATGTTAATTTTTATTATGTGATATATTTACAAGAATAGACCAGATATAAATATATTTTCTAACATGTTGAAGTGAATTTCATATAAATATAATAATGTTTAATAGTGGTAAAATGTTTTTTTTTTTCATTATTTAGATATTGTAGTTTTTAATGTTTTCAAATTTATTCTATTCATATTTATTTGTTTGTAGTGATACTGTATTATATATCTTATTAAGTAATTATAGATTATTTTTAATAACTAAAATATTTAAATATTTGTAGGTTGAATTAGGTAAAACAATAACTGCTTCAGTTGAAGTTTTAAATGAAGATAAGCAAAGAATACCTGCATCTGCATTCAGTCTGATGAACCTCCAAGCTGTTTCTGCTTCAAATATCATATCTATCAAGTAATTTTTTTTAATATATTGAGTTATTCGTTTTTTAAAAAACTTGCTAATCTTTAATTTACCATTAACTTTTTTTTTTGTCTTATTCTGAAACATTTTTTTACTGATTTCTGTTTAATGGCGTTCGTTTTAATATATTCCCTAAAAATGAATATTTTAAACAGAAAGGTTTTCTTTTTTTCTAAAATGTTTTTTAAAACTTATAAATAAAATTTCATGTGCTTTTTTATCAGCAAATTGCAGCTATTTTATAAAAAATATCTATTCAATGAGACAGACTTATGTGAATGAAATTAAAAATTTAATTGTATTACTTAAAAATAAGTTTAAAAATACGGATAAATAAAGTAATAGCACAGGATAGACATATATATGCATTGTTTGACTTGGCATTCAAGGAAATGCCTATGCAATAAGAATTATATATCTTTGTAAATATAACCATTAACATCAGATTTAAGAAAAAACTTAATTATGTTTCAGCAGATAATTAAAACTGAAAAGATTTCATGGAAAAGGGGGAAAAAATAGTTTTTCCTTTTAAATGATTGTGGGTTATTTATATTAATTATTTTCAGCTTACTATCTAAGCCTGAACCTCATCAATACCAAGCATCTTATGTAATCAAAGGTCTTACACTTGGACATACCAGTTTCAAGATAGTTACCAAAGCTGATATATTTAAAGGTGTACAGTATTCCAGTGACACTTTACCTATACAGGTTGGTGTATTTTCTTATAATTATAATAATAATTTTATTAATTTTTTATAATGTTTTTATTCTTAATATTAAAAAAGAAATAATTTTAAAATGAAATGTTTCATTTATTCTAGGTTTTCCCACCTTTGGATTTGAATCCTGATCACATAGTTTTAACTGCTGGAGCAACATTCCAAGTGAGTGTTATTTATCATTTATCGTTTGAAACTATTTTTTAAAATAAAGTAAAATTAAGGCTCAACTGATTGTTTTCTTTCACTTAGGTTTTGTGTACTGGTGGACCTCAACCTTTGTCAAATATTGAATATGTTATAGATGATAAAGATGTTGCTGTAGTATCTGCTTGTGGTACAGTTGAGGCAAAGAAAGTTGGAAAAACTACTTTGACAGCAAAAGCTGTTGGATTAGATAAGAAAGGAAACACGGTTGTATTTTCTGAGGTAAATATGATTACAATGGAATTTTTGAATTTCAGTACATTGAAAATCTCCATATATCAAACTTTTTCTGGGATCTTGGATTTTCAAGAGAAATCTATACCAAATAATAATTCTATATGTAAAATAAAAGTTTTCAATGAAAAAAAAATTATGCATATAACTGTAAAAAAAGCAACCATTAATTTTATTAATAAAGAATATCATTTTGTACTGTAGAAAAAATTTTCGGATCAGATATCATTAACATTTTGGAAAGTAAATAGGATTTAGCCCCATATATCAAAAATCTCTTTATTTCAATAATTGGAATTTCCAATTTTCAATAGTTTCTGTATCTTGAATAAATTTTTTTATATCAAATAAAAAATTTTACAAAAATGTTATGTATACATAGTGAGTCTAAAAAAAGTGATCATTAATTTTGTTTGTGAGAAAAAAAACATAAATTAAATAAGAAGGGACGGGAGGTACCTTAGTACATTAGAAATTCTCTAAAAACCAGAGTTTTTTACAAAATAAATAAATAAATTTTTGCTAAGTAGTTTTATATTATGCTTAGCTGCTGCTTTATGTATTTCTTTCTAAATGTATAGTAATATTTTTATTTTCAATTCAATTAACTTTAGATTTATAAAAATGAGTATGATACCTAGATGGAAATCTAAAAAAGGAAGAAATTTATTTTTATAAATGCTATCAAATCAGATTAAAAATTCAAAATGTGATGATATGTACCCATTTGAAATTTCAGATTTAGTAGCAGCAATTTTAAAAGATGGAGACTCAATTATTAAAATATAAATCTTTAAAATTTAACAAAGTGCCAAGTTTGATATATAAAAATGGTAGACTGCTTATTAAGAATGCAAAAACTGAATATATTTTGAAATGATTTAAAAAAAATAAATCTTTAACTTTTGCTTTGAAAGAATTAATCTTTATTTATTTTTATGTATTAAAATTACTTACATAATTTTTCGAGAAATTGATATTTAAAGTATATTATTAATATATAGTATATTATTAATACACTGTATATTATTTATCATAGCTCATATAATTATATTTTTTATATTTCAATGTTTTTGTTGATTATAAATATTAATTTAATAAATAAATTTAAAATCAAGTTCATTCTATCAAAAAAATTTAAGATAAAAAAATAAGAGTTAAATATTTTTTTTAATTATAAATAAGATAATCCTTGTGCTGCATTTTCATTTATCATATTTAAATTTTAAAAATGAAACTGTAAAAATATTTGAAATAAAAGATTATATCTCAAAATCTATGTGATGACATTTAATGACTATTTCTTGGATAGAAATTCTGAATTAGTATTATTACAATGGAATAAAGATTTATAAACCTGGATTTTGGCTATTATATTGCATAATGAAGAATCTATTTCATAAATTTTATGCATTCTTAATTTAGCTACTTAACATTACCTTCTGACAAAATTATGTCTTAAAACATTTTATATCTTTTCAGGATAAGGCTATTGTGAGTTGTGTATCTTTACAAGAGGTCAAAATCCATGCACCTTTATCTAGAATGGTTGTTGGAACCGAGGTATTTTAATCTCATTTTGCTTTATAAGGAATTTTAACTGTGTAAAATTAAATAAAAATCTGCTAGGCTACAAATACATGAAAAGTTGTTTTCAATTTAGGACTTTAAAAAAGATCTCAATAAATTAATTCTTTCAAAGATAGAATGTATCTACAATTTTTAAACTCTTTTTAATAAATATTTGGACATTTAATAATAAACAAATATTTGCCATGAAAATATATTTAATTTTACTAGTTGAGTATTTTCCAAAACCAAAATCAACCATATATATAATGAATGCACTCATATAAACCAACTTTTTGCTAAGATGCATTATCTATCAAAGGGTTTAATGTATATGTAAGACAATTTCCATTCTAAAATTAAGATGTTAGTCTGTAACATTTCTAATTTATAGAAGTATTTTTATGTAATACATATAAAAATAAATAAAACATGCTAGATTATACAGTTTATATAATATATATATATATATAAACAAACTATATAGATTATTAATTATCTTTTGAATAATCTTAATGTGAAATAATTTACCTGTATTAAATGTTTAACTAATAAATATGTGTGACATGTTATTTATTAAACTTCTATATTATATCTAATTATTATTTATTAGAAAGTGTGCCCTTCTAGATAGGCTGTTATCTTGTTAATATATGAGATATGATTTTCGCAAATTAATTAATCAAATATGTAGTAAAACGTTTCATGTGCATTGGCAAATTGCTTAAAAAATAGTATGTATTTATATATATATGTTTGTGGTGCATTTTAAACATAAATATATAATATTAAAAGTTTTGTTTCATTACAGTGTGATATTCTCCATTTATAATGTATATAAACTCTAAATCAAAACTAATAGCTAAAATTGATTTAAGACAAATAGTGATCATGACACTGGCTTGAGATATAAAAACCTGAATTTCATAAATAATAAATTTTGTCAAACATAAATGCTGAGAAGTAAAATGTTTGATCAATAAATTGAATATATTTATATTTAAAATATTGTAGAATTATTACATATAAGAAAATTGGTCACAAGATTGATGAAATTTGATTTCGAAAAAGCAGAAAACCACATTTTCATGGAATGCCAAATGCATAATAAAAATTGTGCTGAAAGAAAACAGTTACCATAACTTATAACTGAAGTGAAATTATTATAAATCAATAGAATTCAGGTTGCTAACCATTGCTACAGTCCAATCTAAATGAATATAAATAAGATTATACTGAATTGTAACTTTTAACTGGAATCAAATAAAACTCTTACCAATTGGAGAGTTTTTTTCAGCCATCTTTTCAATCAAGCATTTAAAAAAAGAGTACATAAAACATGAACTTAATGATCTTTGAATTAATTATTATTTATAGTCTTTTTTTTTTTTTGAATCTTAAAAAGAAAGAAGCCAAAAAAGAAATTGGCTAGATGCTACATTACAGAATTTTGGAAGATTCTGTTAGCTTAAAGAACATTACTTAAATGAGATGAAATTTTAAAAAATAATTGAGGTTATCTTTTTATTTTTAGAAGCTTTTATTATTTTTTGATGTAAATTAGTTCCATAATTTTTAATTAAATTAATTTGATTCTAACACATTTGTTTTATACTTTAAATATTTTTGGAAAAAAATACATTCATATAATACAATTTCTTTTAATTTATCTTTTCTCATTAAAATTAGATAGTTCACTGTATAATCCATTATTTTTCCTATTTCTATTGATGCCAGCACCTTTTTTTCCTCCCATATATTTTATTAGATGCCTCTTTATGTTTTGGGTCATTCTGAGTTGGAAAGTCCCTTTGCATTTGGAACTGCTTTCCCTTCTGCAAGATTTAAATGGTCCATCAGCAATGATAAAGTAGTTTCTTTAAACAACTTGTATACTTCTGTAAGTAATTTTTAAAAAGTTTTTCATGCATTTATGCAACTATGGTATTGATTATTTAAGTGGGGGAAAAAAGCTGATAAACCAATAAAAACTTGCTGTTATATAGTAAAATAAACAAAGCTTTTATTATTGTAAATTTTCTTTTTACCTGCATTTATTTACATTAGTTTTTTAAAAAGAAATATACAGTAATATTGATACATAACTCGTATAAAAATTATCTATGATTGGATGAAATGTTTTTTTCAATTACCTTAAATTTGTTTTCTTAAAAAATATTTTCAGATAAATAAATTTACTTGAATGAATATTCATGAAATCACTGAATTGCTACTAACTTTTTAAAAAAAATTGTTTTTTGACATTTTATTAATAAAAAATGTTTTGATTGATTATATTTCATTGGGAATTGGATTCTATTTGCTTATTTATTGCTATTTATTTTATGAATAGGTTGGTTTACAAGAATCCTCTGAAAATAATTTCAGAGTTATTTTAAGAGCTCTTCAAGATGGTCTTGCAACTGTTCATTTGGATGTCACTCTTCCTTCTTACTCATTTTTAGGTATACCTCAAGTGCTATCTGCTGAAATTCAGATTCAGGTATGGATATATTTTTTCTGGTCTGTCTCTTATTTTTCTTAATTGTAAAAAATTCACTAATAAATACATTCTTTATATTTAAATTGATTTTATTCTTGCTATAGGTATTTAAAAGACTTAGATTAACAAATCCTGAAGTCGAAGATGGAATGATAATTATGTCGCCTAATTCACAACTGAAATTAAAAAACAATAGGTATGCTTATAATAAGAATTATATATGTATCTCTGATTCTTAAGAAAAAGAGCTTTGATGTAGTTTATGTATTTTCAAAGCAAATACAAAAGGCCATTCATATTCTACTCTATTTTCAATTAGGGCTGGAGTTGCTAAAGTTACATACAAAATTTTACCATCTAGTGTTAATAAGATTAACCAAGTGCCTGCTGTAAGCATTGATGTAAGTAGTACTCTTATTGCCACCTCCAAACTTGGTTCAGCCATCCTGCAAGTTACGGCTGTCGAAGAATTTGGAGTTGTTCAAGATTTATCTGTGATAGTGAAAGTAAGTATTGTGTTTAGCCATGAATTTGAGTAATATGTCATGTTGTGGAATCTATACATTTATTCTCAAATTTTTGATAGACGTCATTACTTTGTCCTAGAAATATCTGTATATTTTGGATTTGATTGTTAAAATCAAATAAAATGTCCAAACATAGCAGACAAAAATAGATTTATTATGGATAAAATAAATTGCTTGAAAGCAATCTGTTTCTAAAAGTAATTTTATATTGACACGCTAAAGCAAAAAACTGAATCCATTTTTTTTTTTAAAGAGTTGTTGCTTTTTTTTTTTTTTTTTTTTTTTTTTGTAATACAAATATTTAACATTTATACTATATATAATATATGTGACATTTGAATAAATCAGGATATAATTTTAACATATAGGCCCTATTTTTTTAAGGATTATCTAAATCCAGAGATTTTTATACAATATTGTAGATGTAGACAATGAAGTAAAAATTAATAGGGAGAAGATAGGCTATAAAAAATTATTACTGTTATTAAGTTTCATTAAAGTCTCTCTCTGTTTTCATTTCTGTCTAAAAATACCTTTTGCATTTTTATTCATTCGAAATATTATTAATACTCAATCTGATCTGTTGCTAAGAAATGAAGATTCATCTTCAAAGTGTGCCAGCTGTGTTCAGAATTTTTGCAGATTCCTATATATCCTAGTATTGTTGTATTTTATCCAAAATCTTAATTTTTAAATGAAGATTCTGCTGTTCTGCCATTTTAAATAATGAGTTAAATAAACATGTTAATTTGTTTCATTTTACTATTTAGTAAATATTATTTAGTCTTCTTTTATTTGAATAAAGCACTTTAAGTTTGTTGCATGATTGATTTTATTTAATTTTTAAATGAGTAGCATGCACCTTTTTTTTTCTTTGACAAAGTATGATGACTCCATAATTGCAATATTTGCATACCATATATAATTTCACATCTAAATAATCCTAAGAATACTGAAAATTATACGAAAAACTTACTATTTCTCTTAATTGCTTTAGCAAAGTAAGATTAGTTTCCTCATACTATTAGTTAAAAAAATAACAATAAAATAGCATTTTTAAAGTAATTTAAAAATAATTCTTGTAGAATGGATGTTGCCTGATTGAATAATTATTTTCTCTAAAGAATTCTAGCTCTTGTACAAATAAATCTTGTGCTTTTTTCTTTATTTATTAGGCTTTTGAACAATATTAAATAAATTGATATAAAGCTTACTACATTTTAAGCAATGGATTTTTTTTTCATAGAAAGCCGATATTTTTGTATAAGAATAAGACAAGGAATTTGTGTGCATTTAAAAAAAAATTGTTTTGTGATGGGGTTCCCCCTCCCTCTCTCTATATATATTTGCATTATGAAATCTGCCATTCTATTTTAGAAGAAATCTATATTCTTGATTGCATAATATGGTAATGGTATAGAGACAAAGTATTCTTTCAGAATAATAATTGAGCAACTCTTAATTCATCTTTTATATAATAATTTTCTGGGAAATGGTGCTAAAATTAACATTATTTCTGAGAATAGTATATGTATTTTTATTCTGAATTTTATATACAGGGTGTTTCAGTGAACCGTTTCAGAACTTCTAAGAGGGGTAGGGTACATCCTGACAACTCGAAATCATAGAGCAATGTGGGGTCGGAAATGCTTTCCTGAAGCGGTGTTGTACACAGAAGCACCATAAAGAAAAGAGACCGTAAATGAGAAATCGTTTTGATAATACATGAAAAGAAGCAAAAGGTACATGGATTAAAGTAAGTGTTCGAAGTTTCTTCCACGGGCTACAATGCACGCCTCACATCTCCGACGCATGGACATCCGAACATTCTGGAATACTCCAGGCATATCTCGAATCTGTTCGGCAGCTACTGCGATTCTTGCAACGAGCTCCTCAGCAGTGTCAACAGGGGTGTCATAAACTAGCGATTTCATATGACCCCAGAAATAAAAATCAAGACATGATAAGTCGGGTGACCTAGCAGGCCAACGCACGGGACCCCCACGTCCGAACCACCGTTGACCAAATGTGACATCCAGGTAGTTACGAATATCTCCGCTATAATGGGCAGAGGCTCCATCGTGTTGGAACCACACTGTCTGTTGCGTCGATGTAGAAATCTGTTCATCTCTCAAAAGTTGTGGCAAAACTTGCTGCAGCAAGAGCAAGTACGTAGGTCCGGTTAGACGACCCTGTAACAGGTAAGGTCCGATGAGGTGATCTAACACAATACCGGCCCATGCATTGACCGAAAATCGATTCTGTGCTGCGCGACGTCGTATTGCATGCGGGTTCTCGACCGCCCAGATATGGTCGTTATGTGTGGTGAAAATTCCTTCCCTTGTGAAGAATGCCTCATCGGAAAACAACACTTCAGCAGGAAAAGGGGGATTTGTAGCACATTTTCCCAGGCACCACTGTGCGATAGCAATACGAGGTACATAATCCTCCGGTTTCTGTGACTGGACGCGCTGCACGTGAAACGGATGCATGTCTTGTGCTCGGACGCTGCAATGGGAAACCCCGACTGCGTTTGCTACACTTCGTGTACTCGTTCTTGGATTCCCCTGTACATGTTGCAGCATATTCTGTTAGGCGTCTGCAGTCCATGTTGTTACCCTGTCCCTGTGAGCTCTTTCTAATGAACCTGTCTCAGCTAACCTCTGGTGCAGTCTTGCAAAGAAATTATGACTGGGAATACGCCTCGTCGATATCGTTCCGCGTACAAATGCTGTGCGGCAGGCCCACTACAATTTGCAGCCCCGTACGCCAAATGCATATCGGCTAACTCTGCGATCGTGTAATCATCCATGCTACTAACTTGGCGTTCTTGTGCGAAATGAAGATTCTCTGCAAGAAAGCTCAGACTTTTCGCACAACGCCATCTACCGCGTCAGGAAAGCATTTCTGACTGCCCATGGGTATATGATTTTGGTTCGTCAGGATGTACCCTACCCCTCTTAGAAGTTCTGAAACGGTTCGCTGAAACACCCTGTATATGATTTTTTTCTTTTCATCAACTATTTCAAACAGGTTGAAGAAACAGCATATTTGATGTTGAAGCCATTTGGAAAAATAAGAACTCGTGACTGGCCTTTGACTGTTTTACCTGTTGGTTTTACTGTTCCATTCATTGTAACTTATCATAATAATATTGGTCAAGTATTTGATGCTGTCCGCTCACAGATTCAATATCGTGCAAGCAGGTTAGATTGTTCATTTCAACATGAAAAATACTTTAGTTAATTGTTAAAATATCTTATCCTTTTTGTTAATTCACTGCTTTTTACCATGTACAATGATTTTTTTAAATTGTTTTATTCTTTGTTTCTAGTTTCTCTTGGTTTTCAGCTATATGTATTTATTTAATTTAAAGTTAATTTCTTTCTTAAAACGGCTACATTAAAAATGAAATTTTTCTGCAAGCATTATTTTAAATTGTTAAATTCTAATTTGGAATTGGATAATTTATCTTCATTTTCATTTTAATGAAATTACATAGTTATTATTATTGTAATTTTTATCTGTCAGACTTGTATTTTACCATTATTTTTAAATTTTTGATTTGTTTTAATTCTTTTTTATTGGTATATGCATTATAATATACATCCAATCAAATTTTGTTAATTTTATAGGCCAAATTCTGCTAGAGTTTCTTTCACTTCATTGAACAATACTTTGAGTGTGCAAGTTGTGAAACCTGGTTTTACAGTTCTGAAGGTAAAAGAAAATATACCATTCAGATATTCTGTGTATTTTATTTGATTATTGATGATTTCGTGAAACTAATTGGTACTTTTTTAGGTATGGGATGTTGATTCCTCTATTCCTCCTGATTATATTCAAATAGTCACTGGTACAGCTATTGATCCTGCTGATATTGAACTTACTGTTGGTGATGTGATTTGCTTTGGAAGTCCTTTAGTTACTCAGGAAGGTATGCTATATATTATTAGAAGTAGACAAAGGCATTTAATGTTGATGCTATTAAACAGAATTAAAATATTTAATAAAAATACAATTTATTCCAAAATTGATGTGTTGCGCATTATTCTGGGTTGTTTATTTGAATTTCGATATTTTAATTTTTATTTTAATAGGACATAGTGGAATTTGGTCAAGTTCCAAAAGTGTATTGGCTATTCATCCAGTGTCTGGTGGAGCTGTAGCTTTAAACCCTGGCCAAGCAAAAGTCATCTATTCTTTACTAAATGGATTCAGTACATCTACACAAGTAATTTTTATATACTTTTGTTTATCATGCTTTGTGGTTTGCAAGATGAAATTATGTAATTGATTCTATTTCCTTATGTACACAAGATCTAAAATTTTGGTCATTTGTATGTTCTCCATTATGATAAGCTACTTTAACACTAAAGCTACCTCGAGCGGGTCATTTGACCCTCTTCCAATGGCAATTCCAATGTATCGGTGAAATGCCGGTAGGTTTAGTGTTAATATTTTCAGATTTTAATAATTTATTTAATTTATTTGTTCAATAAATTTGATTTCATGTGATTACATAAGTGAAGTTCATGTGGCTGTCAAAAAATAGAAATTAATTGAAATAAAAATTCATTTTAATATATAGTTATTTGAAATGTAGTATTAAATTTTTTTTCTTCTTAATATTTATTTTTTATGATTCTAAAATTTTATCTAGGAGCTAAAGCATTGCTTATGATTTTCTTAATATTTCGTTGCATTTGTTTTATAATTGTTTGTCAGTAGTTTGTTGACTAAATAATTAATGATGGTACTGAATTGAATTTTCATATTCAGCATGGAATTTCTTAATTGGCAAGCAACAAATATTCTTCTAAAATATTCATGTACAAAAAAATATTTTATGAAATGCTAAAAAATTTATATATATAATATTATTTACGCTAATTTTAACTCTGGATACAATTTTTTTAAACCACATTTTGTTCATTTTCTGCACAAATGATTAAATTATAAATAATACCCCACCCCCTAAATTTTATTTATTTAGAGGCTGGGGCATGACTCTCAAAAAACTACTTTTTGCTAAGAAGTATTTTAGAAGATTAATGGAATCTGTCTCATATATTATAGTTATCAAACTGTTTGGTTGCATTCTATTTTTTAAATTTAAAAAGCAGGTTTATTTTTTGATTAGTGATAGGTCAGGAGTCATTTTTTTAAGCACCTTAAGTATTTTTATATAAGAGGCATATGCTTTTTGTATGTATTTATTGAGGATTTTTTTTTTAAAGTGATGTGCAAAAAAATAAACAATTATCAGATTAGATAGTATCCAAGGACAATTATGTATGGCCACATTTATCTAGAGGGACAAATAGAGTCTTTTTTTATATTTATAATATGTGCATAATTTTATTTTTTACAGGTAACTATAAAAGATGCAGTTTACATATCTATTGAACCCGGAAATGTCAATCAAATCAGCAACCTACCAAGAACAAAACCATACAAAATATATCTGGTTGTGCAAAGTAATGAGACTCATAAAATGAACAACATTATAGGTAAGTAAAAATATAATACCAATAACATTGGTTTTTTTGAAAAAACATAATTTAGTTTAATATAGTTTATTCTGCAGTTTTTGATTGTCTTAGTGTTTTTATTTTATTATTTCTCTCTTCATTAAGAGTTTTTATCTTAAAATTCATTTTATCTGGAAAAAAATCAATAATGAATTTTATTTTTTAATCTCTGATTGTTGCCATTTAGGATTTTTTTTTTAACTTTTAATGTAAATGTAGCATATTTTTAAATTTGAGTAATTTTATGCTGTTTAATTCATATGCTTCTGGAAAAAAAATGCACTGACAAAATTTCTTTTGAAAATAACATTTTAAACATTTTTTGAAAAATAACAGAATTTTCGGACATTGCAATTTTTTGTATTGATATCCCAAATATATTGATATATTTGTATTTATTAATACAGTTTTATGGAGTTAAATTTTTGCATGAAATTGATCAGATTCTTTCTATTTAATAAAATTATGAAATGCTTTTCAGGTAAAAATTGTTCTCATGCGACTGAAAATTCAATGCCATTGCCTTTGGTTCCACCACCTTTTTCCTGTGAGTTGAATTTTCTCAGTTCTTCTGCGGATATAAGTGCAAATGATCTTTTCTATTCCTCCAGTGGTTTTGATATTGAAAAAGGTATGTTTAATTATTTATCTAAATTACTTATTGGAGTTACTTTGTGGATTTATTTATGAACATTTTTGTTATATTCATATCTACAATTATATACTTCTTTTTAGGAATGTACTATTGTAGCATTGAGCCTGTTGGGAAAATTCCAATTAGTGAAGCCAGTACATTAGAAGGACAGTTATCACTAACTGTTCATTTGCTATCTACTGGGCAGACAGCATCTCTTTCTCAACAACTGTTGTTGTCCTTTTTACCAGCATTCCATGTGCAACAAGATGAATTAGTGTTGTCTGACATACAAAATACTAATCATATAATTATATCAGCAACACCTGCTGTTCAGAGATGTCTTTTGGTAAGTTTTAGCCTTAAATATTTTATTACAGAAATGTTGTACATTTTTTTTATCTTCAATGTCTACTCAAATTATATTCATACTGTTAACTTAAAATTCCATAAAGTTAAAATAGCATTAAGTTGATAATAGGCTAAATTCAAACAAATTGTCATTTAAATTAAACTAAAACTCAAATGACAATTTGTTTGAGTTTAGATAATATATTCTTATAAAGGAGCTGTAGACTTTATTTAAAAATATTTCCATTCACTAACATTCTATCTGTAACAATGATTAGAATGTTAATACCAAAAACGTCTCTTTTATTGTTAGAATATGTTTATGTCTTGTTTTTATCCTTTATTTTGATTGATTTACTATATCATCTGTTCTATATAAGGGTACTGGGAAAAAGAATTACCAATTAATTTGAAACTGGATGGTTTAGCAGTTTAAATTGATATATATGTACCCACTCATACATTTGATGTACATTATTTATTCTTTTTGCATAAAACTTCTAAGTCTAAAGTGATAATTTTTTTTAACAAATGATGTAATGAATTTATTTTGAATCCTACTATATTTGCCTAGTATCATTTTTTTAAAGAACTTATCGGACTTTAACGAAATGCTGGTGGAATTTCAGAATTATATTCATTTAGGGCTAAAAATAGCTCCTAAATGGTAGTACTAATTGGTTTTTGTCATGACTCATTGCTTAGTTTTTTTATTTTTTTATTTACCATTTTTACTCTCTAATTAGTCAATTACACTTATATCACCATTGCAATCTGTCTATAGTATTTGGGTTTCATGGTTTGAGAACTCCTAGATTTAAGCTTTAATTTCCTCTTCCAGATGACCACCAAATATAATTGAGAAAAAAGTTAATCTTGTTGCAATTCAAAATTTTATCAAATATAAATCATCCTGAAAACCAAAAATGTACAGATACATTCATTATGTTTGAAGTGATTTATGTCTATAGCTTTGTGCCTTTGAACTGATTCTCTTTCTATATTAGTACAGTTTGTTTTTTTTAGAAATAAAAATTGCATTTTTAATATATTTTGCAGGTTGTCCCAAGTGATTCAACGGTTTTAAGAGTGAAATCTCCTGCCCTCCATCCTGTTTTTCCAGCATCGGTCACTTTTCCAGTTGAATTGCATGATGTCAACTACTTACTGAAAGGTGATTTGTCACCACTTTATATTGAAATCAGCTGTCCTATCACCAAACAACAAGTAAAGATACCTGTAAAAGTAAAAAGGTTGGATGTGTCTCTTGATGGAAGTAAGTTTATTTATCTGAGGATGTATATATATATTTTTAAGGTTTCTAAATTTTAAATATATAAAATAAATCATTATAAAGCAAATTTTAAATATCTTGCAATATATATATATATATATTTCTGTTTCATAGTCTTTTTTATAGTCAAAATCAATGTACTCTCTTTCCGTTGAATTCACGATCAAATAGTTTCGTAAAAAATAATCATCGCTTTTCAGATATTTTAATGTTAAAATTACTGTCTGTATTTGAAATCTACTTTTAAGCTTAAAGTGTGTGAGAAAGAAGAAAGGAGAGGATTTTGATTTAATTTAAATTAATTTATTTTTTATTTAATCATAAAATATTACCTATAAATGAATGTATTTCACAAGATTTAATAAGAAGGTCCTTTATTAAATCTTGTGAAATATATTCATAGGTAATATTTTATGATTAAATATTCTTAGTAAATATTTTATTTTGATTCTAAATGCCTTTTTAGTTAGTGAAAAAAGTTATATTATTGTGGTGATATATTATTAAATTAAATCATTTCAAATTTTAAATGTTTCATTAAAATACAGAGACTAATTAAAATTATTCAGATTTTTTTATTATTAAAAAGTTTTATTTATTCATAAATTCGCCTGATTTCTTTGCAGACTGCAAAATTGTTTTGATATTACTTTTTTGGCATTTTCCATTTTTATATTTTTTATTAAGAAAAAATATAACCGAGCTTAAAAATTAATCTATGGCACTTAAAGTTATTTTTACCCAATTTACTATGGAAGAATTATTGTTGAGAATAAATTTATTTCATCATTTTTCCAGCAATTTTTCTAATTCTGTTTGTTTTTGTTTTTTTTTTTTTTTTTTTTCCCCATCAGGTGCATTTTGCCAACCTCTTCCACTACCACCTCCTGCATCAGAAATTTATTATGATTTGTATTTGATGATGAAAGTTGCTGCAGCACTGTTATGCATTATTATTGTGTTTTATTGTAAGTATTGTTTAAATTCCCGATTTTAGTTTATTCTCAGTTGGTTTGTAATCTGCTTTTTTAAAAAAAATCTTCCAACCTTTTTTTTTCCTTCTCCTCTTTGATAATATTGTAGTTATTCGGTGGATAACATCTGCTAGAAGAGGAATGGTAACTTCTCAACCAGTCTTTTTAAATAGTTCCACAGCTAGCAGCAATGGCTCTCAAAGTTTTTCACCAGGTAAATATAATTTTTAAAAAAGTTTTTCACTGACTTTTTATTTTTTTATTACAAAAGTTAGTTTTGCCTCATACATCAGAGAATTTTGTAAACCTCTGTTGGAATATGAAATGAAAAAACAAGTATGAATAATAAATGTGAAGTACAGTCAGTTATTTCATTCCTTTTAATATGAAATATAAGTTTGACATTATCACCATGAAGATTAAGTCATTTGGTATATCTGTGGGCATTTTCTTCTGTGTCT
Organism: Argiope aurantia; assembly: GCA_026543865.1. NCBI lineage: Eukaryota > Metazoa > Arthropoda > Arachnida > Araneae > Araneidae > Argiope > Argiope aurantia. The sequence goes on from JAPMOR010104900.1 coordinate 716,915, forward strand.
TCTTTATCGAAAGTTAATGCCAAAATTTTGAGAATGGTCTTTGCTGCATTTTAGAAGTTCTTTGCTGGTGCAGAAAGTTTTCACTTCTGGCTTGTCTTCAGCTTTCACAAAAAGTGAAAGTCAATGTTAGATCTGGACTGTATACACTTTCCACTTAAATTACAAAAAGCTGTTGGGTACTGTGCATTTGGAGGTTGAAAAACAAATATGTTTGATTGAGTTCAAAATGTAATTTTTTTAAATATTATATTATTATTTTAAATGTTCTAAAATTATTTGTATACATTTCATTATTTGATAATTTCTAATTATTGCATTATGGAAATAGTATTCAGTATTTTATTCTTGATATAGAAAATATAAATTATCTTAATTTTTGAATAATCTTCATTATTCCTGTTCTAAATATGTTAACTTGATGTTAAAGTGATATTTTTGTTACTTATATGAATATTTTGCATTTTCAGGTCATAGGCCATTCACATCAAGTCCATTCAGACGAAGTTATTCTCCATCAGAGTTTTCAGAATTTGAAAATCTTTCTCAACCAATGAGACTTTGCCATTTAGAAACATCACCTAAGTCACTTCAACGCAGACGTGCCGATAATATATTTAGGTGAAAATAAGTCATATTTATAATTCATATTTCAAGACTGATAGCAAATGTACTCTTGAAATACTTGTTTTATTTTATCAATTCATTCATCTTATTTTTTTTTGCATACAATACAGTATGGTACATTTTTTGGGAAATCTGATACTAGCCAGTGAGTTTTTATTCATCATTGTGCATACAATCATTGAAAAACAGTTTAAATGCAATGTGTGTGAATGGGGGTTAGTGTTCTTTCTGTGATAAATAAATGTGTCATATGATTGTCAATAACAGACTATTCAATCATAAATCATTAAAAAATTACATAAGAGAATACAAGCCAATGATCATTGGTATTTAGTTAAGAATTTGTAAATATATTCTTTTAGTCATGTTTGTTTCATTAAATTAAATGCAGAGTAAAATGCCATTAGTCCCACAAATAAATTTCATTGGTCCTTTAGTTCGTATTTTTGTAAAATAAAATGTGTTCATTTTTGTCAGTTCAGTTCTTTTTTTTTTCTGTGTCATTTTGATTTTTATTTGTCCATAATACTGGTATATTTTTCTGGCATAATAGTAGTTTTCTATAATTATGACCATATACTGGTCATAATTTCTTAGCCATTTTCTGTCTTGTGTTGCTTCAATTTATTTGCTTAGGCCATTACAATACAAAATTGTAACATTATGATTTTACTATGTACTGCCATTCTAAGTTTATATCTTTTTTAATATTATCTGAAAGGATTTATTTATATTAAAATTTGGCTTAATAAGTCAGGTTTTTGTTTTAACTTCTGCTTTGGTAAGTGTATGTTCATTTTAAACTTTATTTTTTCATTAAAAATACAAAATAAAGGAATTTCCAAAAAAGTTTCATAGAAATAAACATGATATCAGTGGGCTTTTTTTTAAAAATTGTGCAATTCTTATTTAATCAACATGTTCCCTCATCTTAAAATTTTTTATGTTCAAAATATGTTTCAACTGTTTTGATTTTACTTGTTCTAAACTACTTTGATATTGTTTTTGCAGTCATAGTAATGGTACTTGGGTTTAACTGCATGCCATTGGCAAACTTTAAGTTGAAATGCCTATCACTGTCAAATCGATCAACAGATTAATATGCCATCTTTGGTGATTTTTCGGGGGGTAGTTAGTTGCTGAAATGAATTTAATACAAAAATACCTTAATAACTTATACTTCTTTAATTAAGCTCTTTTATGTAACAAATGAAAGTGTGTTCTATTTGCTTAATATTAATTTACATTTACCCTGGTTTCAAGCCTTTATGTATTCAAAATTTCTAAAATTCAGGTGTGTTGGTTACACTGCCGTTTTCATAAACTTTTCATTCTTTTTAAAAATGTTTACAGCGTTTTCATATTATTGTAATCGTGTTATTGAAGAATTGTACATAAAATTTTTGATAAATAGAAATTCATAATAAAATTTTTGTAAGTTTCAATGTGTTTATTTATTCCCATTTTCCATAAGACATATAGAGAAAGAGTGAATTTGATATAATCTGCTAACTGAGCGAGTGAATATTATTCTAGCTCAAGATCCATTCTCTGGATAAACTGTGCCGCAACTAGATGAAAATTTTAGTGATATGTCTTAAAACTTTTTTTTAATAACAGATTATAAACATTTTAAACAGACAACTACAAATTAAGACCAACGACAAGGAAAAAACATTTCAAATTTCTTTGATAAAACCCACCTCCTTTAAATAAAGGAAAATGTTAAAATGCAGTTTATGTCCAATTAAAAATGGAATACAAGGAACAACTGTATTAAAATACTTAAGACGCAATGAGTCCAGTGACTGACATTCGATCAATATATGTCTGATAGTTAAACTATCACCACAACGACTACAAGTTGGTGGTGGCTGCTTTAAAAGTATATGTTTATGTGTTATTCTAGAATGCCCTATGTGTAATGGTGTCAGAATAACATCGCATCTGCGATTTAAGAAGGAAAACCAAAGTTCAATAAAAGGTTTCATTATGTGTAGTTTGTTTTCTATCTCAAGGTTTCATTGGCTCTGCAAATTTTGCAAAAGCCATTTCCGAACGGAAGAACGTACATCAGCATAAGGAATGGATTGTTTGTGGGATTTGGTTGCTGATTTTGCAGCAATATCCACTATTTCATTCCCTTGGATACCTACATGGGAAGGAATCCAACAGAAAAGAATTTCAAAACTATTCTGACAAGTTCCTGATATCAGAAATATATGCATGATTCTGTGAATTTTCAATGAGGGCTTGAAGGGCACTCCAAGAATCAGAATAAATGATCACCTTTCTAAACTTATTCTTAGCAATATATTGTAAAGCACAATATATTGCTGCGACTTCCGAGGTAAAAACTGAAGTAAATTCATGTAATTTGTGACTTACAACTACATTCACACAAGCAAAAGCATGACCAACGTGAGACTCGGATTTGGAACCATCCGTGTATACAGGAATGTAGTCGCTGTACATGTGTCTGTGAGCAGAAAAAAGTGCTCTGAAAATGAAATCTGTAGTATTGGACTTTAGAAATTTTTTAAATGGATGAAGCAAAACAATATCATATTGACCCCAAGGTGGTATACAAAAAGGACTTTCGTCATGAATTTCAATATTATGGTAAGTTTCTGGTAATATCCTCAAAATACGTGTTCCCAGAGGAGGTATACAGGATCTGCGGACGTTGAATAGTGGAGATTGACAACAATTTAAAAACATTCTCCTTAAAGGATGAGATCAGTTCGATAAAACACGGAAATAGTAACAGGCTGAAAACATGTTTCGTCTAAAAGACAACGAGGGTTCATAAGTTTCAACATATAGACTGCTAATCGGGGATGTTCTAAATGCACCGCAGCATACACGCAGAGCTTGATGATGAACGTAATTAAGACGAGATAAATAAGAATTTCGAGCTGAACCATATACAGATCTGCTAACTGAGAAAAGTGATAAAAGAATCCACATGGATAACAAGACACTATTGCATTCTATCTATCCATTATCATTTGCAAGTTATGGCAGATAAAGTGATTATACTGCAAATCGGGGCAAATTCTAATTAAAAAAGTGTCTTACAGTTCTGCATGTAAAATAAGCACATATTTAGAGAGCTGGAAAATTCCTATAAGATGGTATCATTTTCATGTGGATGTTTGGATTTAAATCCAAGCTACAAGCACTGACACCTTGGTGAAATATAGAAGCAAATTATCATCAAAGAATTGAATATTTCTAAAGCAAATAACTATTTTAACTACAGTTCATTAAATTTAACAAAAACTTCTCCATTCTATCAGTTTTTGAATGAGCATGCAATAATCTAAATCAGTATTTTATTTCAGGAGAAATTTAGTCTTATTTGCAATACATCACTGATATAAATCGACACTCTTTGAAATAGACATTTGTTGAAATGTCCACAAATGAAAAGATGGTGTGTAAATGGAATTAATGCAAATTCGCAGTATCTACTCTTACAGATATGAAGATGTTTCTCTGTTTGTTTTCATTGTGTTTAATAACTTAATAAAAATGCTACTTTTCTTATTTGGCCTTAAATTTGTTATCCTGCATGTAACTGAAACAGCAACCTAATGTTGGATAGAAAATTGAAATCAGGCCAATTTCAGTGATGTATTGAAAACGAAGCAGGATTTTCTCTTGAACTAGATATGATAATGATACTACAATATGATTTAACATAGCTTCATTTGAAAGCTAATGAAATGTACGTGTGGCGACGATTGTGCACCATACCTGGTTATGACTATACTTTAGTAAACAGTTTAGGCAATGAATTCTATGTAATATATTGTGCTGATATAATTTCAATAAACAATGTTGAGTAGAAAGAAGAAATAAAATCTGGTGATGAGAAGTGGCCTATGCATATACATAAGGAATCTGAAAAGAATAATTTAAATTACTTTATTAGAATACTTTGTTGTTCAATCCATAGATCGTGATTTTATAGCTAATGCTGTTATATGTATAGATTTGCAAAAACATTTTTTTTTTAAATAAGTGCAATTACAGGTTTCATTTTTGTTTACCATCAAAAAAACCTATTTAAACCTCCAAATGGATCAAATGTTTACCACACCGTGTAGCAAAAATCTTTGTCTCTGTAACTGATGAATCATTTGAGTCAAAATTCGACACATGTCTGGCACCTGCTTTATATTACGAATCACAAACGTTGTATATTGAGTTACAGCATGCGAAGTCTAGTGGGGAGAAAGGACTTTCTTGTGGGTTTGTTGGAACCTTTGAGGCGTTCCTGCCTTGCTTTTCACTTCTACATTCAAAAGATGCATTTTTCTATAAGGTAAGCTGAAAAGAAGGTGCTATACTGTCAAGTGTATGAGAAAATTGTGATAAGATTTTCCAATTCCTTTTATTAAATACACTAAAACAAAAAAGTATTAAGTGCATTATATTGTAAAAAGTGTTTTATCTAAAAAAAAGTCTCCCCCTTTTTTCCCTTTCTTTTTACAGTTTGTTATTTTCACTTACCCGCCATTAGAAGTTTATTTTTATATCGGGTGATTAAAATTCTACCAACTCTGATTTTTATGTATTCTAATTCAGTGTATAAAGAGATAGAGCACTTCCAGTTGTGATTAAAAAAGAAAAAATGTATGAAACAGCAATAAGATCATATAAATTTTAAGCTGCAGTTAATTTGATCCATATATTCGAAATGAACGTAATTACAACAAAGCATTTGTGCTATCATGCCACGAATATTATATACTTAAAGCAATAGTATTTAAAATGAAAAGATTCATTAAAGAGTTATGGATTTTTTTTTGTTAGAAATTAACAGAAAAAAAAATGGATATTTTGCAAGAAATGTTCATGTTATTAGACTGTAGCCAAAATTGAACCTATAAATATTTTGATCCACCCTTTCCCAAGAATAAAATAATAATTAAAAAAATTCTGATCCATCGGAGCACCAGGAGAAATTCATTGATTTGATTAAGAATTAATAACAAATCGCAAGCTTAAGAACTGCACTCTGAAACTTGCTTTGTACAATATTTTTATTTCGCGTATGATGAAAGAAATATTTTATTTTCCCCATTCCAAACTGTGATCTAAATTGACTTCAAAATTACAATCCGGTTTCATTGCTTAGTAGTCTGATGTATCTTCCTAAATGCCCGTATCAACTCTTTGAATCAAATAATATAAAAAACCTGAAACCCCCTGAAAAATTTGATTCCAGAAAAAGAGTATCAACTAGTTTCTTGATATAATCGAACTTATAATCTGAGAAATACATTATAATTTTAAATCCAATTAATCTAAAATCTTCTATTATCAAGTACATTTTGTTCCAATAAACTATTTAATTACACACACACACACATATATATGTAATCATAATTTTGCAAATGTGTGGCCGAAAAGAAGAAACTATTGAAAATTTTAGTTAAAAAAACAGTTTATTTTAATGAAATAAGTTTTTTACGATAATTATTTTTCCCTCTTCTCGAAGATCTTTTTGTTGAATTATGAAAGGACGTTCTTGCTATATTATTTCCGTAACACATTTTTGTGTGTGTGTGTGCGTTTAATTTTAAACATTATGAACATGGATCCATTCATGGATAAATTCTTCATATGAATGGATGCTGAAGTGGAAGCTATTGCTAATATTTACTTTTAACATTTTTTTAATTTTGTGTTCGTTTAAAATTTTCCATATATTCAACAAAATCTTGTATAATTTTAAACAACGAGAAATTATTTTGTTTGACACATAGTAGACAATTATTACATTCCTCTTGTAATTTTTTTTAAAGAAAGGTAGCATTTTTCTTATATGGTTTGGTGTATATGAAGCTGTTTGCCACAAAAATTTACAAAATTTATTCATACCGTGTGGGCAAAAAGTTCGTAAAAACTTTAAAAATTTATAAAACCATTAAAATTAAGCAAAATAAAAAACTGTTAGCAGATTTGGTATCGATAAGTCATAGAATGTTTTTAGGTAAGGAAAAAAAGAAAAAAAAAATCAAAAACAGCCGATAGGTGTCGTTTCGTACAAAAGTGAAAGAATAAGACATGCAAATAACAATGTTATCAATTCATTTATTATTGCAATATGTGTTCATTATGTCCACTATAGACCGCGGTGGCCTGGTGGTAAGGTTTCGGCTTGTGAGCCGTAGGGTTTCAGGTTCGAGACCCGATTCCACCGAAGAACCGTAAGTGTAAGGGGGTCTGTTGCACTTTAAATCCGTCATGTTAAACGTCCTCCCGCTTGTGTGGAGAGGGGGGTGCCAGGTCAGATGTTGTCCTCGTCATCTGACCGCGGTTCAAAATTACGAGGTCCGTCCCAAAATAACCCTAGTGTTGCTTTACAACGGGACGTTAATATATAATTAAACTAATCATGTCCACTACCACAAGCGATTACCCATTGCAGGCGTGTCACAAATCCAGCAACGGCAGAGTGCAGCATGTCCGCCTGTATACATGACATCTTTCGGCGGATTGAATCTTTCAATTCCGACCGATTGGACGGACGGGATTTTAAATTTTGCCATAGCCAACAGTCTGCTGGTGTCATATCTAGTGGCCGAAAGGCCATAGAAACTTGCAACGTCCACTAATGATTATCTCTTCCCCGATCGTCTGTATCAGCAATTCTTTGACTGGAATAGCAGTGTGACTTGTTGCTCCATCTTGCATACACGTAAGCGCATATTTTTCACGGAAACATTGAACAACTTTTCCGCGCAGAAGCGTTAAATAACGCTGAGCATTTACTGTCACCGTTTCCCACCTATTTACTGAATATTGTGTTTCAAAGAAGGGTCCTATGATGAAGGAACCTGTGAACCCTCACGACACTGTGAGGAAATGCAGTGGTTTTTCAGCGTACACTTGTGGATTTGACGTCGCCCTCCTCAAATCGCTGAGTAAGCTTTATGAGGCCTGCGACTGTTAAAGGTCCTTTCACATTTTTTTGAATTCGGAATGTATGCAGTGCAACAGTCACTGCTTCCTCGTTCAGGTAAAACAGCTTCACCAACAAAGCTTTATCTTTTCCACATAGTATGCAATGGAGAACTGATTCTGGATCAAGAGCGTAAGTATTTACAATCGCTTGTCTCATTTGCATATTTCCAACTAAGTTGTTCATATCAGCGCCACCTATCGGCTGTTTTTTGATTTTTTCTTTTTTTTCTTACTTAAAAAATTTTGTGACTTGTCTATGCTAAATCTGCAAACCGTTTTTTATTTTGCTTAATTTTACTGGTTTTATGAATTTTTAAATTTATGAACTTTTTGCCCACCCGGTATCCTTTTAGAAATTTATACTTCTAAAACATTTTCCTTTTTATGCTAAAAAAAATTGCTAAGGACCAATTTTCCACTTTTTTCTTTATTTTACGGTTAAGCATTGAGCCAGCTTACAAGCGATTTTTTTTGTATTACAGTTGGTGAATCAAAGTCAATGTAATTTTGATATCATTAAAGAATTTTTCTTATTTTGATGCAGAGATCTCACTTTGTATTTGTAATTTTTTTTTTATTCTGTTAGTAAAATTATTGTTCACTTCTGATTGGCATACTGATAAATAGTATGGATAGTTGAGATCCCACTAGAAAGAAACAACTTATTTCATTCTTAAGCACTCCGCCAATGTGCATATATTTTTGTACTGTATTTTCGTGGGTAAATTTGACAAACACTTCTGCCTGATTGGCTAAAAGTCGATCTTCATGGGCATGTATCTTCTAGCGTAGGTAAATATATTTACAAAAAAAAAGGAAGGGTTTTACATAATTGAAGCTTATCTGAAATTCAATAAGTAAAATGATAGTTTTTTGTTGTTGTTTTGTCCCCTCCCCCCGGGAATTAAATTTCATTTTGCATTGATTTTAGTTAGTAGAACAATTTTTCAAATACAATTGAAAAGCATATTGTTCAATAATTAAAGAAAATAAAATAAAGCGACTTCGTTCTGAAGATATTAGAAACGTCCGGGAAAATGACAGGGAAATTTCTTTAAAAACCTGGAAATGTCAGAGAAATTCAAACAGCAGAAATGCTGGCTACCCTGCAATAGCAAAGTGATAGAAAATTTTTCTTTCAGTGACTTTACTATGAAATTCTGATGAAGATTTCTTTGCCACATGTCAGCTTAGGCAAGAGAATCTTGGGTAATTTTTTTAAAAAGAAGCGTAAGTATTAAGAATCTTTATTCTACGGAATCAACAATTTTGTTAAACGCGTGTTAGAAATAATTAAATAAAAGAAGTGTGAATTGGATCAGGATATAAGAGAACATTTTAGACTGAAATTGACACGAGCTAAATTAAGATAAAAATTAGAAAATTAATTAGAATTTAAATTAAATTAAGATATATTATTACCTAGATATGTTTTTTCGATAAAATATACCAATTATGCATGACATTTGTATCTTACAGCTGAACTGTCATTTTATTATCAAGTAATGTTTTTGTTTACTTGTTATTAAGCGACGTTTTTAAAAATTAAAACATTTTTCATAACAAGCATTTTTCTTCTTTAATAACTTGCTCCATGCAAATATCAGCATGGAAACAAAATCCGAGAAGTCAGTAACCTCCCCTATTCTAAATAAAGAAGGCTGTTGTACTTGACAGTTTACCTTGAGAAAAAAAAAATGTGATATATCTATTTGCCCCGAGGCAGAAATACTTGCTGCCAAAATCCTGCAACAAGATTTCGCCACAAGCTCTCGGAACAAGTGATATCGAGAAGGAAATGGAGTCGTTCCTTCCTTTTTGTCTTCCTTATCGCGTTTGTAAAACTAGTTCCTTTTCCTATCTTGCCTCACTAAAAATAGGAATTCCGAAAAAAAAAAATTCCTCAAAATTTTGGACCATATTCCGTTTTCAAAGATTTGCTGAATATAAATTACAAGAAAACTATCTTTGGGTACATATATATCCAATGCGGAAATTGGCATTCATATTCAGTATTTATTATTTTTTTAAATATATGCCTAAAACCAGGAAACAAATAAGGAATAAAAGATCAAAAAAATTTTTTGCCCTAAAATTGCATATATTTGATAAGTGTAACATAAATGAAAGACATATCGTGGAGTTGATTTGAATGCTAAGTCGATATTCTCATTTTAAAAAAGTTCGAAGGTTTAATGATTTTTAAAATCTACTCATTTACAAGTATTCATTGTGTATTTAAAAATCTATACAAGTCACATATATCAGATAGTAAATTAATAAATATGAATTACAGTGCTGTAATTTTCACCCGTCCATTAAAATCATAAAATAAACATAGCATATCCAATCATTACTAGAGCGATATTATATTAATCTAAAATGAGTTTTAAAAAACCAAAAACAGCAAACGATTGCTGGCAAATGGAAATGGCAAACGTTTTTCGTTTTCCGCATCTGTTTGCAAATATGTTTGAAAATATTACAATTCCCAAATGACAGCAGCATTTTTCTTTGAATTTTTATCTGTGTAGTCATTTTCAAAGTTACATTAGCTGAGATATAAAACATGAAAATAAAATTAAACAACAGATTATTATCATCATCAAACCAGTAACGAAGAATTCTTATTTGACTGCTGAAATGTGTCTTGAGATTTCTACGCTAAAAGAAAACAGCAACCTGAAATACAATGATCGTTAATGTCGATCTTTGGAATTGAAAAAGAACCTGTAAGAGCAAAGTGTCAACGCAAGATGCTGCTGTCCACTTCTAATTGCGCCTTGCGTTGATACGCCGAGATATTTGCAGACATAGTAATATTTGGTGGTTAGTTACTAAATAGTAAAAAATTTATCTTTTGATAAAGACATTTATATCTCTATTTCTATAACTGGCAACTATTAATCTAGAAGACTTTTTGTAAAAAGCAGAAGTTTAGAATAATTTTAAAAATGAAAGTTGAAAGAATGACAGTCAAAAAGATTTTGTTGGCAAATTTTCAGGAGGTAAAATCTTTAAGCAATTAAAATGTTTAATAAGACATTTATTTATAGGATTAAAAAGGGATTATTAGATACTAATGGCTGTAAAATCGACTTAAATAATCAATAGGGCCGAATTCGTACAATGTATTTCATGGGAAAAAAAAGTGAAGAAATCACATCGTTCTACAAATAAAAAGGCTACAGAGGTTAATATAAATTAGTGTAATTATTCAAGTGCAATTATTTTTCAAGTTATGATATTTTTCAAGGTTTGGATTTTTGATATTTGAAAAAATTAAGTGAGATTTTAAATTGTTCATACCGTGAAGAATACGAAGTAGAGTGTCACAAACTCTGCATTCTATTGGGTTAGCCGAAACGACTTTTGACATCTCATCTTTATTCAATAAGAATCTTAAGTCAGATAATACAAGTTCCTTTGTTTCGTATTCTTTTTTTCTTTCGAATATCATTTTGCAGACTATTCAACTTGTGAAATCGTTCGTTGCGAGTACATTTCAAAGAATATTCGGCTCAGAACAATTGGAAATAATGACTTATTTGGGAGGAGCAACAGCTTCTGAACTTTGAAACAAATATTTGAAAATTATTATTATTATTGAAAATTACTGATAAAATATGAAATGGACATTTTTTTATGTATTTATATTTTATGGTTTTATATGAACAAAGAATATATCTGTTTGTATTAACAGGTGAACCGTTAAATTTTTTCCATAAGTTTGGGTAAATGTTCATTCTCTCATTTCTATTTTATTTAATGCTGCAATAGTGAAATTCTAAAAATGAGTAAAATTAGATAAATTAATATCTTTTCTAATATTTCTGTTGTTTCTTATGGCACTTGCCATGGACAAGCCTGCTGTTCGAAGACAGCTCTAATATTTCTTGATCTATTTAAATCATTTTAGTGTTTGCTGTCTGCATATTGGACCTACTTAAGCAATAGAATTACCAGAGGACAATCAACGTAGATTCTAACCTAGATCGACCAGTCATTTTGATTGGTTCGGTAGTTCTGGTGTTAATACTCGACATTAAAATCTATTTAATTTATGTGAAGTTAGAATATCTATCCTATTTCTAATTTCGAAAATGTGGTTTAAGAATTTTATAATAACATAAATATCCTAAAATCATACATCAAGGGGCATATTAAGTACGCTAGACTTTAAGTCTTAGGTATTTTATGCAGTTAATAATTTACCGTACGAGTAGTATTTGGGATTGCACGATACGTCAATTCCAGTCAATTAGTGATAACTCAAGTACTTTATGGATTTTTAAATGTGAATTTCAAATCATATCAAATCAAATGCACGAGTTATATTTCATTTATATTTGCAATTTATTATGATAATTTTATGGGTTTTTTTTACTATTTTGTTAAAATTTATTTTTAAAACCATACATTTTATATCTAGTGACTTTTAGATGTTTCTTGCTAATTATCTGTGAAGTTTTAAGTACTCTTTTAGTTCAAGCTTATGCTAATTTAAACATTGATGTGATTTCAAGTATATTTCGACAGAGAATTGTTGATTCTTAATTCCTTTAGTCGTCTTGCCCTAAGTCACAAGTATATCAAATTATCGTTTTTGAAGTCCATATGCTTGAATGAAATCATTTTACTACGTTATAATTCAATACAAAAATCACGTACAATCCAGAAATGCTTCAAAGTTTCCTTCGAGTTCTAATTCAATCTGAATAAAATTTATTTGTGATCTGAATGACTTCCGAAATTATGTTTAATAAATGGCAAGTAAAATACTGCTATTAAAAATTTCCTTCTGCACCATTACTTTGATAGTTGAAAGATAACTTTTTAAATCCATTGAATCAATTCAGATATCACACAGGTTAAATTTTATATTAGATGTATTTAAAAGTACATAAAACTTATAGAATTCTTTTTTTCACTTAATATGTTAAAGAATTAATCTGATGTTGAGAGCAATCCAAAAATAAACTATTACAAGGATTTTTCAAGGTTTTTATTACTTTAAAAATTTAGAAAAATCTAAAATATGTAAAAAAAAAATTCTTTTTGTCTTAAAACAAGAAAATCCTTTTCGTTGTAATCACTTTTTCAATGAGCGTCTCCATTTTGCTATTTATTACTTCAAAATGAAAATTCCCAGACAAGTAAGAAATATCACACACATTTCTATACATGCGTAGATTTCACATTCCTTACAAATATGTTAAAACATCAAATACGGCTGTACATATTCTTTTCCAATCTTATTCTGACCGTTTCGGGTCTTCTGAAAGGTTTTTGTGCGAATTTATTCTGGCAAAGGCTGTCAAAAGGGTCAGAAGTCTATGAACTCCAGTAATCTTCTATTGGCCTTTGGGTCTTGGAGATTATGAAATCAATAAACTTCTTGACATTGGTATATACTCCTGGTACTCCCTCTCCCCCACAGTCAATACCCCAGGACACTAGACCAGCAACTGTGTAACTATTGTCGGACCTGAAGCAAACCAGGGGGCCTCCTCCATCTCCTTTGCATGCATCCTGACCAGCTTTTCCACCAGCACACAAGAATCCGTTGTGCAATTTGAAACGAGGTCCCAGTCTAGTTTTCCTTAACAAAGTCTGGCATTCCTCGTTGCTGATGACTGGCAACGTAATCTCCTTCATAATCAAAGAGAATTGGCCTTGTTCTGCAGAAGAAACAGTATGTTAAAATCAATTTTAGACAAAGACCAAGGATGATTTAGAAGATATAAAAGTTGTAACTTTCCGATTTGTTTTAAACCCTTCAAATTTGATGGCACATTTTTATATCAGTTCTTCAAATCTATATCAAAAGGCTTACTCTTTACATTTAATTCTTTCATTGGGGAGGGACACCTCAGAAATGAGAATAGGAAACTTCCAGTATGGTAATTGTTTTTTTTTTTTTTTTCCACCGGATGGTTGCAGAAATGGTAGGGGTCGGCTACTTTCTATCGATGACAAGACATGCTTCCTATTCGTAGAGTTGCACCTTGTCCGGTGATGACCCTTAGGACTCAACCATAGTTCTTTTCAGTGTTGCTGTCGCGGCGGGCTGGTCAATCAGATAAATCCGAGTGCCTTAGTGGAGGGATGGAGTAGCCGGTTTAGGTTACATTTGATTAACAGTAGAATCATCAATAAATGACATTTTAAAATTTTCTTCTAAAGAAAAGTTTATTTTCTTAATACTTTGAATGCATTTTTTTTTACTTGTTAATATTTGTTTAATCTATAGAAAAAATTTCATAATTACGGTTGATGCAAGATGAGAAATGAATCATGTTTCATTTTTAAATAAATGTCTTGCATGATTAAATACCGGTATTAGATTTTACGGGTGGTAGTGGTTCTTCTAAAAATTTCTCAGCTAAATAAGGATTTTTTTCTAACTTTTCTGATTTTGATAGTTTTCAAATTAAATTTTTCCTCGAAGGATATTGTAACATGAAGTGAGTCTAAGATGTGATATTATAAGATGTCTGAAAATTTAGAATCGAAATGGGGTTGATTGATTAAATTAGGGTGCCGTTTTCAAACTACACTATGTTTCTTTTTAATTTTGAACTGTGATCAGATTACGGAGACGTGCATTTAATTTAACATCTCCATCTTTGATTTGATGGTTAAAAATATTCCTATCTGTCGAATTTTAAGAGAAATCTTATCTCGAATCCAAGACTTTCTGTTTCTGAAATGGTTGTCACGGAACAAGCATTAGGAGATGCAATTAATCTTAATATATTCTAGGTTTGAGTTTGATATAAAGAAAAGCAATTTGCAAGTTCTGACGAAAGGAAGCAGCAAATTTCGAGCAATAGCAGGTATTTACTTTCTTAGCACAGTAAACAAAAAATGAAATAATTATAAACAATTCGATGTACGATAAAAATTTTTGAATGGAAAGATCTTAAAAACAAAGATTCCCTGAATTATTTGACAGAAACAGCATATTCAGTGAATGATACTCACGGTATGCATCTGTACCCCATCCTGTAGCAACGCACTGTTGTCCAGTGAAGTCATCGTCATCCTGTGGAAGACATGCGGTATCGATATGGGGCTTGAATTGTACCGTTTTATTCAACCTGACCACAGCAATATCATTGTGAAGGTTGTTGGGTCTGTACTGGCTGTGTATAAAGATGTCTTGAACACCGAAGTCTTCGTGGGGCATGAATTCATCAGTGTTCTGCGTATCCCATTCGCCAAGTCGAACGATCATGCTGTTTTTGTTGTCACTGTGAACATAAAATTCGAGAATTATTTAATATTGCATTCCCTTAATGTTGACTTTCCACCTTTATTGTAAATACGGTCATCATTGCATTTTAAGAAATTCAAAGAAAAATAAGCCTAAATAAACTTAAAAAAATAATGAATCTGTTTTCTTTAATAATTATTCCTTCTTTTATGCCTGATTCATAAGTTTTCAGAGGGGGAAATTTTATAAATTACTTTATTGATGAAATTAGTCGAATAAGATTAAGAGAAAAATTTTAATATCTAACAAATTTGTGTTATTATAAAGAAAGAAAATGATGCGGACTTTTGCTGTTTGATTTCAAAAGAATTCCATTAATAGGAATTTTTATGGCACAGTTTCTAGTTCCATTTTTAGGAAAGTTTTTTTAATAAAAAAATTAAATTAAGAAAATAACGACCAGTTAAAAGATTAGAATTAGTTAAAGGATTTGCAAATTAGAAAAAGCATCAGTATAAAATAGTTAAAGTAATGAAGTATCACTACAAAAAAGTAAATAATCTCGATTTAAAAACAATCTATAGAATTTTTTCCCCTATCTCCGAAATATTGATACGAATTAGTAACCTTGTAATGAATACTTTTTGTATTATAATATAATAATATACCTATTTTCACACCATGATATTGGAATAAGTTATGCTTTCAAATCGAGTTCTCGCTAATGGCATAAAAAAGACTTAGCAAGTTTACATTTGGCATACATTTTGTGTTAAGTCGCAACTATTTTCTAATTATATTGTAATTATTCTTCCGGTATCGAAAACTACTTTTCCATCCTTACAATACAATTACTGTTAAGCGAGTAGACTGGTTGCTAGAATGGATATTAATGATAAATAAGAACTAAAGTTTGGTATAAAACAATTAAAAATCAAAATTTAACTCATTTAAATACAAAGCCAAAAGTCACAAAAGGATTAAAAACGATGCAAATTAATATTAAAAATATAATGCGAAAATGTTTTTAAAAAGCAAAATAGCAAGTAATTTATTTTCAGATTAAATCGCATTGTTTTGTTTTGTAAAAGTGTTTTAGAATGTATAAGCAGGATTTGTGATTTGCTGTTTTATGAAGAAATCGGAATACTCCGAAGTTATTTATTAAACATATAAAAATTGTAATTTAACTGCAAATATTTGGAAAGGTTTATAAAATATTGCAAGCATTCTTATTTTTTAAATAAAGTTAATATAAAAACTAATAAGAAAATGTTACTTTTATGCGATCAAATTATTAAATTTAGCAAAATGGCATTTCAATCGAATTTTTAATTATATAGTGCATAACAAAAACGTAAAAAAAAATTAAGTTAATTTTTACAAAAATTATGTTAAATTAAAAATTAAGTTAAGTTTACATTAAATAATACAATCCAAGATATCACTAATAAGCTATAGTGAATGCATTAACTGAAGTATATTAGTAGCTTGTTAATGAAAATGAAAGCAACGTGATCTTCCAAATGTGTCCAGTAATATTCCAAAATAATCTCTATTTTTGATTCATTTACTTACAGGAATTTATCAACGCAGTGGGCTACTGTAATAATATGCCTATCATCAATGAGTGTGCCTCCACATTTGAAAATAAGCTCTCCAGCAGCATTTTTCAAAATAGCAGCCTGAAAAGAGATTTTGGTGCTCACTTATTTGCACATATAACTATACAAACACTCCAAGCAAATCAATACGAACTCATTTCATTCACAATGAATGTCGTAAAATGCAATATTTGGTCTGTAATTTTAAAAACTTACTTTTTATATGAATTCTGATTAAATGTGATCAGATAAATCATAAAACTGAAATTTGCCTCTACAATTTACCCAACTATAAGCAAATTTCAAAAAGCAAAACCTTTAATGTACTGTTAAATATTGCCGACGTATTTAAATCTCAGAATAACTATCAAACAGAATTAAATAAAATAGGTAAAATAAATGCTTAATTTTGTAAAAAAAGATATGAGTTTAAAAATAATGTTATTGCAAATTAAAATGTTAAATTTAACTAATTAGAAAAAAAATTATCACCCCATACTAAAAAGGATTGTGTGTTCGGATTACATTTGAATAAAACGGTTCAAAAACAGTTTGCACGATTCAATGCATATTAAACCTCTTATTATTCTCAAAAAATAAAAATATCGTACGAATTTATAATTGACGAGAATGATAAACTGATAAAGTCTTATTATTACATTTTTTTTTTTGTTAAGTAGTTACTTTATAGTACCTTCTACTTTCACAAAGATCGAAGTAAGTAGCAATTAAATGGTGAGAAGGTAGGTGAAATAAATGTAAAAAGTATTAGCATACAGCCAGATTTATGCTTGAAAGAGTGAAACAACACATTTTTATAATTTCCATTTTTAAATGATTTACTTCAATTGACAGTAATGATTGTACATTTTAAATAATCCAGAAATCGAATATTTTGTTCCTTGAAACTAATTCAGAATACAAAGAAACAATGTTCTAGTAGATTGACAACGAATATGCTCTTGAATATATTATTTAGAAGGGTTTGAACCTATTATTTGCTAAGATCATCTTTCGATGCGTTTCGCGCCTTTTTTAATATGTTTTAAAAACGGAATTGAATTCTTGATACTTTTATTGAGTTGTTCAATGTTCAAAGAAATCAATGTTCTAGCAAGATGAATTTTATCGAAATCATTTGATATCCAAGTCATGATTTCACTAACACATCCGAGACATGCTAAGTCGTATTCATTGCATGATTCCAATATGCTAAGCGTTTAGATATTCCTCGATTGAAAAAAAGCCAACTGGAATCGACCAAAGCCTTTATTTTGTCATCATCAACTTTGTGGCTTTCTTTAGTGTGGCAGGATTTAATCTCACAATTTATTATTAAGAATTCAGTAAACCAGCAGTGATATACTTTTATAATCCTAAAATATTTATCATGATAATACAAAATAGTTTTAAATAATCAGACATATTTTTTTAGGAATTTCCAAATCTTTCTTGGACAAAGAAATTTATTAACAAATGAATCTATTTTTATCTGCCGATTTGTTTTGTGGGTAGGATCCTGTAGAATATCGGCAAGTAAAGGGCTAAATGGGAATTTTGGGTACCATGTTGTTATTTAAGGTCAACTATGATGTGAAGTCGTAAAAAAATATCTCAGTTCAGGTGCTTTTTCATACTTTCTATGCCACTCAGTATAATTGGAGTCAAAAAAGTCATCACTCACCAATCGCCAGTCAATAGTCGTCGATGGAGTATTGATTGGCTTTTCTCTTTATAATTCCAGGAAGAATGGGCATTAAAACTCATTATTCATGACTAAAGATAAAATTTTATCTCTTAAAATAAGACGAACTGTGAAATAAGTCCATGGGATAGTGAAATTTCCCTAAAAAACTGAAACATGATATTGTTAAAGAAACAGATGGGGGATTAACCCTAACTTTCCAATGCGATTTCCTCGCATTAATGCTGTTTCCACACATCTCTGTTTTAATATCTACAGTCAACTCAGTCTTCCTTATGTTGGTGAATTATCCATGCTCACTAACTTCTTTTTATACTTCTTTATACTTAGGGCCTTCAATAACCTTTCTTCACTCCAGTGGTTTAGTGCGATAGAGGGTATTAATCAAGAAAACACGGACATTATGGAGACAATATTTGTGCATATATGGAAATTTTCAAAGTCAAATATGATGGAGATAAAGGGGAGACGTGAAAATAATTTATTACCCCTCTGGGTCAACTTTAGACAACATCAACTTTAAGGTAACCCTAAGGCATTCGTTTTGCAGCAAAGCAAGCAGATCAGAATTCTATTCTATTATTTAAGTCTTTGAATCAATTAAGAGAATTGCGGTACTAGCTACTTGATTGTAATTTATATTGGTAAAAATATGTTGCAATTTAAAATAATTACTTTTTAACTTATATCTTCGTATTAATTTCCATTCTTATTTCAAATCCTAATTTTGAATCTCTTTCTTGCCTTCAAATTTAAAAAGATACTTTCTGGTTGAGTACAAAGTAGTGGCTATGATTCGATTAACTATTAAAAGAGAAATCTGTCTTCGAGTGTGTTTCGCTTCGAGTGAAACAAGCAAAAAATGTCGAAAAATATTTATATTGTATTTTCAATATTATCAGGCATTCAGAATATCGAATGATATCTTGAAGGGATCGTTTAATACCAGTACTAATATGTAAAGCAGTAATCTATCTTAATATTCATTTCTGGAAAAAAAATTTCCCAATAACAAATCAATCTAATCTAAAAAGGAAATGTGTTCACATGTAACCACATAAGCCTATCTCATGGCTGATTATTCCATAGCCATTATTTTGTGATAAATTTAGTGATACAATATCTCTTATTACATCACTTTTACAGTGAATTGAAGATTCATAATGAAATTGATTATAATTTTTGCTGTGAAAGCCCATCCATTCAAAGAAAAGCAAGCGTAATTTTTGCCAACCTACCAGTTATTCCACCACTGAAACATACCGAGAATGCAACATAGTTCAAAGAGATAATTACATTTATTCTAAAAATATAAAAATAAATGGTAAAATAGAAATTAGTAATCCCAGGAATCCTTCTGCAATTTGTGTCGTAATGAGTTTCTCAGACAATTGTTGATAAAATTAGAAAGAAAAGCAAAGTGGCTTACACACCTGCCAAGGCCATTCTCCGAACTGTGCCTCTCCGTCTGCGTTGGGAGTTAAGATTCGGCCGTTGATACCACCTGGATTCCTGTTGCCACACTTGTGGTCGTAGGGGGTGACCGTTGATGATTCGGGGTTGCGACAGCAGACGTGGAAGGGGCCGCACTCGGGAGGAACATATTTCTGGTCCTACATGAAAAGAGACAGTTGACAAACAATTATTACATAGCAATGTCACGATTTGAAATTATTATTAGCTATGACATAAAAAGGATTTGGAGTTTGTATTAATAAATGTGTAAAATGATTTTAAAAAACAGCATGCAAAAATAAAGCAACTGTATTTCGCACTTTGGAAAATACACTTTGGAATGATTAAACTTTAATGTGGAAATATCAGAAATTGTCAAATAAATAATAATTTATTGAAAAAAATCATACTAACATTGATTTTGATAGAATTTTTGTTGGTTCGTAGCGAACTAAAATTATAAATAAAATAGATAAAAATAAATTTTCGGTGGGCGAAAAAAGATATTTATGCATTTAGGAATTATTGTAAAGTGGAAAAATTTTGTCTTTTCGCTTTTTAAATATCGAATTCATGAATTCGATATTTAAATCTGAAATTCAATAGATGTGAGAATTAATTTAAAGGCTTAAATCATCTGATCATGGATAAATATCGTTTTTCCAACTTCAAATTAGTTAAATTCGCTACATGCAATAACAATTGCTTCAAATAGAATGATTTGTCAAATTAAGTGCTTAAATAAATTCAGAGATTAAATATTAATTATGGTTTATTGATTACAAGTGTAACAAAAAGATATTGGTGACAGACAATTCATAGATATCGCTATTTCAAAATTAATTTGTAAAATGTCACGTTGCAACACATTTGATTTTTATTAATCTGCTGCCTTGAAAATTTGCAAATATATTGTTCCGAATTCTGATAGGTTTGTCTAAACATTTATTTCAATTTGATTTTAAATTAATTTCTTGCACTAAACTTCTTTTAAATATTTTTTTTTAAATTGCCAATCGGAACTATACTTCATTTTTTTTTTTTTTACTGCAATAGAAAGATTGTTGATGAAAAGCAGTATCTATAGTTAATCAGCCTTCAAGTATTCAGCAATGATTGAACAAAAAAATTAAATTTTGTAACCTAAAATCTTTTTCTAACCTTCAAATAATTTCTATGAAATTCTTGGAATTTATTTATACCGAATTCTTACAAATCTCAAAATTTGTTTTTCGGCATTTAGATGCTAATTTCATTTCTGGAAAGGAAGTTTTTTTTAAAAATTAAAGTTAATCAAATTCCGATTTTATAAAGTTAACCTAAATTTTCGTGGTTTATAAAATTTAATATTCCGTCCCATTTGGTAATGACTGTATGGAAAAAGTTTCTGAAGTAATTACATATTGTTATTTTATTTATAGCATGCATAAAATGTCGCAATTCTGTATGAATAAGTTTTGTTCGTTTTGAACTTTTTTTTTTCTTCTTAATATCCTTGAAAAATCAGGGGCACTGTTTTCACTTAATTTTTTCGTATAAGTAGATATCTCTAGCATTTCCATCTTTATTTTCTCTTCTCCTACTTTATTGTCCTCTGAGGCCAACATTTATGGGTGAAGGTTCAGTTTTGGGGCCGGAGCCCGAACCTTTCGAATCTCCAGGTTCGGAACCTAATTCCGCTAAAGGTGCGGAAGGTAAAGAATGCAGGTCTGGACGTCACCCCCGAGAGACGGTCTGGAGCAAGTTAAATCCGACGCTAAGGGTCAAATGTTCTTCTATTGATATGATGCGGAAGTTTTGAAGGGTTTGCCAGGCTCAATTATCGTCCTCGTCACTTGACCGAAATTCACAATTGCGCGGTCCATTCCTAAATAATGCTATTATTGTTTTCAAATGGGATGTTAATGTAACAAAACTATATCTTTTGAACGTATTACAGGAATGGGGCAGTGTAGGACGAAAAACGGTAAAAAACATGAATGCCTTCACTTCCTATGAGTGCTACACTACTACTTTCTACCCCCCCCCACACACACACACTGCATGATTTGACTCAATATATGTGATATAATAAAAGATAAAAAAAACCAAGCATGCATTTTTGACGCCTTTCTTTATACCAGTTGGATTGAAAATTTGACACAAATCTAGAATCTTGTTTTCAAGATAATATTCATGCCTGTTTTTTTTTTTTTTAATCTGAGTTGTTGCGTTTTTGAGTTATGACGTTCATATATATTCAATTATATAGATCGACAAATGGTTCCTCCTCCCTTTGACAGATTTCGTACAAAAACAAATACATATTTACAATTCTGACGATAAATCTGTGTTCATCCATATAGTCAGTCTTCTGCGTTTGAGACATCGCCTTCATGTTAATATGGACAAATTTACTTCAATAGACAACATTCAAATTGTGAAAGAAATATATAAAATTTGATATTGTGACTGTATACAATATTTCATCGCTCTAGCTCAGTGTCTTATTGATTATAATGTTCGCAGATAAATAGACAGGCAGACAAACATAATTCCGGATGTGTGTTTTTCGATTTTAGAGAGATCTGAAACATGGAGATCAGTCAAAATCTCGAGATCGAAGTTTTTGAAGATTACAGAGTCTTTGTATATTTCTTATTCGAGAAATTAAAAACTATAAAAAAAATTGCATGAGGAACATAAAGTATTTCTTAGTAAAGTTTTTTTTTTAAATTTTTATTCTTGCTAGTTTTATCTGTTACTTTAATATTGCAATGATATTAATTGCAGTTTTTTAAATAATTATTTGTTAAGTTAATTAAGTTTAATTTAGTTTAGTTATATTAACGGCCCGTTTTAAAGCAACATTAGCGCTATTTTGGGATGGACCTTGTAATTTTAAACCGCTGTCAGATGAAGAGAATGCCATCTGAGTTGGCACTCCTTTCAAACTTCCACACCGCACTAGCCAGAGGATAGTGAATTGGGCAAAGATTTGCCACTAACTCTCCTTCCTTTCCCTACTTTAGATATATGTGCATTCCTTGATATAAGATTCCCTAATAATAACAAGTTTTGTTAAGATCACTTTTTTTTTTTTTTTGCCCATTTATATCCCAGTATAAATGTATATTTACTCTGAAATAGATTCCACCGATAAATATTCAGCAACCTCTTTACAAAATAGCTATTTGATAGTTAGCATTTTGAGCAGCTCAAACGCCAGAATAAAAATTAAAGATTACTTTTATTTAACAAATATTCAGTGATTGTAATTATTATGGAACAAATCCATTAAAACGTTTATAAAATATTATTTGAAAAATTTTTCCGAATAATCTATAAAATACCTATCAGCTCGTAAATATTGATTATTATCAAAAGAGGCATGAAATGATGAATGTGTCATATCTAAATACATTTTAAGACTTCCGCGACAGACTATTGTGCAACTTATATTGTGTATGTGTCATCGTGTATTGTTCAATAATAGCAAATACTTTTTAAAATAATTTAGTTGATGTGAATAGTGTAAATTATTTGCTAAAATAATACATGTATGAGTTTTAAACTATATTTTAATAGATATTTAAAGAGACAAGCCCCAGATTTTCTTTAAGAAGTTCTCCTAGAGCAATTATGTATGGGCTTGTAGAAATTTTCTTTTAATCTTTCATACAATATATGTGATTAGAAGAAAGTCTAAATAGTTTATTCATATCATATCATTAAGCTATAAGAAAGCATCTTAAGAATGCGTTCAAGAAGAATGAAGGGAGAAAATGAAATGAAACTGAAGAGCATAATGCTAAAATTTGCATTATCGTAATAAAATATTAAAACAAATTATGAAATTTCTTCTGACCTTCTAAATCCATAAAATATGTGTACAGAAAGCACATTTAGATTGTAATCTAATTTCTTAGAAATTTAGTGTCAAATTTTCGCTATGGCAGAAAATTATTTGTTACGAGAACTAACTCCGATATAAATTCTTTTCTTTTTGTAAACGATTGATATTGGCAGCATTTCTGTGAAACAATAAGAAGAAATTGTTTTTCTTACTTGTCTGTAGATAGGCCAGTGAAATGATGATGATTTTTTTTTTACATTTTATATGTGAAGAAAATAATTTAAAGATATTTATAAGGAAAGAAATAGAAGACCACACTTTTTATGTTGATGATACTGCTTATGGTAGACAGCAGCTGAGGAATATGTATTATTGCCCTAATAATAAATAGCAATGTATAATCTTATTTTTATTACCATCAGTTTTATTTATCAATATTAGTTCTAAAATGATATATTAAAACTTATTTTGAAGTTCGAAAATTAATCCTTTGCAGTATGTAAGGCACCGCTCAGGCACCATTCTAGCCTGTGTTTTTGACATCGCTCAATTTCAACTACCATAAATCAATCACAGCTGCAAGATGCTTATTAATTTTCTTTAAAAAAAACGTATAAAACTTTATTTTCATGTCAGGAAGCTCTCAAATGAGTTCTCTACATACGAATAATTATGCAACTGATTTCTGTTTATTTTCCTAGTGTGAAGGGTTAATAAATTTAGGTGCTAATGTTTCGATTCCGATGTCGGAGGAAATAAACTCGAGTTAATTACGAAAAACGGAAAGCTACACAGGAAGAGATTATTTTTTCCACCGAAAATACTGCTGCTATTTCCGGGGGGAAAAAATGAAAACATGAAAACGCAATGTTCCAAGAGAAAAAGAAGCACCTCGTTAACCGTCAGACGAAATATATAATGTGTGGGTTTTCACTGTTATTACTTCACAGCTTTAATGGCTTGTGTGAAACCAAATTAAAGGCACAAATAACCTTCACTATTCTTTGGCCATTTCATTACAGGCGAGAAATGATAAAGATACGGTGTCACTAACTCTTTTGAATGAAAAGAATGCCCTTGATTGTTTAGGATTTCAGTTGCGTAAGTAATCTTTCGTAGGAGAGATCAGAATTGACAGTTGAATTTCCGGTTGAAGTTGTTAGATGTTATCGAAAACGTCGAATATGTTTGTTTTATTAGCACCTTTGTTTTTCATATTGAGTGGCTTGAAAAACAACTTGCAATAAATCTACTTGTCTATAGCTTATGTCAAGTATGCTAGTTAATATGTTAAATATTTTTAGACAAGAGAAAATTTATTTTTTAAAATAAGAAACGAATTCTTTCTCTGTCTCTCTTTTTTCTATCTTTGATATTCAATCTAAAATTATATACTTATAACAGTTGTATGAAAAAGTTACAATTCAAGAATAAAAAATTTTGAATAAACAAACAAACGAAAGTTAATAAACCTTTCATTGGCAATTTACTTTTTGACTAAGGTTTTTGCTAACATCTTTTTAAAAATTATTTTTTTAATCTTTTTAAAAATAGAGGCCAGTGGTTTATATTCAAGATATATGTACCAGTGTGATAATACATACCAACAATCACATATAGTATAAGAATGTGTGTGCGACTTTTTTAATTGTTTCATTTGGATTCGTTTTTTTTCTTCTTTAAAATAAGTTTGAGGGGTATTGAAAGCGTATATTTCAATTTTAAACTATTGCTAGGTGGATGATCGAAATCTCTTAAGTATTTTCTTATTAAGTCTCTTAAGTATTTCTCTTAAGTATTGAATTTCAAGATTAATACATAAGTCATGATTCTTCCAGATTGAAAATAAATAAATAATGAAGAGCTATTATTTGACTGCTAGAGAAATAAAAATAAGTTCATTTTAAATGATATTTAATTATTTTTAATCTTTACTCTTTATTGCCATTTTAATAAAATTACGATTCATGTGTATTATTTTATTCATCCAGCAAGCTATAAATGAAATTTTTTTATTACTTTTGCGGTGTAGTACCATTATCCAAACAAAATGAGCAAATGCTTACATTTCAAATATAAGTACAAAATATAGTGAGTGCTCCATTCCAAATTTTCATTTTTTTTTTCGGGGAGATGGATAGAAATTTTTAGTTATTAAACTATTTACCTTGCCTTACCTTACCTTTTATACCTTATTTAATTAACTAAAGTAGAAAAATTTTGCAAAATCTAACTTTAAAAGGAATCTAGTTAAATCCTTTAGTCAAACAAATTATTTGCGAGTATAAGTTAGACAATCCATTATGTTTAATATAAATGTTCGGGACGGCTTTCCTAGGAGATAAAAATGCGAAAATTGGGTCTACTCCGGTTGAAAAAGTTTCAAATGGTTACTTTACATGCGTAAGAAAAATTGGAAAGGAAAATTTATATTTAGTTAAATTATTTTAGGACTTCAAACATCGTTTTTATTTTATCGTATACGTAGTATAGCAAAAGTACAGTAATTGTCAAAAAATTCGAACTCGAGATTATGATGAATCTTTAATGTTTTAGACTTCCCTGAGTTCGGAAAATGCCCGTCCGCTCGTCTGTGACAAAGGTAGCTCAAACACTCTTTGAGCTACGCGGATGAAATTTGGTATAATAATTACATCAAATTTATAGATTTCTATCAAATTTTGAGCGAAATCTGTTCAGAGGAAGTCTGTCTGGCTGTTCAAATATAAATTAATTACGAATAGAACTAGATGAAATTCGGAAATACATTTACCATTTATAGTGTAAACATTTATCAAATTTGGAGCCAAATCGAATGAGAGGTTTGCCGTCTCTCGGTTGTATTTTCAGAAATATTTAAATGTGATAACTCAAAAACTGGAGCTAAATATATTAAATTTGGTATATTTTGTGACTAAGTGCAGTTTATTTGCAGATTTTTATTTCAATTAATTGGGAAAAACGCCTCTCAAACACAAATTCGATTTTTAGATGCTTTTAACCTCTTGTCAATGATTAATCCCCAAATAACTCGCCAAGGATAACACGATAAATTCAGTAAAAATTCTAAATTCACGCCAATGGTTAATATTTCTTAAATATGTACGCCAATGCCATGCAAGGCGCTCCGTGGGATAATATCTTTATTAGAGAGTAAGTGAGAAACTTTTGGGGTGACTAATCCCGCTGGTCAATATCGCATACTTGCATTATATAAAATACTAGTATTTAATTCAAATTCGAGACAAATACAAGGAAACACAAGCAAAAATTTGAGAATATCATTGCTACTCTGGGGATTCTGATCATATTAGTTAAAATAAAAACTCACTTTCCAGAAAAGAGTGAGATTTTAACATTATAGAAATATTTCAAAATAGAAATTGAAATGATAAAGATGTTAAAAATTCCAACTTGTTCCATATTAAACATTTCATACTGCAATGCTGATGCTGAAAAGAATACACTCACCAGTGGCAATTCCTCCGCATCTCCATCAGGCCTTCTTCGAGGGTCTATGACACCCCGGCCATCTGTGACGATTTCTCCGTCTACACACAGGTAGAGGGGCACACAGAGGCAATCGTCGGTCGCTTTCCCTGGTTGGAAATAGTCAGGAGAATCGTCTTGCGAAAGGCAGCAAGTGATAGCAACCGTCAGGAGCAGCAGCCTCCACAATGTTGCCATCTCAGTTTATCTTGCTGGTGTTTCAACTATCTGTAAGAGATTAACCTTGGTGAGAAACTAATAGAACACAGTTCTTAAATGTGCTTAGAACTTTATTTTTGAATGGAAATACATCAGAAATATTTTCACGTCGACATTCTAGTATATGGCTATATATGGTCTACACTCATAAATATTTTCCGAAAAGATTTTATTATTTAAAAATCGCTGAAAAGAAATTAAAGAGAGGGATTGAACATTTTATTCATTATATAAAGTTATTCATTATACAAAATCCTTTTTTCCCCGAATGAATAGTAAATGATATAAACGAACAAAGGCTTTGCTTTGATCACATCCAGTAAGACCGCGACACCTATATGCCCAGTTCAGTCTCTATGACACTGGTTATGGATGGAATATCGAATTTAAATCTATAATACAGGCAACAGTAGATTTAAGCATCTGGTAATTCTATGTAGTTGCGAGCTTTGTATTTTAATAAATTGATTCATTAAGTGCAAAATTGTTAACTTAACGTACTACTGATTTATTTAAGGTTAAATTTTACTTCCTGGCATATAAAGTTTAGAGGAAATATTGTAATCATCACAACATTCGAACTCCAGATTTTGACGAAACTCCACATTTCAGACCTCCCAGAATCCGAAAAACACATTTTTGGTGTTATTTATGTCTAAACACGATAATTCAAAAAAGGCTTTGCACTAGATGACTAAAATTGAGTATATGGAATTATTACTAAATTTATAAAAATCCATCAAATTTTAAAGAAATCCATTCTCAGGAAGTCTGGCTGGCAGGCTGTCCGACTACTAATGAATTCGATAAATACAAAACGCAAAGAACTAGGTAAATAAAATTTAGTATACGGGAAAGATTGAAATATAGACACTTGTCAAATTTTGAATTAAATCCGCCAAACAGTGGAGTTGTACAGTCTGTTGGTACATACTATCACATGCATGTAAACGCAATGACTCATACACGCGATGACTTAAATCAACGAAATAATACGTGATCTTATGACTATAACATGACTATAACTATGTACTGTTGTGTAAAATTTTGGTGTCAATCAACTGGTAAAAAGGTATCTAAAAATATATTATAGCGATAGATTTAATGAAAATGCTAGATTCATACCAAAGATCTATATTGGAAGGGGGAGGGGTGCAAGACATTAGAAAGTATGCGACAAAGTTTCAGGGAGACTATTCTTCCTGGTTTATTTTAGTAATTGTGAGAATATACATATTTTTATTTATTTATTTATTATGAATCTGATTATTATTATTCTCACCTATATTTGTAACGATATTATTTAGGTAAATGCTCGGTGTCTATAAATACTATAAGAATAAGATGATCGAAATGCAAGAGATTTGAACCTGATCATTTATATTTGATAAAATTATCCTTGTATTTTATAATTTTTAAGATTTATTTTTTAAGATAATTAGGTTAATAATGTCCTTTTAATCAACCTGCCATCGGCTCTTCGCTTTAGTTCAGAAGCTTAACTCTTTATTTACCGAATTATTTTACCATCCGTTTTTCAAATTTATTTTTGAATCATTAGTTAAATTTTGGTACGGAATAAATTATGAAGAAAAACTTGAAATAAAATAACCTAATCAATAATTAAAGATTTTTTTGATGTTTTTATTTGATATCTACTACTTTCGAACGGTGATACTTTCTTCATGTTCTTTTAAATACTGTTAGAAAAAATAGTCATTACGAAGATAAAATCAGGATTTAAACAGTATTTTTAAGTACTGTCGGTAAATAAAGGGTTCAATTACCTGCCAAAAATTGCTGATGCAGCGTCTTAATCAGACTATACATAACTGAATTCCGCCTTCAAGAATATAGTCAGCCAAATAAGCTAATTGAAATGCAACCAAGGGGCACTGGCGATCCAAAGGTGCCAGTCGTTTGCTATATTTAATTACAATTTTGAGCCAAAATATTTTCATTATACTTTTAAATATGCTAAAAATAAAAATATGATTAAGACTTGTTACTAGACAATCATAATAAAGCAATAAACAAAGAGTTGGAATTTATTCCTTTCTTCCCTATCAATCATTTTATCAGGTAGTATTTTTGCTGCGTTATTAGCACTTAAATCCCTCGTTACAGTTCTGGTCTGACGCCAAATAACTAACTGAAAGCTCTTAAATTCAGTGTGTAGTATGGGATAATATGTAGATACGGCTCTAATGGGGCACCAAAAAACTCTAAGCCCATTGAGGTAAATTTGTTGAGATGATCTAGTTCAAGACTATTAATTTTTGATCATCATAACAGATTTATGTAAGTGTCAATTTTTTCAATGCTTTCTTGAGCCCGATTCAGAATCTTTTCCTATTCAGTATGTAGTATGCGATTATCTGTGTGCACATTGAAATATTACAAACATTTTTCAAAAACACGTTCATACTTTTTTTTATTGAATTAACAAACAAGTGCATATCTTTTTTTTTATTTCTTATAAGATATTAATTCTAATACCACTGAGAGAGAAAATGTAACGACGAATGCGGCGTAAATGCATCTACATACAATAAAAATATATTTATACGAGATTTTATAATCCTTTATAATATGAAAAGAAATTTAATTATAAATGCAGCTGAATGAAAGCATAAATAAAAACCATAGTTTAAAAACAAACGCAAAAACTGCTATTATCACACTTACACATCTGTTTGACCTCGGTATTTAATATTTTCTTCAGATCGAATGGCAACTTGCAAATAAATGAAAACGATAATTCAATGATTCAATTCTTTCACTTTATGTGAAATTTTATTTACCTTTCGGTCAAAGCTTTTATACTGTAACATTTTTTGCGTTCAAGACGTTAAATCTTTCTTGTCACAATGCTTGATTAATTAAAAAATGTTACTTTCAATAAACTGCACCACGATTTAAGTGTTTTTAAAAAATTAAACTTGTATGAATAAAATCTACACTAAACATCAACTTCATAAAGAGGCTCTGCTTTTATCTAACAAATCAGTAGCTACGACAAGTGATTGACATTAGACAAGCATCGTCTTCAGAAATCGTTTGATAATTGTAGAAGTAAATAAAATTCCAATTTTAAGAATGCAAAAATAATTGCTTTGAATTATTGTCCTTATATATCTCCATTACATATTTTTATCCAAATGTAAGAAATAATTATAAGTAATCATTTTTGCATTCTTAAAACTCAAATTTTGTTTATTTCTTCTAAATATGAAGATTCGCTTGAATCAATTAGCGATAAATCATTGCCTATTATTTCCAAAATACTTTCCTATCTTCGGTAAAACATTAAAAGTAATGTTTTATTTCTTTGTGATATTGATCTACAATTTTTTGATTACAGAGTAGAGCATTAAAAGCATTTTGATATTGAACGTTCATATATTTCATTCGAAGAAATAAAACAAAAATTGACTTGAAAACATTAAAATAAAAGAGAAATGAGAAAAATAATTTTTTTCTTATATTTTTTCATTTTTTATAAATGCATTTGGTAAAAATTATAATATATATTAAGAAACTTTTAAAACTTAAAAGAAAATTTGTAGCTTTTTTCAGTACTATAATTTATTTATAAAAGTTATGGATGTAAATTGTATAGTTCAAAGATCCGATCGAATTATTAATGATTAAACTGTTCCTAAAGATTAACTGAAACTATTCTTCTATCAGAATCCAACTAATCCCATAATTTTCAGTCACCAGAACATAGCTAACAGTAATTTAATACATAATATATTTCTATTTTTGTCATTTTGTGATAAAAATATTTACAATATACTTGCATTCTCTTCATTTTATGATACAAATATTTCATTTTATGATACAAAATTTTTTTACAGCTGTTACATATTTGGCTTTCAATAGTTTGTGCACACATTATTATTATCTATGTACACATTATTGTTATGTTATTTATTATGTATGCACACATTATTGTTATGTTATTTATTATGTATGCACACATTATTGTTATGTTATTTATTATGTATGCACACATTATTATGTTATTTATTATGTATGCACACATTGTTATGTCATTTATTATGTATGCACACATTATTGTTATGTTATTTATTATGTATGCACACATTATTATTATGTTATTTATTATGTATGCACACATTATTATTATGTTATTTATTATGTATGCACACATTATTGTTATGTTATTTATTATGTTTATTATCTAACAAAGTATAGAAGAAGCACCAAAAATAATATAGGAATTATTTATTGAATCGACTTTAAAGAGTTAAAAGAATTGAATTTCACATTTTTTAAATGTAATTATTTAATAATGCAAGGGTTCCAGAAAATTTTCTTTTTGCACTGTTTTTTCTCAAAATAATATTCTTGTTTTTATTTCTGTTAAAAAAATCTCGCATCGCACACATTTTTTAATAGGAAGATTTAGTTAGATAAAATTTAAATTTAATAAACTTTAATGAAATATTTTATATCAAAATATTTTTTATGAATTATTTTTTGATTTCGCCTATTAACAGATCTGAAGGGAAGATTCATTGTACTTCTTTTTAATCCACTATTTAAGAAATCTTGTCCTATCATATGAATTTTTATTAAATATATTTATAATACTCGAATTATTAGCAATGTAGTATGAAAACCTTTTTTTTTCATTAATCAATTGTTATTTTGTATTTTTTAAAAATATTTACATAATCATGGAAAATATACCATCTCAATAAAAATAGTTTGATCAAATAAAGTCCAATTAATCCTTATAGCTTAAAAGTCTACTGTGTGATAATGAATTCACGATAGTCAACATTCACAGCCGATATCTAAATTATAAAAAATCGTTTTCAAGTCACCAAAATTTGAATCCATATCAGTTCATTATACTCAGTGTTGTTTCCTACTGGTTTTAACGAAATCAGATGCTTGCGATTAAGAAAGAAGAAAGATTTCCATCACATTTATAAACAAAGATTTGACTAGGTATTCAGCAAAACCATGAGAACAGTTTACTTACCGGGTAGTAGGACCGGTCTGACTTGTCTTTAGCGAACAGAGAAAGTGAATGTTGAAGAATACAGAAGAGCGGCTACACACAGAAAGGTCCCTTTTAGGGTTCCAGGCGGAAGCAAGGTCAACATTTGCGATCGCACCATTGGTTTGTCCACATTGGTTAACAAGGGACGTGACGTCAGACCAGAGGATGCTACGAAACTTGAACTGAAAAAGGAACTTTTTTGCGCAATAATTTGGCTGTCAATTCCTCTGCAAAAGGTTGGCAATTTCCTTTTTTTTTTTAATTTCTTTAGAATTGAAGTAAAATGAATATTTTTTTTTGACTGGGGGAAAACATGGCACTACAATGAAAGATTGACTGAAAATTTCCCATTTTTCTTTAATCATTTTTCGTTCTGTGTTAATATATCTACAGTACATAGAATGTCTGTTTTACAAAATTGCCTTTAATCAAACTATCTTAATCTGATGCATTCGTTATTTGAACTTTGTAAAAGAAATTTTTAAGTGATGTCTTTATATCTTAATTATATAGGAAAATACTGCCTAAAATAAATTAAAAATGTAATTCTTAAATAGACTAAGTGTTTGATATTCTATTTTATTTTCTATTATTACTATATTATCATCAATGATTTCAAAAATAACTTTAAATAAAAGATGCATAGTATTTGACCATGACATTCCATTTTTTGAAATTTCTTTCAAGTTATATAATTTTTAAACTATCTAATAATAATAACATGACAATCTAAAATTCTTTGATACGTTCCAGGAAAAAAGATTAAATTCGAGATACAGGAAATTTTCTGAAAAAAAAATTATTAAAAGAAGCAACTTAATGTTCTACAACATAAATTTTTTATCCTGATATGTTTCATACAAAGTTTACATGAAAAAATCACATTAAAATTGTTCATAAAATATTTTAAGAGTGCTTTTTAAAAAATTAAAAATAAGTGACGCACGTAGTATATATTTTATATGGGAGTAATTAAAGCTCACGTAACGTATATCAAACAAGTAATGCCAATCTAATTTTGGAATTTATGGCATATACAGAAGGAAAAAAGTTATTCCACAACGCTGCATAAGATGATGAGCAATAGATAGAAAAATTAAGGAAATGTGTGATGAATGGAATTAATGAATTAATTTAAAGGGAATATGATGAATGATGAATTTAAATGAAATATGTTATTTCATTTACCACATCACTGTGATCTAAATTAATTACATTTTTATTTAAGTATATATTCTGCATGGTACTTCCATTTCTGAGAATTGCAAAGACTTAAAAAAATAATTGAAATTTAATGCGTAATTTCTTATTTAATAATTTGATATAATTTATTTCCCAATTTCTTATTTAGTGCGTAAAATTGTAATTATGAACCAAAGTTAATTTCTTTCGATCGAAAAAGAACGGAGTTCAAAAATACATAGTCGCCTTTCTTCGCTATACTACGAAGAACGGAGCGCTTATGTGTGGGACTGTGAAAATAAAAATCTGGTTATCTTTGGCCTTCACGATTTTGCTCTCGATCCAAAATTTTAGGCAAGAGAATTACACCTGCATTAAGATGTAAACGAGAAAATTTCAGGATCACGCTAGGTAGTTTAAATAACTGATGCAATTAAGAAGAAAAATACAGTTTTATAATAAACGACAAGAAAAAGCAGGTTATAAAATAAAAATCTAAAAATTCTCCAACTTGGATTTTTTTTTAATTTTTAAACATAGTTAATACTTAAATGCGTTGATAAATATGAATTGACGAGAGGGTGCTCCTAATTTTTCATGAAATAATTAAAAGTGCCCTCTTGGCGATGTTCTTATAAATCTTCGGCATAGTAATGGGGAAATTAACAATCAACAATGTATTTAGAAAATCTTTCCGTGAATGTTTTTTTCCTCCCTGAATATTTTAAAACCAGCGAAAATGATCCCCCCAAAATTTTCTCAAGTACTCTCTTATAAACAATTTTATGGGGTGTTATCCCCTGCCCTCCCCCGTAAAATTGTGGAACTTGGATTAGGTTGCGAATGCCTTGGAAAGCATTGGCGAACAATATTTACAAAATATAGGTATTTAGCGTGAATCGAGCGTTTCTAATGAATATGGAGTGCAATCTTTAGCGATTCATCCCTGGCGTGCGGTTAGTACACACACACATAAAAAAAATCGTATTTGTATTTTGAAATTTTTGACACATAGTTGTAGTAACGTAAACAAACTTTGACATAGAATTATAATTGTAATGATAAAATAATTTATTTAATTCACTGTGTTTTGTGTTATCGCATTTTTATGCATGCGAAAGCACAGACCGACAGACGGCCAAGTCCTTGTCGAATTTTTTTAAAATTTGATACGGGTGTAGACTTTGATGCTAAACATGTGTATCAAATTTTATCTATTTAGCTCTTTACATCTAGTAACTATCGTGCTCACTTGTAATCGGACAGTCGGATAGGTAGATTTCCACTGAATGGATTTTATTTAAAATTTGACAGAAATCTACAAAATTGATGTGAAGTCCATGTACCAAATTTCATTTGCCCAGCTCAAAGCGTCTTTGAATTATCGTGTTCATAGATAGATAATTTCAAAAATAACTTTTTTTGGACTCAGAAAGGTTTTGTACTTTCATCAAAATCAAATTCATCAAATTTATTCAATCATCTAAATACCGAATTCGAATTTCTTTGATGATTACAATCTTCTTCATATATAAGAAAAATAGAAAAAAATTAAACAGTAGTACCTAGCAGAATTACAACTGATGATAAGAGATTTATTAACTTACAAAGAAACTTGAGATGAATACTAAATTCTAAATCTAGATATTAAATTTTTCACATTTAAGCATAGTTTCCAATAACGAAATAGACATTTATAAAAATCTCGTTGGTTTCATGACAAAATTTTGAATCTATGATTGGAAGATCTCATAATTTAAATGTATTTCAAAGAAGATTTAAGTGTGAGGGCTTGGAATATGTAAAATCTATTGAAGATCCAACGACAATCCTCTGATTTGAGGAAGTTTGTAGAAAAGGCTCCGGTGTGTTGTTGTTGTTGTTTTTGCATGCCCCCATAGACCAGCAGTGCTAGACTAGGTCCATGACGTCGTACATTCTCAAAAAATCCAAAACCAAAAGAGGGTCGTCCGCTAAATCCTGTTTGGAGAGCCCCAGGCACGCAAGGATGTGAACGGGTGAAGCCTGTTCAACCGAACAATTGGTGCAAGTATCGAAGCTCCTGAGTCCATCAGTAAATTTCAATGTCTTAAGATGGCCACTTCTAAAACGATAAAGAGTGGTTTGTTCCTGTCGAGAAAAACCATGAGCCAGGGAGCCTCCAGGACGAGAACATTGATACCAATGGTGTACTGGGGGGACAATCCATGAGGACCGTATCTCCTGTATAATCTTGGAGTGGATCTCAGTAAAAGTGAGAAGCTCAGATGGGGCAGACGTCTCGGCAGCACCACTCTTTACCAAAGTGTCCGCAATCTCATTTCCCTCGAGATTGACGTGGGAAGGAATCCACTGCAGATGAATCTGATGTGAAAGGGAAAGCCATTTTAGTTAATTAAGAATTTTCATTCCAACATTGTCTCTCACACTTTGCCAATTGTTCAGGTGCTGAATTGCACTTCTACTATCAGACAGAATCCAAATCTCTTTTCCATGCTTAAGAGACCTGAGAGAATCAAGGGCTTCTTTAATGACTATCAGTTCACTGCGAAATACAGAACAGTGGTCAGGATTTCTCCTTTGAATCCTTAAGACATGGTTGTGAAACTTGATGTAAATACCACTGCCGGATCGGTTAAAATCGTCTCTACTGCCATCGGTGTATAACTGAACGGCATCATTTGGAATCTCACCAATTCTCTCAAGAGCTAGCTGTCTAAGATAGGAAGGGAGATCAGTTTGTTTATTCACTTTAACCGGTAGTTCGGAATGGAAAAAGACATTATCGAGGTCATCCACCGGGTCAAGACACTGCGTCAGGTGATGTGGTTCTACTACATCCCCTACAAGATTATAGGAAACCAATTGACTGAAGGGACTATTTCTCTTGAGTCTTTGATTAAGACACCAGTTTTTGAAGTAGGAAGAAGTGCGATTTAGTGTACCTAGAGCGCTGAGTTTGTTGTAGTACTTTGTTAGGGCATGCACGTCTCCTAAGACTTAGTGGCTGTAGGTCTGCTTCAAAAAGCACAATGTCCCTGGGGCATGTATTTCTTAGGCCAGTGATGATCCGAGCCGCGCTAAGCTGGATCTTTTCGAGTTTCAGAAAATTTGTATCTGAGGCACAACAATAAATTGGAATACCATACTCCAAAATGGGCCTGATTAGTGAGATGTAAGTATTTCTGAGAGTGCTGGGGCTCCGGTGTTGTCCTCTTTATCTGATTATAACTCAAAATTATGAAGTCCATTGCAAAACAATACTTCTGTAGCTTCAAAAAGAGAAATTAATATAATCGAAATTTATAAACAATGATTAATTCTTGAAGGTATAGCGATATCCAATTCACAAAATATATTAACCTCGTAACTGTTTCATTTTCTTTACTATCTAATAAGATGACACCTTCCATTTTGGGAATATTTTCTTATTTTGATTCATATTGAATACTTGACATCTATGTATTCGAAATAATTTTAATATTGAATTATAATCATTAAGAATGGTTTATTATTTGCTTACAACTATCAACTATAAATCGATGCACGTATGACACTCGGCAAAACAGTTAAGCGGTTAATAAACATATTTCCCTAAAAATTGCTGGCGAAAATTAAAGACGTACTCTAAAATATTGTATTATTAAAAATAAAATCAGTATATGTCTTCGAAAATTACAATCTACCCAGAAAAGTTTTCTGTGAAGTGAACAAAAATTATCTACCATTAAATCAGTTAATTATTATTTTTAATGGACTAAAATCCATTTATCTGCTTCTTGCGTTAAAGAAGATCGTATTTCATCTGCAAGTAAATAACAGCCTAATGATTTCACTTTCACTCTCTCGAAATTTCACATTTGGTTTCTCTTTCAATTAAAATATTGCAGCCCCAAAAAGTAATCACTCATGTGCAATGGATTGACTGGATCCTTGAACTCGATGAATCCTTATCTACGATCTTCATTACTGCAGTAAAAGTGGAACAGTAAATAAATACAATTTCAGTAACGTTATGTTTATGCGTTTATCATTTATGCGTTGTGTACATTTATATGTTTCGTCACCATCTCGCTTCTCTCATAAATATTGTAATGATAAAGTACCTTATTAATACAAACAAAACAATACAGAATTTTGGTTTTACGTCTATCCTACATTTTTTTTTTTTTTTTTTTTTTTTTTTTTTGCTTCAGTCATTATTTTTTCTTATTTTTCTTATTTTTTCTCATTCATATAAATTAATTTTCTTATTAAAGAAAAGTTAGAATTTTTTTGCTTGTAATATAGATATCATGACTTCAGATTTATTCAAAATTGATAAATTAATAGGGGGAAATTTTTCGGTGCATTATTATACATAATGAGTTTTGAAATGCCGATATTCGGTATAATGGGTGCTGTTCTTGACCTTCAAACATAAATATGTTAAAAAAGAAAAGAATGACAAGCTTGGTTATGCCATGAGTCAAATTTACAACAAAATTAGAGAGCGAGATTACGTAACAAGTGCCATGTCATCAATCAAGTAATTGCAGTTCTGGTTTGTTTTTCGGTCAGTTTCAAGAATTGTTCAGATTGTTGTTACAATATTAGTCTTTGTTTATTCTGTTAATGGATTTTTTGTTGAGAATTCTTAAAACATTTTGCTAGGGTGAGCATTCATATCTCCATATCAAAACTGATCGTTAAAGGCGAAATCGGTCAGGAATGGCGTGGAGTGGAAAGATTTTATATCCATCGCGCCCGAATTTCTATTACTTCACACACCATTTAAAACAGGATGCAGTGACAGGCTGTAGTAGAGTGAGACGCTCATCGGCACTTCGGCATTAATGATGGCGTGAAGTGCTTGTGAATGACCACTATAAGTGGGTAGGCTAAAAAATGGAATATTGTGGGGTGCCACCACACCATTAGTATGACATGGAATAATATTGAATGATTGGTTTTGAAGTTTGCAGAGGTTTGATGGAGAAAATTGAAATTTAATATTCTTATATATATTATAGTAAGTTTAGATTATAGTTTGCATTGAATTAAATTAAACTCAATGAAACTGTGCGATGCAAATGCATCACACAATTCACAGATGATATCGATTCTATAAACTTTGTTATATTAGAAATTATTTGAAGCAAGGGCATTTAAGCAGAGAAATGATACTGCAGTGGGGAAAAATTTACTCAAAATATGAATTTTTTTTTCTTTCTATCTCTGCCTCTTTCATTGAATTTTTAACCAGTTGAGTCACATATGAAACATATTCTCTATTATTATATCAATTTGGAAAACATAATTCTACTACGATCTTTACCAGTATGTTTTTATATGATATTTCAATTCATCGATATTTGACATTTCACTTTTGACAACAACTTTCTCAGAAAATATATCACAACTTTAATTTTTCATTTGACTTTGACTTCGGAAGCCGTATTGACATTTTTGCAACCTTAACATTGTATTCGCTTGACAGTTTTTGACCGTCAGATGCGTCATATCTTTAAACTAAAAAAAAAAAAAAAAAAGAAAGAAAAAACCTTCTTCAAGTTTAAAAAAAAATAGGTTTTTTTTTTTTTTTTTTTCCCAAAGCATTCTAATGCATATGTATTTCAAGCTTGATTCGTTTGTCTGCTTTATTTTTTAAATTTGCTCTTTATTGTACAGAAGCAATAGCATATATACAAATACTAAATTATTTAGTCACTGTGTATGTGCAAACATAGTGAATAAAACAATGAAAATAATTGCAGTAAATTATTTTTTAAGCCATTGTTAAAAAAATATTAGAATAGAGAAAAAAATTTCGTGGAAATAAAATTGATGTCACTGAAAAGTTTATGTTTTGTATTTTAAAGTAGCGCAAAATAGTTTTCCCTCAAACGTAAACTCTTATTATTGAGAAAAAGTACTAAAATCATTATTAATTTTTAACTAAAGAATCATTAAAAACTTCGAAAAACTTGTGAGCACCTGCTAATCCAGAGGAAATTACGAGCCAATTTAGTTGTTCCAGGCTCAACAAGCTGCATGTACACGATTTTTCCATCATATTTGTCACATGACGCTATTTACAAACAGCATGTCAATTTATAATAATTAACACTATCTAATACTATCCCGTTAAAGGGAGGGGAAAAAAAAAACTTATCGAACAGATTTATGTGCATATCCCCCCCCCCCTTCCTTCGTTTGCTTGATGAAAAGACAATGTGTTGCAGTGCAGTATGAAAAATGAGATCAAATGTTACGCAATATATTATTTGAAATTCCAATGTAGTTAAAAATTCAACGATTCGAGTACTATTTTAAAATATTGAGCAACAGCAAAACGGATCTTGGATAAATTATTCAAATCACGATAGCGTGAATGTACCTGTACCTAATTGGAAAAACCATTCTCCATTTTTTTTTTTTTTCGTTTCTTTTGATTATTGATTTGGCATTCCTGAACACTGTTTTTGGTTACAGCGAACTGCAGACGATTTTGTAATTTTCGGCCGAGACATTTTTGGAATTGTCACGCTTATGGAAGAGTTATCTTGGTGCCAGATGTCTATTCGTCTGGCTTAGATAAAAATTTACTTTATAATTTCGACTTTAAATTCCTATGTTTATATTTCATTTATTATCCAAAAAAAGCTGCAAATCATCTGAAATGTACTTCAAGACGATGCTACT
This sequence comes from Argiope aurantia, assembly GCA_026543865.1. Lineage (NCBI taxonomy): Eukaryota > Metazoa > Arthropoda > Arachnida > Araneae > Araneidae > Argiope > Argiope aurantia. The sequence continues at coordinate 756,953 of JAPMOR010104900.1, forward strand.
CAGGATACTAAGGATGCTTTCATTATGTAATATTTAAGCAGCTTTTATTTTTCATATTATCACATAATAACAAATGGCGAGTAAATTTTCTTTTCAAAATAGGACTTTTTTTATTCCTTAAATAAATTACTTACAATGACATTTGTTCAAAGAGATTTATTAAGAATAAATAATGTAATTAGTTTTTATGAAATTTATACATTAAATTTATTCTATAAAGTACTTATTTTTTAGTACTTATGAATGCACTAAAATGTATGTTTTATTTTGCTTCAATTAATTTCTATATTATTTTAATTTTCATTCGTAATTCGTTATTATCATAAATATTATGGAAACTTAAAATCGATTATTTCTCAGAATTCTGTGAGATGATGCCACGAGTAATTAAGCAAAGTTTAACTTAACAAAGATGGATTATTAATTAAAATTTGAAAATATTAAAAAAACAATGAATCGTTATCGAAATTATTCAAGTTTAAAAAATTTTAAAATCTAGTATATTAGAAAGCGAGTCAAAAAAAAAAAAAAAAACCGATAAAAGATTTCCAATTTTATAAACGTGAAATATATTAACTTTAAGTAAAAGCGTATAAAAACGAGGAAGAAAAGTGCTTAAAACATTTATAAAAACAACATTTTTAAGTTCATTTAATTGTAACCATTAGCACACGTATTTTTTTAAATGTAATGTTTTTAGTTATTATTTCTTTTTTTATCAGTTATTTTAATGCAAAGAAGCCAAATTAATATTAAGCATCAAACGTCATCCTTATTCGGACTTTGCAGATCATGAATATTATTTATTAAACTTAAATTGCTTTGAAAACTGTTAAAATTGTTTTTTTTTAAACTCTATAATATTTTCTACTAAAACATACTTTTCTACTAAATCAGTAAATATTTATAAAGCAATATATATATATATACATAGCATTATTGTATTTCATATGACATAATTATGCAACTTATGAAATATGTTTCCTTTGTAATACACAACAATTATAATAACATCTATGATAAAACTACTATCAGTGGTAATAAATGAATATCCCTCCTGCCAATTAATTTTCAGAACACGATTATTACAATATTACTGCTTGATATATATTTTTCTGTTATAGTTTTTTTAAATTAAAGTTTTGAGATTTTAGTTTTGATTTATAGCTTTAATAGATAATTTTAAAGCTGAAGAATCTCCAAGTCTTTCAAAAAGAAATTCATTCTTAAAAGTTTTCAAACAACTTCATAGATGGCAGCACGACTTTTTGTGAAATATATAAAGATACTTGGTATTCAAGATAAATGCTATTCAAGATAAATGTTGCATTAATACTGCTATTATTTCTTTTAATAATATTAGTAAGAAGTGAATTTGTAAAATTAACCTGAATAATAAAAAAATGACTTGCATCGCTTTTACACGTATTTTTAATTCGTTTCGATAAAATTTAAATGTCCAAAGCTATTGTGAATCCAATGATAATAATAAAGAACATAGGGATAAGAAATCGAATTACTAACATTTCTTTTTACAGATATATGTGATCTTTTAAGGGAATTTATATTTTCTTTTAAAACCAAAGAATAAATAAATTCTCTTTAGCATCTATTTTTATTAAAAGACACAAAGATGGATTTCAAATAATGATATTATTCCCCACTTATTTTATTTTATACTCATTTGATTTTTATTATTTTAAACAATTTTAAAATAATGTTCTCTGAGCTTTAAATACTTTTTTAAATTCAGAGGATCTCATTACACAATTTCATGTGAATAATATTCAATCAATTCTATCTCATTATGTTGATAATCTTGGAAAATCAGAAGCCGCTTTTATATTGGCTTTAACATTGATAGTCTACGTTGTCAATTATGAACAGGTAAGAGCAAGGGGTTAAGCACCACTCTTGGCAAGATGGGAGGCTCAATATGCATTTCGATTTCGAGTCTTGATGGAGTTTAGCATTAATTAATTAGTTAATTAAAAAATTTGCATGGAAATAAAATTTTTAGCAAATTTTGATTTTTAAGATGTTATAAAAATATTTCTTATGGAATAATTTGCTTCGAATTTACTGCAGAAAAACTGCTAAATTTCGATTAATTTCTTATTTAGAAATTGAAACATCCTTTTTTACATTGAAAAAAATCATAGTTTCCTTTCTCTTGCTTTAAATAATAACTGTGCAAAATTTGGTTGAATTTGGTCCATTTATTAGGAGTTTTGCAACCACAAATTTAATAATGATTTTTCCCAATCCAGTTTTCAATAATCATGAAGTGGAACTATTAAGTGCGAAGTGAAAGCAGTTCTTTTTCATCTAATTAATTAAAAAACCATCAATATTCTAAAAAACTCATTTGCACGGTATTACCTCCTTAGGTATATAATTCCGCGCATGTGACATTGAGCTGTAAATTTGAGAATTAGTAATAAAAACATAGCTTCTTATAATTCTATAATCATAATGTAAATATTAATCTAATTTAATCAAAAATTTGCATATATTGCTAAAATAAAGAATAAATTATTGAATAACGAACATTATTAAACGGATTTAAAACAAAAAAAGTTTTTCATTTTTCACATCCGCAACAAGCTTTGTAAACTAAACCAGAGAAAATTGATTGATTAAATTCATTATCATCTTTGCAATTTTCAAAGCTTAGATTCCTGGAATTTTAAAAGGACCAAATATTGGGGCCTTGTTTGCAAGGATTCTAAAGTAGAGAACTTTTTGTACGTCCTTGACCTTCGCAGGCTTTTGCATCATTATTATTCCGTTCTATTTACAATGTGAACTGATTTTTTTTATTGACATGTGAACAGGATTACTTGTAAATTTTTATTTTCTCGCCTAAGAAGTGTAGAAGTAGTATTGCAATCTTCAAAAAATTCGAATTCGAGATTTTGACGGAACTCCACGTTTTGGATCGAAATTTATTTTCAGTCCCGGAAACACATTTTGGCATTATGTCTGTCTGTCAATCCATCTGTCTGCCTGCGAACAGGATAACTCAAAAAAGGCTTTAAATGACAAGGATGAAATTGAACATATGGAATTACAACCAAATTTGTATATTTCTATCAAATATCAAACAAAATCCATTCTCAGGACATCTGTCTATTCGATTAAGAGTGAACTCGGCATCCAAAATATAGTTTCCTATTAAATTTGAATCAAATCTTTCGAAGGATTGACGTATGTTAGTCCGTACTTCCGCTCGCATGTAAACTCAATAATTCGCAAGCAGAATTGACTTAAATCAATGAAATTAGGTATTTTATCTTGTGGCTACAACTGTAGTTCTATGTCGAGTTTTGATTTCCCCCGGTCGGTAAAAAGACATTTTAAATAAATATTAGTACTACAGATGCAGTAAAAATATTAAATTCACTCCAAAGATCTATATTTCATAACTATCGTTCTCTAATACATTGCCAACCATTTACAGTACACATTACAGGTTATGCGGAGGGAGGAGTGTGGCCTTTAATTGAAGAGCACGTGAGAAACTTTCGAGGGGGGGGGACCACTCACTCTGGTTAAAATAGTTTTTGACTTCGTTCCTTTTAAAATCATCGATACTGTTTATTCCTGTTGGTTTGATTTTATTTTTAACGATGTGGGCAGAAGGATTTAAGAAACAACGCCACTCATTCCACACCTCTATTTTTGTCGCTTTATTGAAATCGGTTTGAGTTGGGTGGATTCATCAATAAAGTAATTTAACATTAGAATGTCCACAAAATAGACTGACTAACTTCAGAGAGGGTATAGTGATTTCCTAAGGTCTTAAATTGATTAATGCATGCATTGAAAAATAAGGCGAGTGTTGAGAAATAATTATTCGTTCACATAATTAATTAAACTTATTGCTATTTCGTGTTTGATATACAATAGTGTCTAACGATATTTGCTATTAAATAACGAAATAAAATCTTTCTATCTGCATTGCATGAAAGCAAATGAATCTACTATCGTTTTTTTTTCCAGAACCGTAACGCGTTAGTTTATTTAACTTATTTCATTTCTTGGGCCTTCTTAATTAGATGCATTTTATTATTAAGTACAAAGATCCTTAATGCTTCGAAATCTAGAGTACGGCATGCATTAAGCAAATATACAAAAGCATCTGCAATGCTTTGTTTCGGCCCAAAGAAGTGTAGCGTAACGGTCATTCCTTAGAAAACAAAGCGATTTAATATCGTAAAAGGAAATGGAAAGTTGTGCAGCATACATGTTTACGTAAGTGGAACTTATTTTATTCTCAGTAGAGAGTTTTCGAGTCTGTTCCATTCATCAATATCTACTTAAAACTGGATTGAGGATTTGTTAGTTGTGTTCTCGCTGTAGTATATTTCATGCCATCAATTATGTTGGATTTGCGGAATCATCAAATTTAATGACTTGGAATCAATGAACTATACTTGTGCCCTTATTTCGTATTCATTTTAATGTGATTCGGCTTCAAGTAAGTCGAATGGCGTGTGAAAGTTTGCCGGGAAATACAACTGCACAGTTATGCACATTCTTTAGAAAAAAGAATATTTCTTAACTACCGGCATTTTGCACTTATACCAACAGATGCTTATGTTATTTGAGAATCTTATTACTTTAAATAAGCAATTTTTATACACGTATATATAAATGTATTTATTTCGTGTATCTCGGAAATGGCTCTAACGATATGGATCAAATTTTATATTTAGATAAGGTTTTGCTTATACAAAATTTTTCTCTAAAAAAGCAACTTTAATAGTTAGTTACAAAAAAACATGTTTTTTGTAACTAACTATTAGAATAAATATATTCAACTTCCGCTTCGAAATGTAGGCAGTGTAGTATAATGGTCAGAATAACATAAGGACCCATGTGTTGCGGGTCTTCGGTTCGAGTTTCTTTGCTTTATTTTTTATTATATTTATTTTATAATATATATTATACTATGCTATTATATATTATATTTACATTCAGTATTTTTGGAAGGTGTCTTTCCTGAGAAAACGCGATTGTACACACACACACACACACACACACACACACATTTTTTAAAACTATTAGAATCTTTTTCTTTCTGCTCTCATGCCGACAATGTCATATAGTGCCATCGCGGACCCAATTTCACTATGGTAAAACTGAGTGTAAGTTCAAGAATATAAGTAATGATAGATAAACTGTAAAATATTTTAAGACTTGTTGCCTATATAACTTAATATACTGATTGTTTCGACTAACAAATTAAAATAATTCATGATTTTTTTATTTAAATGACCAATTTATATGTAGGTAAGATTGAAAAATATTCATATGTACTCGGTATGTGATTCGTATCTAAATATTTTCTCACACACACACAAAAAAAACCTGCCGAGCAAAGTTTGGTTTTCCAGACATTAAACTATAAACTGATAAATCAAATTCATCAAATACTTTTCACTTTTTGAATGTGAATTAAGCAAAAGAAAAAAAAATGCTGTAATCGGCAAAAAATTCGGCCATGAACATTTGATTAATTTTTTTATGTTTTGAATCTTTCTGAATTCGAAAACCATATTTGGAATTATGCCTGTGAACACAAAAACTCAAAAATGCAACGGACTAGATGAATAAAATTTGGTGTATGGTTTTTGATCAAACTGAAATTGTAGATATCTGACAAATTTTGAATGAAAAACGTCAAAGGATTGATTATTTAACCTATCAGACAATCCGTCTGTATTTCAATACGAGTTTGAGACTCAATTAACTGCACCGTTGGAAGTCGGAATATGGTTTTATCATCAGAATACTCAACTTGAGCGGCTTGCTAGTTCACTTTGCTTTAGAAGCTTGCTAGTTTTAAAGGGACTATGATAAGGGATATGTTCATAAAGGGATATGTTCATAAGGGATATGGGATAAAGGGATATGTTCATAATTTTCTCAAAAATGTATAAGATGGGTATCGTAGTTATATTGGTTTAATAGCCTTAAACCTGCTTTATTTATGGCATGCATGCATTTCTTATTAAGTCAAGCCCCGTTTCATCACAGTTCCATTAAAAACGTAGCAATCTGATTTATCTCTTGAAATTTATTTTTCATGGTAATGCAATTTCTTTTTTTTAATCCGTAACCAGCTGCCTAGTAGTTTTTAATTTCATCTACATCCCTTATGCATAACTTGATGTTCAATTTCCTCAAATTATGTCATTAAAACTGTGTTATTTTAACAGTTTTACGCTTGCTCTGTTTATTGTACTCATGAATCTTTGTAATGGCTTCGAAACCTATGGCATCATATTACTATTAGACTTATGCTGTGTAAATTAATTCAAGATTCCCTTTATTGTTACGGTAATGTAAATTCATTTTTTTATTCTTTATGTAAAATACGTTGATAAATTAGCAGAATCGTCCTTACTTAACTTTCAAAAATGAAAGAAAACCATACGATTAAATGTTTAAAGAAACAATCCAAACAATATGAATTTAGCTGCAGCAATAAAATATATAATTAGAAATTATGCAAAGAATTAGTAAAACCAAGAGAAAAATTGTACACCAATTAATCTAATAACATTTAAAAGACAATTTTCAAAATTTTAAAATGATGCAAAAAATCTGTTTGGAGCAATAATATTTTCGGTATTTGTCACATCCAAATCACACAGGAACATCCAAATTTCATTTAATTTTACGTAATTAAAAATAAAAATAAATCGTTTCAAAGAACATATTCCATTTTCTAAATATATTTACGCCAAACTTTGTAGTTTTAGGTCAAACGGCCTCTCTTTCTCACTCTCACACATTAATAGAGATTAGACATATGTATTAAATTTTGGATCAAGTCTATTTTAGGTTTGATTAATGTTCATTCGCGTATATGTGTCTACCCAAACCAGTTTATTAAGAAATGCAGCAAATTGAATAGACTTTATTCTATGATATTTGATTGATTATGATGATACAAATTTTGGATCTATGGCTAAATTTAAAACTTATTCAGTAAAAGTAAAGAGGATTCTTAATTGCACAGTATAGGGAAAATTTTGATTTTTTTTTTGCCTTATACTGTGAAATTAAACATAAAACATATCGTAAGAAGTAATCATACTAGAGAATACATGATTTACAAATAGTTAAATATATATATATATATATATATATACCTTATTTTAAATAATATGACTTTAAATACTTATAATTTACTATTTCTTCTTGCTTATTAATTGACGTTAGAGATGTAATAGTTTGGAAAAAATTATCTAAATAATAATAATAATTATGGATCTAATTTGACAATTTATTATATATGTCACATTAAATTATGTTTTAACATAATATTATATATGTTCAAACTGATACATCAAAAGTGTAACAAATTAAAAAAAGGGCAAAGTTAGAGAGCATTAAAAGAGAGAAAAAAATTGAAATATAGTAAAACATCGTTTATATTTTCTCTTTAATACATTCTTCCGTCACAGTTTCCGAATCAATTATAACCTTTTAAATGATGAAGTACTTCGCCTATATGGTATAAAGGAAGCAAAGTTTCTGTTATACTTCGTTTTCAGTGATAATGAAGGCTTCAATCATCTGAGAATAATGGTCAATTTTGAAGAGTAAGTAATTTGTGATACAGATATCGTGATTTCGGAATTTTTAAAAATTGTTGAATCATTAAAAGACAAATCAGTTCTAGGCAGTTTTATAAAGTTATGCCATCACCCTATAAGGAGGCAATGGATTTATTTGGAAAACTTCGAATATATTTTATATGTAATATATTTTATATGTAATTTTATATGTAATAATAAGTTACGATTTTTCTGACTTCTATAAAGAATATAAAATTTAAAAAAATAATTATTGTTTTCTATACTGTAATGTAATATACTAATATTATCGCAGCAATCTTCAAAATTATTAATTATGAGCGAATTGCCATCAAGACCATTAAATATGTAATAATTGATGTTTATTAAAATTTCGATTTTACGTCATTCATATATCGTTTACGTCGTTAATCCCGAGAGAGGCGTATAATTGGTGGTGTACTGTATATTGTAATGACAATGAAGATCCTTATAAAATGTAATAAACATTTTTTTAAATTATTTATATGGTATTTCTATTCCAGTGCATTTGATGTAGAAAAATTAACTAGCAAACATTACAAGGTTGGAAGACAGTTGATAAAGTCACTGATCTGAGTTTAGGATCAAATAAAATACAATTATTAATAAGAGTTTTGGAATTCAGGCTAAAATCGTATTTTTTATCATTTCTCATTAGTGATTCAATCTTCTTGCATGTAATGTTCTTTTGTTAATATCTTCTTACATGTAATGCTCTTTTGCTACTGTCTCTTTGCGCATAATGTCCTTTGTTTTCCCGCATTACCTAACCTTCGTGCGCCTTTTAATATTACCTGCATTTACTCATGAAGCATTGCACAACTAATGAAAAGCATCTTTATCAATGATTGCCCCGTTAAATTTTGTGTGATGCTTTCCTGCTTTACAAATGGAGAATGTGTATCCCGAGTATCCGGTTCGCGACTATCCGGCTTCCGTATTATCCGGCCTAGTTTTCTTTTATCGTAATTAAATGAGGGAGGAAAGGCGTTGCATTGGCAACATTGCCAAGGTATTGGAAGAGAGCGTCTGCTACGATCCTCCTACATGCCGTGTGCAAAATACAAGTTGTGACAGGAAAAGAGCAGCTTTCTGCTCGTTGTTCATTGCTTCGTCAATGTGAGATGTACCTCAATTGTTGCCGCTGTTCCTGATTAAAACTGCACAGTACGTACAGTATTCGTAAATTGTTTTGGGGGTATTCTTTGTGTGTGCGTTTTTTTAAATGTACCACAGTAAAAATTTCAAAATGGGTGATAAACAAAAAAAATTATTAACTATGGAAGAGAAATTATGCTCTATACAGCAATAGACTATGGTGTAACATAAAAAAAATATAGCTACGAAGTTAGGAGTTGGAAAAAATACAGTAGGGGACTGGAAAAAAAAACGAGCAGAAATTAAAAAGTGGTGTATTGCACTAACTAGTGGAAGTGGATTAAAAGTAAGAAAACCCATGCTGACAGATAAGCATTAAAAAGTTGGGAAGCTTTGTTTCTGAGGTATGAAACTAAAGAGTGACTGAACCAATATTGCAGGAAAAAGCTTTGGATCTGGAATAGAAGGAAAATATTCAGAGTTTACTGCCAATGGTGGATGGTTAGTGACGAGAATTGAGTTCATAGAACTACGCTCTATCCGGCTTTTTTTGTTATCCGGCCTGCTCTTCCTCCACATTAAGCTGTATATTCAGCAGTGAAAATAAAGTAGGAAATGATGAAAATAAAAACTGTAAGAATAGATAAATTAGGCTTAGGTTTTCCAAAATTTAATGAAAATAAAGAAAATATTTTATTCTTGCCACAAATTCTTCCCACAACAATTTTTCTCCGATTAATCTCGAACCTGATAATGACATATCGGCCTATTGAATCGAATTACTGAATTTCCAATCTTAAAATCTGTAAGTCATACAATTTCAAACTAAATATTACTTGATCACTATTATGAACTTTATATGTCCTTTACATTTTTATATGTGTTAAACTAACAATACATACCCGAAATAGGATGTGTCCTCTAACTATGAAGTTAAATATATTTGTAGTTCAAAGGATATGGGTACTTCTAATGCTTTCATTCACCACAGTTTTTTTAAACTTCATAAAGCATATTCGATACTAAAACGAATTTAATAATATGCTTATATATAGGTTGTAGAGCAATATTTTAAATCATTATATTGAGTTACAAAACCTTTGGGTGCTGTTTTGTATCCGAGCAGTGAAAATTGTATAATAAAGCAATATCAATGAAAACAAAATACATGGATGTCAGGTTTTTGAACTATTTGAAATTAGTATAACCGATAAATATTGCATTCAGAATAGTTAAAATGTTTTGAGAACTTTAGTATTAAATTTATTTATTTAAAAAGACTATTATGCTATTTATTGATAGTTAAAAAGAGAATTCAAAATTCATCATAAATTTATGAAAAGGATTGTTGCATCGATTCTACAAGAACAAAGTTTTTCAAATAAAGGATTTTTTTAGCGAAAGTTGTTTTCTAGAAAAAAAAAAAAAACAAAAAAAAAAAAAAAAAACCTGCTTTTTGAAAGCAGACGAAAAAGGAAAGGAAAGTCTTTGAAAATCGCGCAGTCTCATTAACTTCCGTATAGCCGACTGGAATAGCAAACTAAGGTAATGGATAGGCAAACACAGAATACTTGAACTCCGCACAATGTAAAGGGTACTTACAAAAAATATTGAAGTGTAAAATTAAATGTGACAGTATTTAAAAGCTTAAATCATTCCTTTCTTCATCTGCAAGAATTAATGAAAAAATAAACATTGACATAAGATGTTTGTTTTATTTTTTAAAAATGTAATGAGTTTTTAACCATTTTCTTTCAAGTATGTTTTTATATGCATTATAACTCTAAAACTGAGCTTACCACATATAATTTAAGTACAATTAAATCACATATAATCCTTTTCAAATCCTCAAACAGTATACTTAATCAAAAATTCACCAATTTTTTAAATATCCACGTTAAACTATTTTACTACCATGATTTAGAATTGTTTTGTCTTACTAACTTCAAAAATCTAAAATATATTGATGAATACTTTAGACACATAAAAGAAAGCAATTTTTTTTTCAATTAATGCGAAAATATCTGACAGAGATAGTAATGTTTCATCTAATGCTCTAAAGAAGGCTGGTATAAATTCTTGCAAAATTTTTCGATAAAACAAATCCCTGAATGTTCCATTTTATTATCTCAAACCATAATCAATTTTCTTGTTTAATCAATATTTTTTAATGAATAAAATTGATAAAAAAATTTCAATTGTAATTAATCAAATGAATTTTTTTTTCTTGAATCATTCTCAATTTGGAAATCTTTTTAATGTACTATTGCTAATAAAAAAAGTGTCCTTTTAAGGGTCAAGCATTAATTCCTTAAAAAACCCTAAAAAGTATATAAATATGTGAAAATTGTTTTACAAATCTTAACAAAGATATTACATTTTAGGGCACTTGTGATTATAATAATTTCAAATAAAAATTTTATTCATTGACAAAGTCAAATTTTTTTCGAATATCTTTCTTGGTATCTATAAAATGACCAATAATTAAGTTTTTTGTAAAGAATTTATTTATTTTACCAAAAGGAGATTTATTATATAACAATCTTATAACTTTAAACGAGCAATTTTTGTATGCATATAAATTTATTTATTCCGTGTGTCTCGGAAAGGGCTCTAACGATTTGGATCAAATTTTATATTTAGATAAGGTTTTGCTTTTTAAGTTCATATATATAGGTGCCTTTCCGGAAGAAACAAAATGTGATTTTATACAAAAAAAAAACAACATTAAAAAATAACCAGCTATTAGAGCCTTTTTCTATCTGCTCTCATGCTGACAATGTTAAGTAACACCATCTTGTAAACTTTTGTGATTCTTGTATTATTGCCATAGGATAATAATCTACAGGTACCTCAACATTTTGTGAGATAGCGCTATATGACATTATCCGAATACGAATACGTTCTGCTCTCATCCAGTAGCAATAAGGCAATTATTGTGTTAGCCAATTCGAAAAACATGTTACACTAAGTGCATTCATGATTCTTTTTTTATTTAAATGATCAGTTCATATGTAAGTAGGATGGAAAAGTATTCACATGTAAACAGTATGGTATTCGTATCTAAATATTTTTACGATTTTATAGAAGAAAAAAAAAAGCCGAATGAAGCTTGGTCTCCCAGGTATTAACAATTATTTTAAATGTTCTTAAAAAACATTATATAACTTTTTTATATTTCTTCTCGTGATTTTAAAGTGATTTGTTTCCACTGAAAATTATTTCTCTCTAATTGAGAGGGAAATTTATGCATAATGTCTAATTTAAATAAACATACAAAAAAAAAAAAGAAAAAAAAAATCCAGAGCCAAAGTCTAAAGTCATCAACGAAGCAATTTCCTTAGTGCCTGCTCTCACTCAACCGTCCCGTACAAAGTACTTGTTTATTTGCCTTTTTATCACCTGCCATCACATCACCCATCGAAACCGCCCTACTTCCCTCGTCTACTCATTAGGGTGGTTCGAACAATGCCATCCAAGGGTGCTTCCTCCAGTCAGGTCCTGTTCGGGCGCTTTTTATAAACTCATTGTTCCGTTCTTGCCTATGCCCCACTGACCTATAACCCGGAGGTCCCGGTTTTTTTACAGGGTTCGGAGCAGGCCCATAGAGCGTGGGCGCATCATGGAAGACACAACATCGCGTGGCCAGGAGCCGGTTTGATGCTGACAAAGGGAAAATCGTCGCGTCCTCGAAGTATCTCCTCGTCATGGATTTCATGCAGGTAAGAATTCAATTTCCTATTTCTGTTTCTTTTGGATTAGATATGTATGCGATAACTCAAATCACAATTCGAGTGATGAGATGAATTTAAATATAGTAAGCCTGGTTTTAAGTAGCTTCTGCTGTGTAAATAATAGAATTGTAGAACTCTGGGCTTATAGAAAAATCTATTTTTTATTCGTTATTTGTTTTTGTATGGTTCACAACTTCATAACTATCAGATTTATTATTTAATTTATCATTATGATATATCATTATTAATTTGATAATAATTCAGAAAAAACTTCAAATCATCAAGCACAAAATTCGCCGTTGGAATATGTATGGTGACAATAAAACAAGTTGAATGTTTTTTTGCTTTTTTTGCAGCTAAAGCTTTTATTTTGATTATATCGTTCCAAAATAGATGATAAAATTGTATAAAAATAAAATAATAGTTTTACAAAGATGTGATAATCAATCTAAAACAGAAAAACAAACAACAGAAACGACCATCAAAGGATAAATTATTAATAACTAGTCACCTAGCTGATCGAAGGGATATTGGTTGTATTTAGTTTCATTTAAATCATCTAAACGTAACTTAATATCTGTTATTCCATAAAATTATCAGACTTCAAGTTATATTATATTAATTTTCTTGCATTTGCTCATTGTGTTTATGGAATTTTCAAATGGTGATCAATCCCATGACATCATAGCGCTATCAAAAGCGAAAATCTGTGGTTCATCTATTTTCCTCATATTGCGATATTGTAACTTCAATTATTTATTCGCCTTGAAAATTACACATATTTTAAACAGAACCCATCTTCTTTAACTTTCAGCAATGGAAGAATTCCTAGATTAAATACTTGATGAAACAAAGAAAACGGTTTGAATTCTAATAAAAAATGTGATGAATTGTTGGAAATCAGGTGAATAAATATATTAAAAAAGTCTGTCTATTTTCAAAGAAAAATTTCATAACTATTAAATTAATATTATTATAAAGATATATTTTTTTTTAAATTTTGAAATTGTACAAAATTATTTTTATGTCATAGTATTTTTGGGAGCTACTACAGAAAACGCCAAATTTAGCTTAATTTCTGTTTAATTAAAATTTCAAAAAATTGCTTTGAGATGCCCATTGTATCTCACCAAGTATATATGTCCCAAATGTAGTAGCTGCTAGTCCAATGGTCTGGTCTGTTGAGCGCCAGGCACATTCCACGCACACACGCATTTATTCATATTAATAGTAAAGATTGAAAAATTTACTTCTGAACAAAAAAATTGCTCCTCAGATACTAGAATGCATTAACTTTTATCATGATTTCAGTGTTTCTATTATCATTTAGAAGAAAAATGAGACGCATATTTCATTTAACTTTAGATGTGGGGTTTGCTTAATAGGATTACAAAGCCATCTTCTGTACATTTATATTAAAATAGTTAATGAAAAATCTTGAAATGCTTACTTTCTGACATTTCTGGTAAGTCTTGTTTTTCAAGATGAATGCATTTCAAAATTCATTTTAAAATGGTAGTTAATTGCCAGTATTTAAAATAATACTCATTCTGACAGTATCATATGTTACCACATAGAAGGGTTACCACACAAATAAAACTTCAGAAATTTAAACTTCAAAATTAAATTCTTTAAACTGATTTTAATGATCTTACGCTAATTCTATATTCTCTAAACTAAATATACTAAAAAAAAAATAGAAAAATTATTTGAAAAAATTCAGCATGAAGAAAGAAGTAATTAAAGTTTTTCTTTTCCTGACCTAGATATTTTTTCTCGGTTATCATCTTTCAAGAAAAAATGACTCTACATATTTTTCCCTCCGTGTATACAAAACTCACACTCATTCTGACAAATTTCTCAACATGGTATTTATTAAAAAACATATTTATTACAGAGCAAGTTCATCGAAGTTAATGTATTTTTTTTCAATGCATTTTCACTTTATGCAGAATATATTACTATTGCCACAACTGAGTTTCTAAAAGAGGAAGTTAAATGAATAATTGAAAAATAAATAAATAAAAACAAACCAATTGAACAAAATGCATTATGTATTTTACAAAACATTTTCCATAAAATCGTTTGCGGTTACTTATATCGTATAATTTTTAGCACCTAGTTAGACATACTTCGGTTTATATAATTTTTTTTTAATTATAAGGAGAGTGGATTAAAGAATTTAAACATTTTCTAGTAATTAATTTTATTTAAAGCCTTTATATCGACTAGATGGCAAATATATTTTTTTGTTCTTAGACAACTTTTCTTTAACATCCTTGAACCCAAGAAAATGTAATTAGTAATTTCAGAGGGGACATATTTAAAATTGCAAACATTTCCGATTATAAAATTTCTTTTGATTTAAACCTATATTGTTAAAATTTGATATCTCGTTTATAAAGCTATTTACATTTTTGTGCAGAGATACCAGTTAATCATAATCTTACTTTGGATATTTGCTACTGGCAGAGTTTTATCCCAGTTTTTCGGAACCACATTAGGTAAGATATTTCCATTCAGTTTTTTTAAAGTTGTAGTTTATTTTTTTATAAGGTTAATATAATTTATTAAATGTTAATGTTTGTTAGAATGTTTTCGTAAGCTCATTAATTGGAAAATTATAAAAAATTATATATTCTAAATAATAATAATAGGAATAATTATATATTAAAAATGAACGACACCTTTTCTTAAGCATTTATTTTCATCTGGAAAATAAAGTTCATTTCTTCTTATAGATTTCTAACAGAATAATAAGAAAACTGATTGAAAGCAAAAGTAGCATTGAATCGGAAAAAAGCATGTCTACAATTTATTTTGAAATATTTAAAAAATGTAAATAAACAAATGAACAGAAGAGTATAAAACAAAATAGTTCACAGATTCTTCTTTATTCATTTGTGAGATTTTAAATTAATAGTTTTAAGTAGAAAATTTTCATTTCATGAATTGAACAGTTTAAATAACCCTCAGAATTTATGGAGTATTACATACAATAATATTTATAATTTTTATTATTTAAAACAATAAAAAATGATTCGTGGGAAACTTGACATAACTGCACCGATAAATGACAAATTTAGATTATTTATATCGTTTGCAAATTTTTAAATTTTATCGTTTTCATTTAAAAAGTCGCTCATCTATTTTTTTGTGAGGACCAATATGGATGATAAAGTCTCATATTGATACAATATAAGCTTTCAATAATAAAAAATAATAATGAACAGGTATCTAATTGGTAATATTTATAGATTATTTTAGATTATGATATAGAATATTTTAAGAATCTTTTCCAATATATGTGTTATGAAATACTAATATTGTGTTTATTGAATATTTATGTTGTTGAAGACAAGCGAAATCTGCAAAAGTAAGACATAATAAGCTAAGTTCTGAGTGTCCAAATACTTCTGCTGTCATTTGGTGGTGGGGGGGGAAGAAAATTTGATTTAATTTGAATTGAAAATTTAAGAATTGAAAATTTGAGAATTGAAAATTTAAACTTCAAAATGAAATTATTTAATATCTTTCCTTTTTACATTTATATTTCCGATTAAATTAAATGATTTAATTAACAACATTAACATAAAAAAGTTTAAAAGTTTTCATTTTTAAAATTTTTTATTTAATTTGTTTACAAATTTATTTTATAATCCAATTTTTCTATTTGTCAAAAGAAAATGTAGCTTACAAAGATAAATTTCATTTCGATAATTTAGTTGATTATTAATGATCTGTGATTTTATTTTAAAATGAAAATTTTAAATTAATAGTTATTATATCATGCAGACTTACTGGAGTACAAAAAAATAAATAAAATATTGCTGCTGTTTTATCAGAGTATGATTTAATTATTTATACTTTAAGATTAAATGAATTTAGCTTTATAGATTATTTCCTAAAACAAGGTAAATCAAGAATCCTGTTTACTTAATAATAAGTAACATTAAAATGAAAGTATTTTGTAAATAATTTCTAGATTGTCATTTGAAAGCTTTGAAACGATTTTTAATCCTTTTAATTTTTTTTATTGTTTTAAGCGTTATCATTTAATTTTCTTCTGTATAAATCAAACTCACTTTTAGAAGATAACTTTTTAAATCTATTCCAATAATACTTTAATTTTAGATTTGTTCTTATTTTTTTTATAAAAAATGATTCCTAATTTTGATAAGTTTAAATTAATTTGAACTAGCGATCTCAGAAAGCGCCAATAAAATGGAACAGAACAGGTTTTCAAACCTAGAAAACTTGAATGATTTTTTTTCAGAAAATTTTTCTCTCCATTTGTTTTTTCCATTCAAAAGACAATTATTACTCCTTAGTTTCTTTAGGAATATTTCTTCTAGCAAATAAAAAGTTGCTATGGTTAGAATAATATTCAATATTTTAAATCATTAAACATGCTTAGTAAGACCTCAAAGCTTCCAAAATGTGAAGTCATGGTATTTAACAATTCTTTATCCTATTCAAAGTAAATATTTCACCTAGTTTAAATTTCTATCATAGAAAATATATTGCTGTACATTATAGTGCAAATATTTTTTTGAATACGATTGACACACTTTCAATACACGTATTCTACCCACACATTTTCTTTACTCTCATTCAAAAAAGAAATAAACCTCTCGATTTAAAATATCTATTTCTTCTCTGGCTAAACTTGGCAATGACGAAGATTCACAGGCGGACTCTCAGAAAAGTAAACTTAGTGACGTAACAGTAACCTACTCAAACTTGTTTCATTTTATCGTCTGCTCTTTAGAACTATATTTATACAGAATACTTTAAAAAAAAATAATTTTAACAACATATATTTTTTAAACTTATTTTCATACTGAAAATTATAAATGTAGCAATAATAATTATAATGATTTCTTAAATTATTATAATGATATACTTCTAAAAATGCAACAGTAATTATTTCTATCTTTTATTCTTAAAAAATAATTGATATCCATAAATTTATTTGAATATTTTCGGAGTTAATATGTATAATTTTTAGCTTCAGTTTAATCTTATTAATCACTTGCTTTTAAATTATACGGAGGCTATTTCAAGTTTATTTTATAATTTTGAGTCATGGTCAGATTTTGAGAATTACATCTGATGGAAATGCGTAATATCATTTAATGTTAGCTCTAATTTATTTCACTTATTATACTTGAAATAGGATAATGATTTTTCCATAATCCAAGAATTATTCCATATTACATTTAAATCACAAAATAATTAAAAAGAATTTTAAGTAATTGTTAGATAAGTGGCATTTTGCTTTACAACTTGGCATTCTAATTTAGTTTATCAACTAATCAATTGAACGGCATATATGTCGAGATCGTTGCCAAATTGTAATAATAGCTTCCCTTGTGGATGCAAACATGCTAAAAGTTACTAAGATAGATCTTGTATTACATCATTACTTTCTTCCAGATATTTCCTTTCTAATAGTTCTGTTTAGGCTTATTTTAGTTCTTTCTTATTCATAAATTTTACGCTCTATGTTGCTTTGTCATTTAGATGTCCTTCGATCCAGGAGTCAATGTGATTGCATGGAATATTGGCAGTGTATAGGATCCGGTGGAAAACCATATTCGTATTGTTCTTACAGCAACAAAGTCTGCTGTTTCATTGATCCAAATTCAGTAGCTGTCGGTATCCTACCTAGACCTACAAAATCGAGCAGCTGCGGAACTAAAGGTCCCAATAGTGAAAGAGATGGTATCTCAGAACCAGGGGAGTGGGCATGGCATGTAAGTAAATTGGAGAATTTTTGATATTTGACAGTTTGCACAAGACAATAGAAAAAGTTCAAGCTCTCTTGGATCTTACTGTATGAACTTTGGGTGACGTTGAAAACTAGTATTTTAAAAATTGTAGCCTAAAAAGTGAATAAAAATGATTCTAAAATTATTTGAAACCCATTTTAAATGCTACGTGATCTTCGTTTTTATGTAAAGTCACACATCACAAGGCTATCCTTTTTTTATTACCTTAAAAACTGTTGGTATAGATAATTATTCATGGTTTAAATTCTGTTTTTTATATATTATGAAGATGAGATGGAATCAACACAATCAAACGAATAGTATTTTTTTAAAGGATAATTTTAAAAATATTTTTTATATGCATATGATTGAGTATAATTCCATAGTCTGTCATTTTCATGCTTTTAATTAGTTCAAACTGTGTACAAACATTTTAAGCATAAAATATTTATTACCATAATTGTAGTTAGATCTAGAAAATGAAGGTTTGTTTTATATGTTTTCAATTTTAATAGCTTTAAAATACAATGTAAGCAAATCAGGTAATTCATAATTATTCTTAATTCCATTCTATTATATAATTTAAATAAATATGAAACAAAAATCGAATTTGTAGAAACTGTTAATTAAAAATATGTGTTTGATATTAGCTTTAATATAATATGTATTTTTCCTATACTTATCTCTGAACGTATTTATGGCATCTGCACAATTGTAATATTTTTACATCAAAGCAGTAACTTAATAGACTGAAATTGCCCTCTAAATTGAAAATATTAATTGATTCAAAATTAGATGCCATTTAAGCAACTGTTCAAAAGTTTATTTTTTGCAATTTTGCAATTTAACGTCCATTAACTTTCTATTCTGAATTTTGATATTTATGAAAATTGTCTGCAATTTTAATGATTGTAAAAATTAAATTTCAGTATAATTTGTTGAATTTTGTCAAAAATGTCTTTTGAAAATTTTCTTCTTCAAAGTTCAGAATCTGGCAGAGCAAAACGGCGCTTTCTTCAGAATTAGGATAAAGTGATTTAGGATGACGATAGACTAGACGAGCAGTAAAAACTTTTGGACCTGAAATGACATGAAGGATTTTTGCGGTTTATGATGCTAAAGATATTCTAATGTTTAGTTGATGAATATGTTTTTAGTATAGAGGACTCGATGCTGTTAACTCTTGACATTGAGGCTGAACTGCGAAGGTTTCCAACATGTTTTTTCCATTCAATGATGCTGTCTGTAATTGAAATGGTTTCATTCAATTAAAAGGGAAGGCTTTTCAGTGGTGCAGATATTATCGGCTTAACCTTATCGAGACGAAGATTTGACTTGTATTTTAGCCATCCCCGATTTGGTCTTATAGGTTTTAGAAACAAGTTGGTATGCATTTTTAATCTAAAGGTGTTCGATTTTTTATTTGTGTTTTGATATAAATGTTTCCAATGAATTTTACAACTCTTAACTACGCTAGTAGTTAGCTATGCAAATCAGTTAGTAATACTTTTCTTCGTATCGACCTTCTTTGGTAAAGGCCGATTTTCCCTCCATAGAGAATTTTGATCTGTGTTGACTTTTCACTGAATGTATAAAACACGATTTTTTGATTTTATAATGGTGGCAAGGATATAAGAATGCTGCCTCATCAAAATAATAATAATAATAAATAGTGCAGTAAAAATGATGCAAAGGAATCAAAGAAAGGTGCATGCAGGCCTTTTTATATTAAATTAACCCCCATTTCAATGTTGATTGAAGAAGTTTCTGTCCGTAAACTTGATATAGAAGCACTGACAACTTTTGACAGTAATCAAAATAAAACTGAGATTACCTATTGGCAAGCTACTTTAATTTTTTTAATCTCCTATCTTCCTCCATATTTTCATTATTTCCTTATTTTACTCTTACAGTTGTGCATTCCTTAATTACCGTGGGTATTATCATAGCATTTCCACAAAATAGCAATAATTTTTGTAGCATTTATTAGCGAGTGTTGAGGTTAAATAATGACTTTAAAATTTCCATAGTTGGTGAATTGACTCTTCATCTGCAGAATTTTTTACAGTGTTTTACATCTGCCATTTTGGTACAGTGTTTGTAAATATGTCAAAATAATTTTAAGTGAAGCAAATAGCGATTTTATGCGCAATCCTGTAATAATATAATGTAACTTATCTATATAAAGGTAAAAATTAAACATATCGTTTTATGGAAATCCCAGGATCTAGAAGAAAACAGACTAAGATTCAATATATAACTGGAATATTTAACCGCGGGATATATAATTGGCCAGTCAAATTCCGAATCAATTTCTTATTTCAATGAAGTAAAATAATAATTATTTCTTCTAGGCAGCTGTTCTAGAGAAGCCACAAGATCTGTATGTGTGTGGTGCTTCACTGGTTGATGAATATTGGGTCATCACTGCAGCTCATTGCGTTGATGAGTAGTAAGTTGAATCTATAGTAATTTTTAACCAAATCCTTAAAATGTTTCCATGTAGATAGAAATCCGATTTTCGAATGAGCAAAAATTGCTTTTTAATCCCTTAATCCATGAAAAAAGCATGTGAGCCTGAACTTAACTTTTCAAATCTAAAATTACTGAATAAATTTCTTAATGAATTATTTAGAGATTAACTTAAAAACTAATTTTATTTATAGCCTTAGTAGTCAGATTAATGTTAAACGCTAATATGATGCTTGTTTGAGCAACATTATTTATGTTTGAGAAATTTGGAGCCATATAAATCTTTAAATATCAATGATTTAAAGGTTTAATCAAAAATTTAAAAAAAAGTCATTGATTTTACATCGATAATATAGCATTAAAAATTAATTATATATATGATATGGTCAAAATGGCATGATATTTAAAATATTAATTTCAATCAATTCCTGTTTTCTATTTTCGTAAGAAAATATTTTTATTAACAATTTATAGTTTTTGCCATTTATGATTACTTTCTTGCGTTTTTTGGTGCAGTGGTATCACTCTATTTGAATCGAACAGTAGAAACACAAAATTTATTGAACCCTCTCACTTATTTATCTCGGACTTCATTTCTTTTTTCTTTTATCGCATTTCAAAAATTCAAAATTGCTTCATTCTTTTTGAATATGAATCTTTATTATAAATAGGAAAATATTTTGAATCTCTAGTCTTATTATTTCAAAAATTACATTTTGTAAAGTATATAATTTAACTGAGTTATTTGTTATTTTTATTCTTCAATCATAATTACTTTTTTTATCAATTGATAAAATAACTACATTTCTAGCAGGCAGTAGTCTCTCTCAGTAGCATTTATTACTCTTCAGTAACATTTATTTTGAAGTTTTCAGTTCATAATACTTTAGAATGACATTCTTTGAAGGGAAATTATTATTTTTTAAGCTAAGGCAATAAATTTTAATATTTTAATAATAAATATTACATATCATTTATTTTACAAAAGTAACAAAAGTAATGCTAATGACAATGGGACAGATCAAAGCTAAGTGCAAACATTTCCTCGAGCATCTACTTCTAAAAAACATCTGCTTTCAAAATTAATCACATGCATCAGACTTTTTATTGCAAACGATTTAGTCAAAATATTTATAAAAATCATTCAATCTCGAATCGGAGACTACGTTACGCAAACGATCTATGTTTTAATTATTATTAATTTTTCCATTACAAACATTGCGTATATGTTTTTAAAGCAAAGACGAAACGTAGAGGCGAGTGGAGGAATTCCGGGCCCTAAAGCGTTTTGTAATAGTAAATTTAGTAATGACTTTTCATTGACTAGTTTTTAATATTCATTAAGTACAAAGTGAATGTAGATATTTTTTTATAAAACCCGTTTATTCTTTTTTAAATAATCAATTTTCTAAAAGATACATGTGCCCCGGTATTATCGAATATGGCGGCCAATTCTGCTGACTCATCAGAGGAATTCTAAGCATGTGGATTTGAGATAATATTTTGTGAATTGAAAGTAAAAGCACTGCTTATTTATGAACTCTATGAGAGTAAATAAATATTAATCCAATTAGATATAGAATTCGAACATTTTATTAAAATAAAGAACAATTTGTTAAAATATTTATTAAAAATATCGAATATTATTCAATAAATTTAAGGCAAAGTTAAAATTCACATAATTTCACACACACAACAATCTTCATGAATTTCACTAGAGCAATTTCAGTAGTTAAACTCATTACCATCTTAGAAATTTTCAAAGTTTGAATTCCTGCAGTATTTAAACCACAAATCAAGATGATGTTATTTACAATTTTCAAGGATATTAAGATGTACAAACGCTTTGTCCCCTTTTCCCTCAATACTTTCGCAGGCTTTGACAACGTTGCTATTTAGTTTCATTGTCGATTCATCTTTCGATTAATTTGCTCTTTTCAATGATTTCTCAAAATTAAAAAAAAATGATTTTCTTTTACTAAAAATTATCGATACGATTTATGTTTCTTTGTTTTTATTTTTAAAATGATATGGGGAGAATGTGTTTAAGAAATAAAATCAATTAATCCAAACACTACATGTGCGCAGCTGTATTGTCTCATATGGCGGGAAATACCGCACACTGAACCGGGGAATTCCGTGCCTGTGGCTTTGAGACGAAATTTTGGATTTATTAAATCAGTTTGAGTTGATTGGTTGCAGAAGAATTATGCACTACTTTACGGATGCCCAGAAAGTTTTCTGACTAGCTTCGGAGTATGTTCAGGGAGTTTTTTTTTCATGGAAGAATGAGGAAACTGGCTTAGTTCTAAAATGTTTTTCCCTAATATTAGATTGTAAATATTTGTCACGTATAAGTGGGCTTCAAAGATAGTTAAGTAAATTTCAGACATTTTTGAAAATGTTGATATTTGATTTTGAATGATAGACCAATTTAATTTGAATCTGATAGGAAAAAGTTGGTTTAGAGCATAAAACAACAGACATTCGTTTTTCTAATTCTCACTCTTGTATAGACGTAAAAGATTTGAGAAAGTACGGCAGAGAAGTGTTTGGTTAAATTGATTTCCACTGAAAGAATTTGGATTGCAAGAATATATGTGAATTGCATGCAAGATCACAAATTTGAAAGTTAAATAAAATGAGAAGTACAATATGACATAGAATGATTGTAAAAGGAATTCCTGTAGTACCAATATTCAAAAGATCTAAAATATAACTGAAAATAATTATTCTAAGTCTTCTGTAGAATCACGTAAAACGAATTTTAAAGAATTCCTTAGGAAAAAAAAATCAAATTTAGCGAGTCTATTGCCATAAGTTTTAAAATTTGTTGAAAATTGATGACATTTTCGTCAGATAGAAACATTTGAATGTATAAATCATAATTTTATCGATTTTCTATCGAAATATTTTTCTATACATATTGTAAATATTTTTTTTATTTTTAAGTTAATATTAGTTTCACGTGAAATGTTTGTGAGTTCAATAATTAAACTATGCATCTTTCAAATATAATTTCGAATGTAATTTCGTATAAAAAGTTATTTTCCGGTCTTCCGCTCTATGTATATATATGTGTGTATGTTTGTGTAAACATATTTTAACAGAGCATGAACGAAAAGATGGAACTTTTGGAATTTCAGCTTCGATTTATTTTAAAATGGGAGTCATAATTTGTACAAGACCGAAGCAATGGTCTAATTGACGTCTGTTTACATCGCGATATAAGAACAAAATCTCAGAAATTTTCTTCTTCAGTTAATTTACTATAAGATTCTGATAAGGATTTCTTCGACACGTGTAGACTTAGGAAAAAGAATCTTAAGTATCTTTGAAAGGTATGCGCCAAGTGCTAGGGATCTTTATCCCTTCGCTCTGAACGTGAGAACGTTAATCATCAGTTTTCTAGCGCGCGTGATAAAAATAATTAAATAAAAAGTGGAAATTAGATAAGAAAACAAGTGAACATTTTAGAATAAAGTTAAGATGGGCTAAATTAAGATAAAAATGAGGAAGTAAACTAAGTATTAAATTAGATTATATATATATATATACACTCATGTGCATAAATTAAGGATAATGCAAGTTCAGGAAAAGAAAGAATCAGAAGCAAAACAAATGCGACTTATTTGTAAAGCCTACTTATTAAACAAAATGTAAAGAGCAAAAGAGATGCTATATGTTTATATCATTAATAAAAATTGCGATTTTTTTGCTCCCTGGAGCAAATTGCAAACCAACACCTATTTACTAAAACCAATATTACATGGTTGGTATGATGATTAACACATAGCATGTCTCCCAGACGATGCAATACAGTCCATACAACGCCTGGCCATGCTGAGTATCAAATTAATCGGTCTTGGAGAATATTACACCACTCATCAAGAAATGCTCTCCGAAGTTCCGGTAGACATGTAGGAGGTGGTTGACGGGCTGCAACTCGTCGGCCAAGCATGTCCTACACATGCTGTACTGGATTCAAGTTTGATGAGAATGCTGGCCAATCCATATGGTGATATCCTCCGATCGAAGGCATTTGTTTAAGATGTTTGCACGGTGAGGACTGGCATTGTCATCCATAAACACGAATTCTGCGCCCATGGAGTTCCGAAACAAACGCACATGTTCTCTTGGGGGTAACGGGTACCTGGCGCTCTCCATATGAAAATCCGGCTAGAATCAGATTTCAAGCTAAACCTGGACTCGTCGGAAAACATCACACAAGCCCACTTTTGCGGTGTCCACAGTGCATGCTCTCTACTCCAGGCTAACCGCAGGCGACAGTGAGTTGAAGTAAGTGGAACGCATCTGACAAGCCTACGAGCATATAGACCAATCTGCCCTAAGCGTCTGTACACGGTCTGCCTTGAAACTGTTGTACCATTGGCTGAAGAGCTGACGAGACAGGTCTGATGCTATGCTCCGTCTATTTCTTTTGGCAGAAACTGGCAAATACCGGTCCTCATTCGGCGTTATAAGTCGAGGGCAACCTAAGCTGTAACGTCTACTCATATTATCATCATCTTGGAATCGTTGCCAAAGCCTGGAGAAGCTCTGGACGAGTCCAAGTTCCTCAGATACTTCCAGCTGGGTATGCCCACATTCCAGACGGTCAATAATTCTACCACGTAAAAAATCATTCAAATACGCCCTTTATGTCATAATTATGCGATTATTGCACTGAAAAGCTTATAAAGCGCATGCGAACAATTTTACTTCGTTGCCTGTATTCCTTATACATCACTCTCCTATACTCTCGTCTTTGTGGCGTACTATCGGCGTCATCTGATGGCTTCCTGCAATTTGCATATGATTTTTGAAGATGTGTGTAGTCATTTTACGGGTGATATATGTATTTTAGAGTTCGATTTCCTCTTGACTCTGAATTATGCTTAATTTATGAACATAATTTTATATATATATATATATATATATATATATATATAATGATATTTTAACTCTAATTTCAATTTAATTAATTTTCAAGATTTTATCTTCATTTAGCCCATAGTAACTTTATTCTAAAATATTCTCTTATTTCGTGATCCAATTCCACTGTCTCTACTTAATTAATTCAAGAGAAGCTTTGTTAAATTACTGACTCAGCTAAAATAACTTTCCCACACTCCGCGTGAAGCGGCAAAATACCGCTGATGAGGCAAATTCTTTTTAAAAATCTCCCTGTGTTTCCCCTGCCTTCTTCGCCCGTGTAACGAAAATCCCTATCGAAATCTCGTAATATATTAGCGCTATGAAGAAATGTTTTCCCTATGAAAATCATAGGTTATATAAGACCAGGGATAAAATATCCAAGAGCTTTTTCCTCATTACTGTCTGTGTCGCTCTGTGTGCTCATCGCTCGTACATATGCCTGCTTCTTAAAAATGAAATAAAGCGACGTCACGAAATAGCAAGTCTCTGCAATGTCTTCAAACTGCATTCTGCTTCACAACAAATAATGTTATATATATATATATATATATATATATA
>JAPMOR010104900.1:783260-819745 GCA_026543865.1 Argiope aurantia
ATCTGAGATTTTGATAGGGAAAATATTTCTTTACAGTGCTAATATATTATTAAGATTCTGACAGGGATTTTCGTTACACACATCGAAGAGGTAGGGGAAACACGGGGATCTTTTCAAAAAGAATGTGTCTCGTCAGCGGTATTTTGTCCCTTCACGCGGAGTGTGGGAAAGTTAGGCTTTTAGCCTATTCAGCAATTTTACATAGCTTCTCTTGAATTAATTAAGTAGAGACAGTGGAATTGGATCAAGAAATAAGAGAATATTTTAGAATAAAGTTACTATGGGCTAAATTAAGATAAAACCTTGGAAATTAATTAAATTGAAATTAAAGTTTAAAATATCATTACACACACACACACAATATAAATACTCAGGCCACTTTTTTATTTGTGAATGTGGTTTATTTTTATAGCCATTCTCCCAATGCTCTGAAGATTCGTTTGGGGGAACATGACGTATCCAGTACAGCAGAACCCTTCAAGTACGAAGAATTCGATGTCTCTCGGATAGTTGTGTACCCTACATTCAACAACAGGACTCTGATGCACGATATTGCTCTTGTACGCCTCGCCAAGCCTGCGAAAAAGCGTGCAAATATAAACGTCGTGTGCATGCCATCGGAAGGGACGACAAACAACGAACTCATACTTTCACCTCGATGTTTCGTCACTGGCTGGGGGAAAACCATCGACAGTAAGTATCCTAGTATCTAATATATAAAAATGAATTTTTGTTTGTTCGTATTTTATGCGCTGCCGTACTGTTCACCGACTGCGATAAAACATTGCCAACTTATTTGGGCAAAGGATATAGGCATGGTACAATTATTACAATTAAATTTTAAAAAATTAAAATAAACATTATTTATACTCCTTTATATACCATTCAATTTCAATTAATGTATTCATTGTCGACAGGAAAATAAGTATTCTTTTCCCTATTCCTAATTAAACAACATACTATTTCAAATTCCAAAGATATTTCCAAAATTATTTCTTCTGCGGCAGCTAGGTGCCGGGTATCAGCTAGTATTTTGTAAAATATTTGTCACATAATCAATTGAATGAATACAGAGAAAGATGATTGGACTAAAACTATTCTTGGTTTTAGATTCAGACAATATAATTTCAAAAGAAACATGTGTAGGGAGCAGATAGGTGAAAATTACATCGTCATAGATAATTTCTTCCAGGTAACTCCTATAAAATTGGCTTTTGACCCAGTTCTATGGCTACGGATGGCTGGAAAGATTCTCGGTAAACAGATAGAAAGTGTCATGTTTTTAGTTTTTAAGACATGGCCTCAAATTATGTACTCATTTAATCAGACACAACAATTCAATGTTTTAGATGAAGCCCACATCAATCTCGTTTCTTTTCGTACATTTTTATTTTACTTGATTCGTTTCATTTTTGTAAAGGTAAAATTTTGTAATTGATTTTTTTTTCACTCTTCCTGATATGCTAACCTTTTGAAATTTTATGTACTTGTGTGTTTCTGATGGAAAGCCAGTATTTTAATATTTTCGGAACTTATTTTAAAGTTAATCGATTAATTTATTTACATTTTTATAATTACGAACCTGTAGTGGTTATGAAAAATGTTTATTTCATATATCATGCAATTTTAAAAAAATGAGTTATAAATTAAATATTTAAAAGTAAAAATAATTGAAACAAAAAATATGTAACTTTTAGTACATTTATAAAAGTATGTTGTTAAAAATTGTCTTTATTTTATGTAATTTTTGCTTTATAAAATCCTGGTAAAAACACAGTAGAGCCTCTTTCCGATTACAAATTAAACAAAATGATGAATTCAGCCAAAATTTTCTCACGAAATACATTTGGAAAAGTTCGCTTTTTTTAAGAAGCGGCAACTTTTTTACTCAACATCTAAATTACTAATTAGTAGATCCTAAAATTATATCTGATAAAATATTCTTGATCAAAGAAATAGAAATCAAATCAACGCATTTTAAAATCGAAGATTTTTTTCTTATTTAAAAGCTATTACCTTATGCACAAAAAAATTCCTTTTAATAAAGCCTAAATCTAATAATAATTTTAAAAAACTTATAAAACACGTTTTTACCAGTGTACTAAAAAAGTAAAGTTTATTTTAATTACTTTCTGCCTTTTTATTTTTTATTTATTGTTTATTATAAATGTATGCAATCTTGAAATTAATAAATTTAAAAACTCCCCATCAATTGATATTGCTCTTATAACATCCAAATTTAATTATATTAATCGATTAGCTGGTAGTTAAATTCCCAAAATATTTAATGAAAGCGCAATATCGTAGAAAATACACAAATATAAGTAATTTCAAAAATATTTCAGGCTAGACAGAACATCTGTTTGGCGTATTTCGTCCAAAATTTGATACATATGTTAAATCTTAGTGTAGAGGTAACATATCAAATTTCACTCGCTTAGCTGGATCCATTTTTAATAGACAGACAGGCATGGATCTAGAAATATTCTTTTCTGGTTTTAGGAGGTCTGAAACATAAAATTTCCCAAAAATCTTATGGCCGCATTATTTTGTTGTGGCAATTCTTTCTCACTATATATTTTATTTTACGAATGTGTAAGAAAATTTTTAATAATAAAAGAATAGCAAACTTTAAAATTATTTTTATGGGTTTTTTTCAACAACTGAATATTATTATTATTTTTAATATTTCAAATACATTGACCCTAAGAATTTGACATAAAAGTAATGGGACTAAAAATATCAATTTTATCAATTTTAGATGTTTGATACTAAACATTTAAAGGACGAAGATGTCTGCAATGAAATAACTTCGTAATTGTTTGTCTTTCTTTAAGCAGAAACAAGTTTTATGTTAAAAAAAGGAAAAGAAAAAATGCTGTTCAAGCAGACGATGAACAAGCTTTACTTTAGAAGAAGTAGCAATGCAATGTTTTAGAAAAATGTTGAAATGATCCAACGGCTACGACGTATTTCTCTATTTACTTAAAAAACATGGGTATGCGGCATATTTTACTGTCTGGTAGACAAATTTTATTTTATGAAATTCGAAAACAGATGATATAAGCAGCGAAAATATACTGGGCGGCCATAAAGTAACTTTCCCTGTCTGGGAAATCTGCAGTTAAAACTGATGAACGGAATGAAACCAAATTTTATATTAAGACTTTAGATGGCATGGAGTGATAAGCCGCAAAAAAGGTAATAACAGAAATGGCTGATAGGGGAGATTTTGGTGCTGTCGGAACGAAAACGGGACACAATGCATGCACTTCGTTAATGTTTGAGTGATTAAAAAATGCATATACATAAATGAATGAAATAAAATATGAAGCTATGAAAATACTCTTTTACATGCCTATATGAGGGTAGTCTTGGTTCGACGTATAACATTTTCAATTAGATAGCTTGCGCTGTATACGAAATGTGACAGCTTCCTGATTTTTTTTTGGGGGGGGGAGCGAGGTAATACATCTATACCTCTTACAATGTGAATATGAAATTCATTCCTTAGTTTTATCAGCAAATGCCTCAGAATAAAGAAAGTCACTTTATGGACATTTTGAATCGATTAACTGTATTAACGGAAAAAATATAATAACGCTTTGCTTTTAAGAATAAAAGTAATTTTTTTAAATTTGAAATTTTTATTTCCGAATATTAAACCTTTGACTATCACATTTATTTCAAACGACTTTTGAATTTGACGGGCATTTAATTTTTTGAACATGTGAAGGCAGTAGCTTTTGCATAAGAATTCATTTATTTCTTACTACATGATATTGATATAACTTAAGCTAATTAGAATTTAAACAAAAATGGAAACTTAAATTCAGACAACTATGGAACGTTCTGATACGTCAAATGCACCCAAAAGGTTAATTGGATATTTTAAAAAATTGGTTTTGGATTTTATAATATTGAAAGAAAATATGAGGCCTCTTAAAAAATTTATAAATCTGCAAGTTTTATCTAAAATATAATGATGTAAAATAGATTTTCTATTAGCTCATAATATTTAACTTACGCAAATTTACTGGGAATGAATGTCACAAATAAAAACAATGGAGCCAGTTTTTCTATGAGTTGAAGCATTTCTGTTTATAAGGAATTTAATTTTTCAATAGCATTTTGGGTTTAACAACTATAGTTAATCGAGAATTTACTGTATTTGGTAAGGGTAATTCTTTTAAGTCATTCTTCAAGAAAACTTTTAATGAAAAACTGTACCTGAAACTGGATTTTAGCATCTTTTACAAGTTGTCGAAATAGGAAACTATTATAATCTGTATACATACCCTGACAGAATTCTTATACTCATCTCTTAATCTTTGAAACTATGCCATGATTTTACATTATTTCCAAGCACTTATGAACTGAAAGTGAGCTCAAATGAAATATTAAACTATGCGTGGTTTTAAAAATCTGATTTACTTTTGTATTTGTACAATAAATAATATCAGATTTAAAAAAATAAAACCTTAAAAGAAATTGTACAACTGTTCTGAAGAAGAAAAATCTTAGAAATAGAAAAATCCTAAAAGTAAAGAATGCAATAAGTAAGAATTAGAAATATATAATAATATTGGTTCATTCTTTTCTTAAGGTACCAAATCTAATTATCAAGAATTCTAATAGGCATTCATATTTGATATAATCTGTTTTCATTTTTAACAATATTTTACAATTTAGTTGAAAATGTTCAAAAATGAGTGAATCGTAAATTGTATTTTTTTTTTCAAATGTAATATATTTAATATTTTAACTCTTTGATTAGTAATATAACATGCATATCTTCCCCTCATATTTTAAATCTATTCATTAACCCATAATCAAAGGGTTAAGTTTCCAAAAAATCAGTCACCTTTGATAGCATTTTAATTAATCGAATAATGCTTTGTAAAAAAAGAATCATATATATCGCATAATTTATATTTCTCAAAAAAATTAAATAGCTGAATAATAAATGTAACCAGATTTTAAAATCTGCATGGAATTATAATCTGCATAAATTTGAGAAATAAATTAAAAAGAACGGCTTGCCATAAACTTTTTTCATGTGTACGAAAATTGAAGGATTAAAAATAGCTCGAATAAAAACATTTAAATATATTTAAGATTTTTTTTTTATTTTAAGAAGTAATAAAACTTAAATTCTTATTTTCCCTTTCTTAATATATTACAACACTGATTGTAATACTGAACACAAATAAGTATCAAGTTTATTACTCGTGCGAGGATGATTTTGTAGCAGGATTTAGGAAATTATTTCAGTTTCGAATTTAGTCATGGAATGGTTTAACTGATTCTTTCTTTATTTGCAATTCTCTCACTCTTTTTGATATATGTGGTCTGCAATAAAAAAAACTTATTTAAAAAAACAAACAGAAACATTATGTTTTTCTATCGTCTTGAGGCCGTTCTCAAGCGTTGGTGGAGTTTTAAAGGACATGACCTAAATAATTTTGTTATTGTAAACTTTGTTCTGAAATATCATTGAAGTTTCAAACAATCTGAAGGTTTAATAAAAGAATTGAAAGGAATGTAGATTTTTCTTCCATATTTTCGGAGCAATATGCTAAATGAATATACTTTCTTTTTCAAACTATCTTATCTATGCTTCTATTGATAGTATTGTCATCTTTAAAATGTTTCTTTACTTCCCGTATATGGAAAAGTATTGTAGTTGCCGAAAAAGTAGAACTCGATATTTTGATTAATCTCTACGATTCAGAGCTCATTAAGTTAAAACACACACACGCGCGCGCGCACGCACACATGGACACATTTTTTGCATTATGTTTGTCTGTGAAAGCAATATCTCAAAAAGGTTAGAAGCTTGACGACTGAAATTTGGTTTGTGAATTTATAATCAAATTTGTAGACTTCGAGTATAAGTGTATTCGATAATTTCAACACGTTAAGAGCTAGCCAGATAAGATTTGATACACAGATGTAGCATATAAAATACAGATTCTTATTAAATTTTGAACCAAATCTTCCAAAAGGTTATATATCTAAAGGTTAGTACTTCCGTATGCATGCAAATGCAATAAATCATAAGCGCAAGTAAGTCAATGAATTGGTAATTTTAGTCAATGAAATTTGGCATGTGATCTTATGATTACATCTGTTGTTCCGTGTCAAATTTTTGTTTGTTTTCATTTTATCAGATGAAAAAGGAATCCAAAATGCTTCAGTAAAAATATCGCAAGATATGCAGTAGAAATACTAGATTCACGCCAAAAATTATATATTTCCTTATTGTTGTTCACCAATGCTCTGCAAGGCATTCGCGGTCTTACTCAAGGTTCCGCAATTTTACATGGGGTGTGTGGAGAGATGAGAACTTTATTGGAGAGCACGCGAGAAAATTTCGGGGAGACCACTCCCGCTGTTAATTTGATGTTAAAACAGCAGGAGTGATCTCTCATACTTCCTATACACAAGCACCACCGATATTAGACGAGCTATCCTTTTCACACTTGTAAGAAATATTTTTGTAATTCTTTATCTGTCATATCAATAGAATTTGGACTTAATGCCGCAAAAAGTTTTGTTTCTCGGCTAATAGCTGAGCTTCAAATTAGAAAATGACTCAGTGAGTAGTTGCATTTTCGTTATGCAAGCCAGATTTTTTTATTTTATGTAACAAATCACTGCGCCAATAGCAGAATCATTGGCTAATTTAGATTTAAATTACACTGCGATAAATAATTTCAGGTTTCATGAAAAAAAAAGACATTTTTTTAGATGATTCAAGGTCAAAGAGATTCGGAACAGGGCAGCATGATAATGTTTGTTTCTTGATTCTTCTTAGCTCCGGTGTCGTCCTCGTCATCTGACAGCGGTTCAAAATAAAGAGGTCCGTCTTAAAATAGCCTAGTGTTACTTTAAAGCGAGGCATTAATATAACCAAACCTAATTAAACCAATCTTGATTCGTCTATCTTTAATTTTTATAATTTACTCTTAATTATATAGCAGCGTTCATGTGCAGGCAAAAAAAAATAAGTAAGTAAATAAAATAAAATAAAAAAATAAATCTATTGAATATCATCACAATATATGTCAGTTTAAATCTAGCAATTAAAGCAATTAAATAATATATTGAAAAATTTGTTGTAAAATATACTGAAATTATTTTAAAAATGTATTAAAATAAAAAAAAAATTGCACGAAAGGAAAATTAATATTTTTTCAAATTTTAAATTGGTGCAAAATTGGTTTTTGAGCATTAATAGGTACCAGCATTTTTGAGACAAGCCATCAAAATTTCGATTAATTTTTAATTAAGCATCGATTCAAGATTTAGAAAATCATTTTCTTACTGAGTACTTACTATTTAGGAAAATACTGCTTATCATATTTGGAATCTCTTTGGAAGAAATATGCCATGTGGTGTGTTTAAGACATTTTTTAACTATGCATTCGTGAGGCGGTTTATAGTTAATATGCCAGACTATATGCATTATCATTTTTAAAATATTCGATTTTAATTTCTTTCTTTTAAAAGGAAAGGTATCTTTTTGCCTTCATTTATTTGTATATTATTGATTTTTAAATTTCCCTTAACTTTTGAATCATCCTGTATTTCTAATAACATATTTTCTTGTATTACAAATCAAATAAATTTTCAAGGATAACTTTATCGGCGATGTTTCAAAATTTTCACCTAAAAGTACATTTATATGTAAAAAACTGAATCTTCATTGTCGTAGCTGTTCATTCAAACGCGAAATAATAGCGTGATAGTTTACCACGCAATACACCATTTTGTCCTTGAACTCAAAATTGCTCATGTAAAGATGCCTCATTTCACTCGATTACCTTTCTGCATGTCCCCATTTCTGAATCGGCAACTGCGTCCGTTTACAACTTTCATCTGTCTGGTGGTCATCTATCAAAAGGAAGTAAAGGAAAGGGTTTTGGCGTGTTGAAAAAAAAAAAGAACATTCGCATTTCTTTTTCATTTTAGTTCATCTGCGTTGCACCCTTTTTCCACAATTCAGCATAAAATGGAAATTTTACTTACTGCTATTGTCAGACTGACATAAAGAGGGGACAACCCATCATCAGCCAGTACTCAATAAAATTCAGAAAGGAAAACAAAGTAACCATTTTGTTTCAGTTGAAGCACTGGAAATACCCCCAAAAATAACAATTTTTGCCCTTTGAACTTCACAGTTAGGGCAGAAACTTTCCTTTTCAACCTCTGAGGAAAGTAGATAAAAACTTTCTGATTTCTTTACGAATTAATAATTAAGATAATCTCACAAATTATTAGCTTTTTGCAATATGCCAGAAAACTTTCGTTCCTGTCATTTATACTAAGTGAAGTCTGTAAATCTTTATTTTTGGCTCATGGAAGTGAAAATGTCATAAGGTTAATGGCATATTGCTGCAATTTGAAGATGGAATAGTTTACGAGAAGGCTGTAATGGAAAGCAAGGTCCGGTTGTTGAATAATTGAAATGTGATATTGAAGTTGCGTAGCGAATTAAATATATTCAAGGTTGCAATGTCCTTCCTTTTTATTGGTTTTTTTTTCACTTCAAAAAATGTTCATAGCCCGAATATGCATTAGTAATGGTAGTTATTTGTTATTTATGGTGCTTTTTAAGAGTTATTAGATGGCCACCATAATAGTATTTCTAGACTCAAGTGTCCGAAGACTCTAGATTCGATGCTCGTTTCCATGAAAGACTCGAAATGTATGTGGGCTTGTTGTATGTTAAATATGATGTTATGAATTCTTCAGCTGGTATGGTAAGGAAGTTTGGAAAAAGGGATGTCTGCTCAGGGGTCGACCTCTTTATCTGATGGTGACAAGATGGTACAAGATTCGTCCCCAAATAACCCTTGTATTGGCTCAAAGTGGGACGCTAATATAACTAAATAAAAAAATCATTATTAGATTTTATAAACAAATAATAAATTTTTTTAATGAAATATGAAAAGTTTTCACCACATGTGACAATTTCTCTTAATTTCCCTTAGATTGATAATTTGTTGGGTTAAAATATCATCCAGACAATATTTTCTCGTATGCAATAAATAAATAAAGAAGAAGAATTTTTATTATCAAAATATTTGATTTCGAGAATTTGATGAGTCTCATTTAAAAACTCTTTTAAACATAATTTTCTTTCTCGAATTATGTTTATCTGTCCATAGACATGACAATTACAAAATGCAGTATGTTGAACAGTTAAAGTTTTGTATGCAGTTTTCTCCGAAATGTTGATTTCTATAAAGTTTTGGATATAATTCTTCCAGAGGATGTGGGTGCTAAAGACATAATGATCTAAATAAATTAATTTAGGTTTATAATTTTATTATTAGAATTATATCATTTTTAATTGATTTCGTCAACTAGATTGAATGACTAGATTTTTTATTCTCTTGTATGTAAACAGATAAATCAGATGGAGCTAGTTTGGTGAATTTTTTTATTTGATGTTCGCACTAAATTTGGAGCCAATTGATCAAATGGAAGACTTGACTTTATCTCAAATTTATTTTTTCTCTTCATTATATTACGATATTACGAAGTTAAACACAAAATGTACCAACTTGCGTAAGTACATGAGAACAACTCGATTAAAGAATTTAATTAACGAACTCACATGTCTACAGGGTGTCCCACAAGGAATTAGGTGTTTAATATTTACAGATTTGGATAGAATACGTCAAGACGAGTATTTTGATATATAACATGTGGGGCCCCAAAATATAGCGTCATAGTCTAATTAAGGTGAAGAGGCTTGTGTTATGAAAACTTCAAGAAATAAGGGGGAAAAAAAAAACAAGTGAAAACCAACGTTTATTAGGAATTTTCAATACAACAGATTTTCGAAATCTGCCGTTCAAGCAAATGACATGGTGAAGTCTGGAATCGAAGTTCGCAACAGTTTTCTGCAAAACAACTGTTCCAGTTTTCTTGACCTCTGTTTCAATTGCTACTCTAAAGTCGACCAATTTTGAGGGCTGTGTGAGATTCACTGTGTCTTTCAGACGACGGCAAAAAAAAAAAAAAAAAAAAAATCGCAGGGTTTAAGATCCGGGGAGTAAGGTGGCCATTCTACCATTCTATACCACTGCCAGTTTTCGTAATGGAATCCAACCTAATCAGTCTATCGTGAAAATGTTCTTCTAAGATATCGAAGTTTCGCTGACTGCGCCCACCAAACTTGAACCTAAGTGGGTGCAGTGGCCGAACTATTGCATGACGAGGATTTTCAGTGGCTCAGAATCTCCAATTCAGTTTGTTAACATATCCTTTGAGATGGAAGTGCGCCTCGTCACTGAACCGATTAAAATCAATTTTGCCATATTCAATCTTATTAATCATCGTGTTTGGAAAATCAAACCTCCTTAAACCATCAAAATTGATTTGAATTTTGTAAGGAAACAGAGCCACGTCCCTCCTCATTATCCGATGCACCGTGCATCTGGACATGTCGAGTTGTCGTGCCACCTATCGTACCGAAGTTCATGGGCTTGCTTCGCACACTTCTTTCACTTTCTGAACATTAACTTCCGTTCTTGCACGCATATCTTTTTTTCCCAATCGCTAGCACATTGTTCTAACACAGTGTCGGTCTCCTTCAATTTTTCGTGCGTTCGTCGGGCTATTTATGTTGTGATGATTGCCGAATTTTTTTTTCTTGAATTTTTTCACCACAGTCTCTGGTGATTGCAATTCCATGTTGTGTAATCGTCGAATTCATAGTAATTTGGAATACAAACTGTCGGATTCGTAATTAACGTTCTTCGTGTAATTAGACTATAAC
This sequence comes from Argiope aurantia, assembly GCA_026543865.1. Taxonomy (NCBI): domain Eukaryota; kingdom Metazoa; phylum Arthropoda; class Arachnida; order Araneae; family Araneidae; genus Argiope; species Argiope aurantia. Next base: position 794,056 of record JAPMOR010104900.1, read on the forward strand.
GCTATGTTCGGAGACCCCACATGTTACATATCAGAATACTTGTCTTAATGTTTCGTATCCAATTCTATACATATTAGACGTTGCATACCTTGTGGGACACCCCGTATATACCAACAAACTATCTCTCTCTCTCAACTATCTTTCTCTTCAAACTATCTCACTTCTTTTTTCAGCCGCTTACATTTAAACTTAAAACAACACTTCTACGTAATTTTTTTTTAGTTCTTACCATGCTTCTCAGAGTGCAATCATTCAGTAACTTTAATTGGTCTATTCGACGATGTTCTGCCATATTATTTGACAATCATAGACTTAAAAAAATGCTGGTTAAATGTTACTTTTCTGAAAAAGTCACTTCTTGAATGCATAAACGAATGCATTCCAAACTTTCTTTTATCTGCTTTGGTATTGATACTGAGAGGGCGCTACATAGGTTTCTGGTCATAATTATTTAATAAAGAATTGCAAAATTGTCTCAAAGATTAAACAGTTCCACAGATAATAAAGAAATGAAATAAAACTGCGATTCATAGGAAAATTCTTCCAATTAATTAACAGCCTACATTTCACATATAAAGTTCACTGATAAAGTTTGAAATACGGAAATTTTATAGAATATCTATGTATTCCGAAGCAAAATGTGAACCGATTAATATTTCACGCATTTCATAGGTATTCTGTATAATAACATTGACAAAATTTTATTCATCATCAATTCGTATTATTTATTTTCCTTAATGCATTTTAAATAAAACAATTTAACGATATTCTTTTTATTATTTTTTTGAGTAACATTTGTATGCTTGTAGAAGGCACATCTTTTAAATAAAAGTCTTATAGAGATTTTCATTCTATTTAATGTACAGAGAAACATATTCAAAATAATATCCACATTTATAATATATTCAAATAACTTTCATATTCAAATAACAATCATATTTTACCTTAGAATGCCCTGGCATTCTATAAAATGCCGGGATTTCATGTATATGGTAGGTAACATAGAAATATCGAAACGAACAAAAAATATTGAACGTTGAGAATTGCACCTCTCAACAATAAGCAAATTTAGCTTAAAACAAATTAATATATATGTTAAGATAAACTTAGGCTTAACCATTTCAATATTCATCACCTGTGTAAAATGTGTTTCAACAACAATAGCAAAAAAGTTTCAAACCAATTACCACTGAAATAATTTTTAAAGAATGTTTTCTAACCATGATGTTTACTACCTTCAAGTTGAATCGTATAGCCTGATGTAAAGGTTAAAAAGGATGCAAACTTGACAAGTTCATCTGGAGGGGGTTAAGGTTTCAAAAACATCCTTGATAGTTTTGAAATGAAAGAAGAAACCAGTTCCTTGAGTCAGAAACAAACATTATAATGCCCTGAGCTGAAAAGTTAAGTACTATTTATTGAGTTGAGCTAATGCATCACTTGATTTATTCATTTTTTTTTATTTTCTTGACGTTTTAAGAGAGGTAAACGAACCGAAATCACCTCGACTAATCTTCTTTAAATGTTTCAATGCTGAAGATGTAATTTTTTGTTTTGAGACTTTGACGAAAAGATTCCTTATGTGCCAACAAATGTAACACAAGGTTGCAATCACAACTCAATCAATACTCAATACTTCGTCAATGGTAGAAGGAAATTTCAAAGAAGACGAAATATGTATCATTTTTGAAATCAGCACTTTAATAATTCCTATAAAGCTTTTTCATCTGAACTTTAGAAACTTTATATGAATTCTTCCATATTTCAGATGATAATATAATTCTTTTAAAAAAATTAATGACGATTAAAAATTAAGAGTATTAATAAAGATTTTAATAAGATCTAAATCAATGTTAATTCTTTACAATGGTTATTTTTAATAGTTTAATTTATTGCGTAAAAGAAAACTACACAGGGGAAGATAGCATTATTTATGTAATTTATTAGAGCAAATAAATTTCTTTTGAGCCATTTCACTGTTAACATATCCATAACGTCTCCAAAAGGATCATGGAACATTTTTACTTTAATCGAATTTTCACTGGCCATGGTGCTTTTAAGACATCAAACTAAAAGCGCCATTAATGTTCCAGTGGGAAAGTAGTGGCTACCATTCTACGCACTTTTAAAAAGGGTGAACTTTGGAATAATCAACATCAGGCCTCTTAGAGTGGATAGAAATTGAACTGAAAAATATACTGAAATTCTAATTTGGCAGGAGCTCTGATTACCATTCTAATTGTTGAGAAACTATTGACTAAAGAATTGAAGAATGCTTAATCAATAATAACAAATAATTATTTATTTCTCGTATTTTTATAATTATCTTATTAAATTTTTTTGTAATGTTTTCTATTTTCTTAATTTACTATTCGATTCAGTTATTTGGCATTCCGAATATATTTAGTGTAAATGAGTCAACTGTCAGTCCTGAGTTTTGTTCCTTAGTGGCTGATGATTTTCTGATGTTTTCCTATCCTCCCTATTTTGAGGACGTTCATCTTTTCTCGTTCGGTTACGGCTGGGAGGGTTTGAATCTTGTATTACAACTAATATCTGCTTTATACTAAGCCTATTTACAGCATTTACATAAAAGTCTTTATTTACCTTTTCACAATCAATCTGAAGAACTAAAAATATTATTCATTCAAAATTAATAATAATGAATGTTTTTTTGATATTTCGCATTTCTCCACATATATTTGCATTAGGAATTGAGTACTAAAGTATTCCTAAAGCCTTTTTTTTAACAATGAATTCTATTAATTCTTTTGTATCTTCTTTAATTTCGGTGGCTCTATTTCATGAATAATTCCCTCGAATTCATTTAAGTTTGAAATATATATATATATATATATATATATATATATATATAAACTAAAATGTGCACCTACAATTTTCAAATAAAATGAAGAATTAATAATTAAAAAGTTATCACCTTTTAATTTTCTTATTTATCGCAATTTCATTAAATAAAAGTAGTATATAATTTCTGATATTTTTTCTTCCTAACATTATAAAATCTTGCTTTTCAATGAGGTAATCTGCCAATTATATGTAAAATTACTTTTTAATCCCTAAAGTCATTACAAAAGCAAATATTTTAAACTAAATTGAAAATAATAATTCCGGATTTTGACTCATAAATTTAAATAATTCCTAAACAGGGTCAATTTTTTTATTGTTATGGACCGGATTTAAGCATTGCAAAACTTATTTGTTACTAATCGCTTCTGGCGAATATTGGTTGTATTTGATTTCAATTAATTCTCTTATGCATAACTTGGTGTTCGTGATTCTTTCAACAAAGTATATTTTAATTATCAATCATGATAAACATTAACACACAAAGAATTTTTTATTATTAATAGAGAAAATTACTGGACAATATAGTCGTTTCGTTTGATAAAAATTTCTCTAAATATTAGTTAAGATGATTTTCATGATTCTGATATCATTACAGAGTTTTTTTTTAATTACAGGTACAGATCATTCTGTAATCTTGAAAGAAGTGAACGTACCACTTTGGAGAAATGATGATTGTGAGAGAGCTCTGAAGTTTCATTTCGGTCCCAGTTACAAATTACCGGCTACTTCGCTCTGCGCAGGCGCAGAAGGAAGAGACGCTTGCGATGTAAGAACAATGCTTAGTATCATTGAATTGATTTCATGCTCACTTTATTTTAAACGTTTGTTGTATAGTAGCTTGATCATGTTGTATTTCCAATTCGGGATACCACTAGACGTAATCCTTATTTGTTGCTTTCGTAAAATTCAGTCAGGTAATTCAAAAATGCTTTCAGGCATATAATGGACGTTTTCATATTTCAGTGATAGCGATACGGGAAACAAGTGCCTTATTTAAGACATTACCGAAGATGATAAAAACTTTCCCACTTTTATCAGTGAGATTTCCAACTTTGTTTACTTTAGTTGCTTACAACCATATTCAAAATAAGTGAAAACAAAACTTTTCTAATATCACTTTTCATTCCCTGCATCAGTTATTTGAAAGTAAGTTGCTAAATGCGACATTTTTCAATTATACAACAATTAGGAATAAGATATAATTTTTATTTTAAGACTTTTTTCTTCGGAATCAGGATATAATTTTTATTTAACGTTGTCAATTTTCATCATGGGGCAGTTTAGGAATAGGCTTTTAATGTAATAAAAAAGAATTTTTAATGCATTTTGAATAATTTATTTTATGATAGGAAGTGAGATAAGTCTATGAACATAGCAATGTTTCATCCTTCCTAATAAAGCTTAATATTTTAAGCCAAATTAAAAATTGATATTTTAAAGGAATATATCATATAATCTATATACATAATACTTCTTACTGGTGAAAAGTGGTTTTTAAAATGCTTTATTCTAACTTACATCGAGTATAGAAAAAAAAAAGAAAACTGATTCCAAGGAATAATAATTAAAATAAAACAGGTGACACTAAAAGAAGGAATCTGTGTATGATGAGTTTTAATTTTTTTGAATAAGTATTAGAAGTTGTGGTGATAGAGAAAATAACATCTCGAATCATTGATGGTTTATTTTTCAATAAATGATGGATTTCAATTATATGAATTATGTTGAAAGCATCAGAAAAAAGGACAGTTTTTCGTTCAATTCGTTCACAGAGTAATAACCTGAAAACTCACATTATATGGTCAAGATAAAAATTATTTCATACTTTGGCTTTCATTTTCTTTTAAGGTGCGGTATATATTCATTATTAGTTTTATATAATCTGGAAACGGAATATCAATAATGATAATTTCTTTCAAATTATCGATAGTATTTGAAGAATAATTTTATTAAAATAACAAATTATTTGTTGGTCAAATGCTGTGTATAAAAATATAATGAAATATTAATATGAGAATTTTTTACAATAAAAATTTCTAATTTTGGACAAAATGATTTTTTTTTGTTTTTGCGAAATGTCTTATGCAATGCATTAGCAATATTATGAAATTTTAATCACGCTCAAATTCTATCATATTCATAAATTATATTAATTATCACATTGATTTATCTTCGAGTAAGTATTAAAAGAAAGTCAATGGCATGGTGAATAAAAAAATCCAATTTTATATCATTTAGCAAGTTTACTGCCATGAGCATCATTCGTGGACCACTCCTACTTTCTAATTATACCCAACAATCTATCAAATTAGATGACCTCTTTTCTATTACAATTAAGAGACAGCAAAAAAGAATTAATCTAATTAGATAGGTGGTTCGAATATCAGGCTTGAGCCATGGCAGTGAACTTGTTAAGGTACAATTTGAAAAATAACATAAATAGTACAAGAAGACTGCCTAGAACGTAGGTTACCAGCGGGATTGTTGCAACCTCTTAATGGGAATTGGAGCCCTTTCGCCTTTTTTTTTGAGGGCGATAGAGGATTCAGAGGCAACAATATTTTAACATTTGATGCAATTAATTAGTATGAAATAGAAAGCGTTGGAATACTGTTTCTTGTAAATGGAAAGGTAGCCCAGAAAATGTTGGAATCCTCTGATCTACGAGATAAACTTTCTGCACGTTAATTATAAAACCGATACATCCTGACGGCTTAATCATCTGTCTATATTAGTTGACCTGTGGGAGGAAAACATTTTATTTGTGCAGAGTCTTTTTCTGCTCGTAAGGTAATGAACAATTATAGGAAATTAAACTTCTGAAAAGCACTTTATTTTAAATAATCATTACCATTTCAAAAAGATTATATATATATATATATATATATATATTTAAAAGATGGCAGAAATAAAATACTTTTTTTTCTTAGTAGTCTTCATTTTTTTCTGCTTTCCTCGAGATGCATTTACAAATGTGCATATGCAACAGTAAAGATCCTGACAAGTATTGAAGAATTCTTCGTCTAAGAATATCATTATAAAATTAAACTTAATAAAATATAGAGCTTAAAATTTTAATGATTGTGAAAAACCGCTTAAATAAAATTGTACCGTGGGTCTTTTGTATAACATTAACTAGTCCAATTAGTATAACAGTTTTATTAGGGTGTCTCAAAAGTTTCTTCTCATCTCGCTATGAATGGCCTTATCTGGCTTTGCTTATGTAAACATGCAGGCTTATCTATTAGCCGTCTATGCCATCGGTTTCAGTCGTATCAGAGCTCTACTACACCCCAAAACACTATTTTTTTGTCCATTTGGTGGTATTGAAAAGGCGTAATTTTCCACGAGCTCCTTCTTCAAGGTGAAAAAATAAATTCTACGAAATACGTCATCAACTGGATCAATTGAAAGTTGCCATAGCAAAAAAAGGGCCAGAATTAATGAACCGACGAAGCGTTGTTTTTCATCAGGACAACGCGAGACCATATATTGCATTAATCGTAAGAGAGAAGCTCTTGCAGTTTAATTGGGATGTTTTACCGCAACCTGCATACTCTCCAGATATTGCTCAATTTGATTATTACTTCTTTCTGCCCTTAAAAAAAATTCTCTTCATGATACGTGCTTTAAATCCATCAGCGAAATAAAAGTACACCTTTTGGATTATTTCCAAAACACAACAATTTTGGAAAGAAGGAATAATGAGGCTTTCTGAGAGATGGAAGAAGGTAATAGAGCAAAAGGGTTCTTACAAAAATAAATGAGTAGTATCTTAAACAATAAATATTGTATATTAATTTTATATTAGAAATAGGAAAGAAACTTATGGTACACTCTAACATATTATTTTCATATTACTTAAGAACAAGTGTTCAACTAATTTCAAATTTTACAAAACTTAAGAGAAATGTTCAGTAGCATCATTAACTCGGCCTTTACGGGATATTGAGCTCCAGAAGGATTTTCGGTTGCAGTTAATGTCACCAAAGTGGTTAAGTGTTTTTTTTATAACTAGTTATAGGTTCAGTTGTTAAAGTAATAATATTTACAAAACTTTTGATATATTTTACACACTATTCAAACAAACATATTTTCTCTAAAAGTCTTGTTCTTAAAATATTGTTAGGAAATTTTCCTGGGGTTCGTTTGGATAGTGGAAGTTATATGATGTAGAGAACGCTCAATCAGCAGTAGAATAAAAACAACGACGTTCATTTACACGAAGACACACAGGACAGCACAAAAGCGACAGCTATATACAGCACAGAGACGACTATCTTCAGCCGAGACGTGTAGCATACACAGCAGCATACAGCACAGAGATGACTATCTTCAGCCGAGACATGTAGCATACAACCAGCATCTACTGCAGACAGTAGCGCACAGCTCAGTTCAGCACTAGCTTGACTCCGTCGCTTCCGACTACTCCGCTCCGTCCATTCTGACTGACTTAATCGACTTCGGCTACTCAGACTTCGCTGCTCTCGAACTCGGACTACTCTGTCTGGCAGCTGCAGCCCCTTTTATAGGTCTCAGGAGGCGGGGCTAGAAGCCTCTCAACCAATCAGGAACGTTCGAGGCGTATCTCCGTTCCTACTGGACGGATCGTGAAAATTCTCAAAGTTTCGGGTATAATCTATTTTGGCGCCAAAGTCGCCAAATGGTCACCAAGTTTGTCGGCAAGCTCTGGGACCTCCGACGTGACACACGGACTCCGTCCAATAATGATGACTTTAAAACAGTCTTTCCGATAGTGGAACAAACTATGCTGGGAAGCCGAATTGCAGGTTTGTAACAATATTTATATGAGCAAAGAATTCACTTTAACAACTTCAAGAACAATTTCTCGGCTATAATTATAGGATGGCATTGAATGTCAAAGTAAATGTTCGGAGACAACTGTTGTCGAATTAAAGGCAAAGTATTTACTCCCCATTTTTTATTTTTTTTTGCAAATTTTAAAGAATGAAATTTACTTTTACAGGGTGATGGTGGAGGACCTTTGGTGTGCGAAATGAATAGCCGCTGGTATCAAGTCGGCATCGTTTCATTCGGAATCGGTTGTGGGCAACCGAATACCCCTGGAATCTACACAAGAGTTGAAAGCTACAGCAGCTGGATTCATCGGGTTGTTGCCAGTACCTGAATATACTTCGTTTACAACTAAAGGGATTATCATACTCTGTTTCTTAGTCCATCTTTTAATCCTTAAAGAAGACAAAAAAAAGATCTCATAATTCGTACAATTTGCTTTCATTGGGAAAATATAGGTGAATGTAATTTATCATATCAGCCATGTTGAGATTAACTTCATATCTTATTTAATCATCTGTAAATGACATGAAACTATTTTATTAAAATTATTATAAAAAATGTGAGTAATTGTTTTTTTTTTATATATATAGTCGAATTTTATGATATATTGCCTTCGTGATGGTGATATATCCTAAAATTAGATATACCGTTAGAATCAAAACATTAGATTATTTCTACATTTAGTTTTTACATTTCTAATGAAACATAGTTGTTCGCATATTACAAACAAAATATAACATGATGCTAAGCATCATAAATGGTAGAAGCATTTATATTTTTTCAATAATTTCAATTAAAAAAATTTGTAAATGGGAAAAATAATTTTTACTAAGCTTACTTAATTAAAGTGTATGTTATTAAAATGTTAATTAAAGAGTATTTAATATGCTTGAAATAAATAATTTTCTTTGTTTTCAATTATAAGTTTAACTTTCTAGCTTTTCTTATTGGTAAAAAAAATATTTTTTAGCATCCAAAATCTTATAAACTGACTGGAAATTTTTAGAAATGATACAATAAATAAGAATATAAATTATTAACTGACTTTGGCGATCGACTCGTTCATCCAAAATATTGTCTAAAACTAACTATTAATATGGAATGTATTTAGTTATAATATAAATTTGTTGTTTGATGAGACTGAAAAATAGGCGTTTGGTGGTTTTAATGTACTATAAATTGCTGCTCGAGCAAATTATTGCATATATTTTGAAATAGAAGTGGTAGAAGAAGAAGTTGAAATAGAAGCGAAAGCAAATTATTTTAGAATTAATGTTCAAAGAAGGCGATTTTTTAAAAATAAATCTTAATTTTAACACTAGCAGAAGCACGCAATTGAATAATTTGATACAATAACGAAATTAAATTTCATCATAAAGATAAAAACATTATCATTTGTGAATCAACTTTATTTAAATACTAGCCGCCTTTGGCGACCAGCCGGTTCGCCAGTATTACCGCTCGCTACAATTTTCAATTAAATATTTTAAGTAACTGGTCTCTTAAAGGATTCTCAAATAAAACATTTTTAATCTTCAAATTTTGATAGTCATACCAAACTTATATTGTTTAGATCGTTTCGTTCAATTTACTATATATATTTTGCTAATTTGTTGCCATTTCCGGTAAAACTTCAACTTTAATTAAAAATGTAAATGACGAAATTGCAATTAATATTAAGATATTTTTTAATAAAACCAAGCGTTTTATTTTATTTATCATCTTTATTGTTATTTATTAATTATTATTATTATTGAATATGAGTATTGCAAACAGAATCGCTCGGAATTTAAGTCTTATGTTAACTACAAAATATTTTTCATAGTTTATGTAATATCTCAAACAATAATTCAACAAAAATTTCTGAGATTCAGTATAAAATTCAGTTTTTAGTTTTGCTTTCAAAAGGATTGAAATGAAATCAATAATAATATTTTGTTCCTGCTTATAAATATATTTCAAAAATTATGAAGTCTAAATTTAATGCAGTAAGGTATCATATTCTGAGAAATATTCTGGACACACCAAATTTTAAATAAATGAATGAATGTTTCTATTTTCTACGATCAACAAAGACTTATTTATGAAGTTTTAAATGTTAAAAATTTAGAAAAACTCACCATTTTCATAATCTTAGGCCAATTAATCTTGAGAAACCTGCGCGCTTATTGGCGTATTTTCTTTGAAACGTTCGATGAAAAATCTAAAATTATCCTTTTCTTATTGAATAGTGATATTCAAATCTTCATAAATCAGTCAGTTTAAGTGATTTGAAATTAACTCTTAAAAGTCAGTGATTTAGTTGATTGGAAATTAACTCTATGACCACCATAAAATCTGTGCTTTCTCTTGTGGTGTATGCATTCTCCTTAATATCCGATGGAATAAAACTTCACATACAAAAGTACTACATAGATCAAACACATCAAAAGTAAACATAACATATCAATAGTTGCCAAAAACAAAAGAGAGAAGAATGCAATTAATAAGCAGACGATATTTAGAAAAGTACAGATATTTAGACTGGAAAATGAAATTATCTGAAAATAAAAACACGCGCAGACGATATTTACAAAAGTAAAAATATTCAAACCTGAAAAGGAAAATATGAGTTATTCCATCAATAAATGCCATAAGTTTGTTTATATCTTCATTATTTTATGAGTCATTAAATAATTTTTCATAAATAAATAAAATATGATCATAAAATAATTTTTCTTGAATTTATTTTTTAGAAAAAATAATATTTCATATTTGTTTCATTTCCTACAAACACATGCCGAAAATTATATTTTTGCAGATTTCATTTCCAAAAAGATTTAATTTATTTTTAGTTTGAGCTTTAATCAATGTGATGGCAACACTTTGAAAAAAGCTATTTTTTTCTCATGAATGCGAAACGTGCTTAATCCTCATTTTTATTTTTGACGAAAAAAATTATTGAAAAACATAGTTAAAATATTTATTTAAAAATTCATTAAAAATAGAAATTTAATTATAAGATTAAAACAGTAGTATCATTTAAAAGATAAATTTTTTATCTTTAACTTCATGTAAAAATCTTTTTTGTGCGGTAATATTTTCGGCAGTTATAGCAGAAACACGTCAAAATTTCGCTTAATTTTTAAATAAATAAAATTCTAATTAAAAATTCGAAAAAATAACCCCCAGGTACACATTCCCGGTCTCCAAGGTATACACGTGCCAAATTTGGTAGCTGTAGGTTGAATGGTCTGGTCTGTAGAGCGCCAACACACACACACACACACACACACACACACACACACACACATTGAGCTTTATTATAAGTATAGATATATACATTAAAATTAAAGATAGTATAAAAATAATTTTACTAAGATAATTTTTTGTAAGATAAATATAAATCAAATTGCTCGATTTTTAATTAAGTTATATGTTAATCAACTATCGGATTTCAAAAACTGTTCTCAATGATTTCAATCTTATTTTGAAAAGCAAGTGTGTCATCGTTTTCTGACAAAATTTGTAGATTTTGCATAAAATACATACAATCGTTGATTTTTATATGCATGGATTTGAATATTATGATTTTAAATATCTCTTTGATAATTCACTTTTCTTTATCCTCCAATATTCTAAATCACAGTGCTTTCTCTTCCTGGATATACTGACTATACAATCCATTTCTCTCTCCATCTTATATAAAGAGTTACCGGTAGAGTCTTTTTAAGCTTTTTATATTTAAAACACCGTTTTGTATATCTAGGGAAATAACTTTTACCTGCAGTATAGGGATTATGTTAAATTTATTGAGACAGGTTACATTACCCCCAGCAATGAAATAAGGAAGTTGCAAAATAATTTTAAAAAATAAAGAAAATCAACCAAAAATTCCAATAAGAAATGTATGCTATACCATAATAAAACAAAAAAAAAATTCATGAATTACTTGTAAAATTAGCAAAGATGTTTGCGAAAAAAAATTATGAATTTTTTCTAATTTAAAAAAAGGTTCTAAATTGAACAGTGCATTCTGCGTTATTATCATACAGTTTTTCTGGGTTAAACAACGACGAAGTAAAATTTAAGCATAGAAAAATAAATAAATATTAATAATAATAATTAAACAACGTACTCGGAGAATACCGCAGAATACATTTTTTTTAAATGTAAGATGATTTTTTTTCGAAATCATAGAAAATTTATAATTTTAATTGCAAATAACGCCTCTAATTTTATAAATAACTATGTAGAACTTTTTACTGTGTTTTTATTATTCTATAGAGTGCATTTTTATAATTTTCTTTTTTATCTTTATTTTTTGAATTATTTTTATATATTCCTTATTTCGGCGCTGAAGGAGTAAATTATCTCCATAATTTCAACCGAGTCATTTTATTAAAGATGCACATTACTTTGCTAGCTATAGAGTCGCCGTTTTGAATTTAGAAGGCTTAAAAGAACTTTACTGATTACCTTGTACAAGTGTGTCTCAAATTTGTCCTTCTAGTACAATTTAATATAAACATCCTACACTTCATTTCCCGTTTAAGTTCCGACAATTCCATCTTTTTCGCTTATAGCCAGAATTCAAAGTCCAAATAATTTCTACTATCGATTTAATCATAGTTTTCTGAAAAGACAACATTCAAATCTTTTATTCCTTTTCAATTTCTGTCATTTCTTTCGTTTTTGTTTAGAAACTTTAGTTTACAATACTTCGAGTTTGAGTTAACAATGAGCTTCGACGAGAATCGTAATTTTCAAACTTGACACTTTCATATTTCACAGTGGTTTCGATATCTGTAATAATTCTTTTTGTTATCATTCAATTCTTTTTCTGGTGAAAAAAATCTCCTTTCCAAAATTTCTTCTATTTTATTTTACAGATACCAATTAATACTGAAATTTTTTTTATCGAACTTCGAAAATAATTATTCTTCTTAATTCTGGAACAATGTTCAAATATATCTTTCATTCATGATTTTCACATTTAATGAGTTATTTTTGAACAAATATATGTGTAAATGTTAAAATGTATTCTATATAAATCTTTAATTCAATTCTTATGCATTATATAGCTGGATTGTTGAACTTCTTATAAGATGATATAAGATAAAATACTACCAGTATAAAAAAGAACTGACTTCAAATACAACCGCATTTGAGATGCGTATTCTTTCTATAGATTTTATCAAAAAATTTGACACATACTATACTGAATGTTTTAATAAGTTACGAAAATGTCAGAGTGCGAAAAGAATGGTGGTCTATTGTGTGCGAAGTGATAAAACAGATAGATTGTTTCTTGCATTTGCAACAATAGAATACAGCCGTTACGAATATTGAATAACTGCGATAGGTTCATAGAAAATCGAAAAGAATCACAAGAGACTTTCCATACGTTAAAAAAGGAATATTGATAGAAAGCTTATTCATCAGATTATGAAAAGAATTTATGAATATAAAGTTGTCATAGATCTTCTTGAAGGCACTACTTGAGCCGTTTTGGATTAATGTTAAATATATCAACTCAATATGAGTAGCTAATGAGGGGAAACAGATTGTAAATGTCCAGAACTTCTACACCATCCAAATTAAAGAATTAAATTAGAGTTTTCGTAATCGATTTAAGTTCATAAATTTTTTGCATATTAGTTTCGACAACAGAAGGTGAGGGAGGTAATATTACTAAATGGCAATCACATGAAATTTAAAGGCAGTATTTTTTTTTCTTTTTGATGATGAATGATCAAATGATGGTGCATTATAGTCTGTGATATATTTATATAACAAAAGGTAATAAATAAAAAAAATAAAAAAAAATTCTTTTAAAATTACTGATAGGCGAAAACTTTATTAGGTAAAAGTGTAGTTTAGTGTGCCCCTTGCAGCGCCAAGGATGCCAAGTTGCCAATAAAGATGGCAGATAAAATAAGCAATTCTACAAAACAGTTACCACTTCCTGCATAAAAATGATGATCTTTACAGATAAGTATTGTTTTATCTGAGAATTTTTTTATAACATTCGGGATCACTATCGCTGCTTATCTTTGAATTTTGAAATAAAGAAGTTTTGCAACCTGCTATTATATATAAAGATGAATTTAGAGCATGTGATGCCCACGGCATCTGAAGAAGGCACCGTGCAGAATTTTTTTAACTTTAAAAAAACATCCTACGGGTTCACTAGCAGCGGGAGCGGGAACCTAGTAGCTTCGATAGCTCATTGGACATAAGGATTGTGTGGATAACACGAACAGTACATAATCAAAAGAAAAGGAAGAACGGAGGAAGAAGCAAACAAAACATTCTCCATACAAAATTTCAAACAAGCATCATTTTCTCAACTTCATTAACTTGTAAAAAATTATATATATATATATATATATATATATATATATTCCACTCACTCTTCACCCATTCTGCAGGTTCAAAATATTTCCTGCCATCCCATTCACCAGATATCCTTTCTTGAACAATTAGCAACATAACGAATTATCAAGAAAACCGTCAGAGTACGAAAAGAATTACGATAACTGCAAGGAATTCCATTGAAGAATTTTAAAGTAGGAATTCAGACGATTTCTTAAAGCGCATACCGACAAATAAGAATGGCAAAATAATAAACATTTTCAGTTCGTATTCATGTTAAAAATAATCTTACAATGTCTTATTAGCAGCAAAAAAAAAACTTTTAATTATAATATAGAATTAAATTAAAACTGTTAATCGATATATTTTTATCATTTTTAATTTAACATTTTTCATAAAATAGTTGTAGTTCATTTACAACTCAACCATTGTAAAAAGTAGTAAGCATAACAACATTAGGGTTACTAGAAGATCGTTTCGTTGGGTTACAATATTGGCGACAAACTCGGGGGCACACTAAAGTACATTTCAACCCTTCTTTAGATCACATTATTCCAAAATGATAATGGGAAAAAAAGACATACAAAAATGTTTTTCATATCTAACAAGGGTACACGGGGTTGAAATCTGAGATTGGGATGAGATTTTGTATAATGATAGTATAGATTTAGAATGTTCATTCATGAAAATATTAAAACGAAATGGTCAATCAATTTCGAGAAAATGGTCCTAAATTTTTATTAAAGCTTATATACTGATAACTTGACTCCTATACCGATGACCTGGTTGTCTAGGTAGCCGTTTCGTATGCGGAAAGTCAGGATTCGAAACTGGCTAGGAATTTTTTTTCTTTTTTAATAACTTTTATTCAATTAAAAATTTATAAAAGCTTTTAATTAATATATTTTTAATATTTTTCATCCAAAATAAATATTTATTATTGAAATACATAATGATAAATTTAAAATTTTAAAAGGAAAAAGTTATAAATAGAGATGCATTTTTTAAACAAAATAAAATTATTTAAATTTAATTAACAATTTATAGAAAGTTTAAATTAATATGCTACTTATTTTTATGCAAGGATAAATGTTTATTCTTTTAATACTTAAATTATAATTTAATGTTAAAAGGAAAAATAATAAAAAACGTAACATAATGGCTACAGATAATTTAACTTGGTTGTATCATTTTCAAACAATTCATTTTCAGATTCTTGGATATTAATAATAATAAATTATCAATTCTAACTCGACGAAGCTGTATTTATATCAAAAATTGAAGAGAGCAGCTGATATTTGTTAAATATGTAAGCAAACATTCTCAACTGCAGTAATCAAAAGAAATAGTAGAGAGCATGTGTTAATTTATTGAATGCGTAAGCAGATGGTTCAAAGCGTATTAAGCAAAATTCTTATTTAATCGAACATGATCAAGAAATAAATTCTTTCGAAGATATTGTAAAAATTCGATCGATTATACGCCATCAATTGTCGTCACCAATTTTTAATAAGACAATAAGGTATGCATGGTACGCTGTCCAACTTTCTGATGAAAGAGAGATATTTTTAAATGCAAATGAAGTTTATTTTCCCATATATCTCTTAAAGAAACCTTGATCTTGTGGACAATCATCATGTATCAGTTGTGCAAGATGTCGAATTTCGTGTAATTTCGAAATTGTAAATGGGATGCCAAAATTTCATCTACATTAATCTATTTTATTATTAAAAATGTTCATTGCTCTGAAAGTTTCTTAAAAAATTTCTCTATTAATTAGCAATTATTTAATGAGAATTAGCATTGTTTTTTTTTGTCTCAAAATTCTACTCTCTTCCGTTTTTACGCAATTGTCAGTAGATGATTATTTTATGTACTGAATTATTAGTAATGATTTCGAGATTTCTGCAGAAGCTGTTATGACTTTTTTTAAATGTTAATCAGAGCAATCCAAAGATTTCGAGTGGTTATCACCAATAGTACTTTCGTCATGTATAGAAACAGCAGTGCTGTGTAGTTTTGCATGTATAAATTTAGATGAATACATTTACTAAACCACTTTTTTACCTAAATAAGGTTATATTATTTCTTGTGCTGATTTTTTGCATGAATAATTTTAACGTTTTTTTTCTAATTTTAAATAGAACCTAACATCTATGATGAATTGTTCCTATTTATTCAGAATATTATCAGATTGTTTTGATAATATTAAGAAAAAATATATTAACGAAAATTTCTCAGAACTATCCATAGTAAGATTCTGAATATTATTTTCGAATATTATTAATTAATTTCAATGTTTATTTTCTCGTATACGTAATATAGAGAAAATATTGCAATCGGTTGAAAATTCGAACTCGAGATTTTGACGAATCTCCACGTTTGAGATATCATTGAATTTGAAAAACACAGTTTTGGAAAATGTCTTTATGCCTGTGACAAAGATAAAAACGCTTTGAGCCAGACTGATGAAAAATGTTATACAGTCTTTATACTAGATTTGTAGATTTCTGTCAAATTTTGAGCACAATCCGTTCAGAGAAAGTCTATCTATTCGGTTGTTCAAATATATGTTAACACGATAACTATAAAACGAAAGAAGCTAGATAGATAAAATTCGATACACAGAATTAACATATCAATAGAGCAAATAATAATAAAATTTTGATCGAAATTTGACAAAGGGTTGATCATCTGTCGATCTGTACTTTTAGAAGCATGTGAATGCGATAACTCAAAAGCACTATGACTGAAATATACCAAATTCGGTATGGGACTTTGTAATTAAACGTGTAGTTTTTTTTATCACCATTTTATTTCAATTGATTGGAAAGAACACATCTAAAACACAAATTCGTTTTTCGGATACTAATAATTGCATGCCAGGGAGTACTTGCCAAATAACTCACCAAGGACGACGCGATAGGTTCAGTAAAAAGGCTAAATTGTCGCCAAGGTTAGTATTATGTAGCAATTGAACGTCAATGGTATGCAAAAATCATCACTCGAATAACACCTATATTAGAGAGTATACGAGAAAATTCCGATGAGACTACTCTCGCTAGTTATAACTGCTATTTACCGTAAAGTTAGTCACGGTATAAAAGGAATTTTACTCACACAAGTTTCAATAAATATCTTTGGGATTTCCCAATAATATGATGACTAATACTAGCTTTGTTGGTTAATAATTAAGAATGTTAAACTGACAAGCGTGAATAAAAGAAACCTTAAGACGCATTGTTTTCTTTTGCAAGGCAATTCAGTGTTGAAATCATCGAACGGGCTGTTGACTTCTGGAGACATTTATGTCTACCCCATTCGATAACATTACTGCCGAAATGATTTTGAGTTTTCGATATCATCATCTAGACGTAAAATCTTTTTTCACGGACTGAAGACGGCGCATTTTTGTTCATTTCTTTTATGATTAAATATCTCTCCCTATGCTACTACGATGACGCGTCTTTTGTCTTTCAGAAATCGCGACATACAGAATCTTTCATGGATCGCAGCCGACACCAAATTTATTTCCAATTTGTCTTGCTATTAAACATCTTCCTATTTTTACTTCTGAAGATGTCAGGAATCTTATTAATATTGCATATTTGTGTATCTTAGATAAGAATAAAAATTCACGGCTTTCTTTTTTTTGAGAGAAGGGAAATATTATTTAAATGTTTTAAGACAAAGGGTATGTTGTAAATCATTGTCTGTAGCGGGTTATACGAGCAGGATCATAAAAAGCAATACCATTTGAAGTAGTTGACCATTTCAGACTTTTGCGTATATTTGCTATGTTTAGTATGGAAATGAAAGTGTAATAAAAATCTGGAAGATTACGTTTTTTTCAGGTAAAGTTCAAGCGTTAGTTCCTTCTTACGCATTTTTTTCCTTTCTCCTTTCATTTTTTTTTTTTGATCTGCTGTCTTGCCTCATTCCAGATTTCTAAAATGTAACTATCTATAACGATAATCATATTTCACTTTTTCATAAGTATATTTATTTGCATATAAATGTTAGCAGAGAAATTCAGTTTGCTGAAAGAATAGCTTACAAGTTGATATTCCGTATCTTACAACTAGTTTGATTATTATTTTAAGAAGATGAAACTGTAATGGCATGTTAAGTATAAAAATTCTGCTGCTGAAACAGTATTAAAATTTTATTTTATGAAAAGTAGTTAACTGTAGGAAAAGGTAAGTAAATCATGAAACATTCTAAAATATTTATTAAATTAAGAATCAATGGATTTTACTCTTATATACGATCCTCAAATTCTCTTTAAAATTAATGGATTAATTTGCTATATAGAACTTGATTTTAAAATTTTATTTGCCTAATAATCAAAATTATTCGAACTTTATTTGAAAAGTTTTTAAAAAATTAAGGCGCTTAGATGTATAATATTATTTATTTTTATTTTTACCGTTGAAATCTTCTTTAATTTGCCTTCAATATGGTAAACCCCCCAAAAAATCAAGCGGTTATTAAATACTAACAAATCTTCAGGCAATCATTTAGTTGCTGAATTTTACACCTATTTTACAAATTTTAAAAGAATTGACAATTAAAATGAATTAAAACTGGATCATTGTTTTAAA
Source organism: Argiope aurantia (assembly GCA_026543865.1). Lineage (NCBI taxonomy): Eukaryota > Metazoa > Arthropoda > Arachnida > Araneae > Araneidae > Argiope > Argiope aurantia. The sequence continues at coordinate 812,703 of JAPMOR010104900.1, forward strand.
TAATACTTTTAAATGTAAGTCTAATTTTTTATTTTGAATAATAATATTTTAGTATTACCTTTACAACGAATTTCAGGACGATTTTTTTTCTTTTTCTAATGAGTGGAGTTTTAAAATTGTTATTTTAATAAAAATCGTTCGCTTCCGAGTTTTTGGAATTTTTTTGTCTGTATGTTGTAATTCTTCATTTTAATATAAAGTCTTCATTTCAATACAGTTCAACTGCTTTGCTGCAATTGAATGTAGTAAAATATCTTTCTTACTATATTCAGACACTATGTCTAAAAGAGCAACCAAGTTTTATTCGATTCAACCAGTAATAAAATATTGAATGGTTATTCCAATTCTTGTGCTTGATGTTAAATTGAATCCACTTTTCATTGGACATACCCGTATCACATATACCTGTAAGTATCTTTTATTTGGAATGCAGTGCCCTGCTTCCAGAACATGCCATAAAGATTTTACTGTTTACCACTTTTTAAAATGTCTTATTCATCGATTACGCATTTTTAACTCAACATTGGTAAGCATTAGTGATCTGATGGTAAAACAACTATCTTCACATATCTCTGTATTTCTGAAGGATTATTGGAATTTATAATTTTATATAGAAATAACAGATTTTAATTACTATTTTTCAAGTTAGCGAATTTTATTATTTTGTTTTAAAGAATCTGTGAAATTATTTTAATATTTTTCTGATTTAAAGTGGAAACTTTTATTTGAATTCATTTTATATACGCTTTTACTATTTTGACAAGATTGCTATTTTTACAGTGTTCTTGGCATATGACTAACAATGGCTTTTATGCCATAAAACTCCAGAACGAGAATATCAATGTAGTTCAGAAAAAAATTTCGCTCCTTTTTTGTCTGATTTTATAGAACTTCTGATATTTAATTATATTATTTATGTAAGGAATGAAATAACGGAAGGTGAGTGGATTTTTTAAAGGAATTTTACTAAACCATTTCGATTAATAAAAATGTATACATTTTAAAGATAGATTTACCACCTAGCTAATATTAATCGATAAAAGATAAAATACTAACCGCCTTTTGTGATCAACTGGCTCGTAGGGAATGTATTTTTGTTGAATTTTCATTAAATCTCTTAAAGATAACTTTCTTTTCATGACTCATTCAAGAAAGTATTTTTAAGCATCAAACTGACACCGGCATTAAATTATTCATTTTAAAGCTTTGTATTTATTCTGTTTGTTGTGCACGTAAATATTCTTATTTGATTCGAATCTAATAACATTATAGTGTCATTAGAAGCGTAATTCTCATTTTATTTCGTCCATTAATTGCACACTGCCTTTCGCCGTAATAAAACTTCACTTTCCGATTTTTGAACTGCAAATTAAAAACGTAAACTTTCGTCCTTAGTTTCAACAATGATTGAAAATCACGAGATTAAATATTTGAAGAGACAATAAAGAGAGTTTGAATTATATTTCCACAAAGAAATTCATAACTGAAAGTTATACAAAAAATATAGATTTTTCTCCCTAAATTTTTGGAAAAAATTGAAAGGCAATAAAATTGATATAATTCAAAAAATAATTTTTAAAATTTAAAAATATGGTAAAAATTATTTTTTACAATAATATTTAGCAGGAGTCATCTCTTATTTATATTAAAATGGCAAAAAAGTCTTCTCATGGTGTACGATTCCCTCTCCCAAAACCATATTTATACTGAAATGCGCGCGTGTATGTGTTGAATAAACGGTCTATCTGAGAAGCACACACACACACATCTTGATTATTAGTAGAAATGCACTGATAATAAATAAAGCATCTGAAATGAAATTTTCTGTAAATTTCTTTCAAAATTATTTATCTATATATCTACTTTTTACTATTCGTGTTTTTAAATGATGCATTCTAATAATATGTCAAAAATTTTACTGAACTTTTTTTAAAGATATTTTGCCTCAAGTCACAGAAAAACCACATTAATCTTTAACTCGTTAATTCTGTATTTAACTTATATTCAACTCGTTTCGCATTGAAATATTTCTTGGTAACCGATTAACAGGTAATGTTTCTTTATACGTGATGAAGTACTTCAATATCTATCACTAGTAACTTTAGATATTGCGAGCGACCTTGTTCTTTTTCTCACAACCCCAATTAATTTGAAGCTTTCAAATTTTTTTTTACAAAATACTGCTTTGTAAATGTGTGTAATTTAAACGCAGTATATTTTTTTAAACAAAATTATTCCATATTTAAGAAAATAGGATTTGAAACGATGCTCTGATAGTTCATCAGAAAATAAACTACTTCGAGGGAAATTTCATTTCAGTGGATTCTACGGAGGATTTTCAAAATTAAGATGGATTATTAATAGTCTAACGCGTATGTGCTATAGGGAAATGCTTTTTGGCTGGCATACAATCTACAAATTTAACTAGATGTGACATGCGATGTGCTCGATACAAAAATCGTTCAAATTGCTCAATAGGGCTGATCACAAGATCTATAGTGGCCATATTTGGCAAATAATTGCTTATTGGATAGTAGATGCTCTAATGTTTTTAATCTGAATATTATTTAAAAATTAAATCAAAATTGTAAAGTTTATCCTCAATAATTTTGGAGTAAACTATTGCCCAAAGCTATTTTTATATTTTAAAATCTTTAATCTGAGATTTTTCAGTGATACTAATTTTATTTCCAACCTTTTTTATTTCTAATTTTAATAATATATTAAAAAATCAAATTTATTTATCAACAATAGTTTTTTTATTGTTTAACTACTAGACTTATATTCATGATATTAAATACATTATTTGTAACACGTTATCATTGTATATATTCACGAATAAATTTTAAAAATAAAATAAATAAAACGAATCAAATCTCTAAAGCCTTATCACGCTATGAGGTTTTTGGACTAGAGGTTCGAATATCTTTTAATCATTAATAATCATTTCATTTATATATCTTCAATGTTTCAAAAAAGAAACTTTTTATAGGAAAAATAGGAATAAACGATACGTTATTTTTGCGAAATAAGGTTTAAAAATCACAATAGTATTTATTTAATTTAGCACAAATGATCTTCAACAGGTTAATAAACAAATATACTAAAGTGTATAAAAAATTCTTCTTACGGTCATGTAAATTTGTAATTTATAAACGATTACGTGCTAAGGAGAAATAATTCATAATGTGAAATAAGGAATTCTAAAATGTTTTATGCTGATTAAATCATCTAGTTTTATTAATCATCAAGTTTTCTTTTAAAAAAATACTAAATGCAAGTTTACTTCAAGATTGCTTAAAGCTATACAGAGAGTGAATTTCAGAATTTCAATGCCAAAGATTTGTTAAGAATTTTTAAAAAAACTGCTCAATAAAGACAGAAACAAATAAATATTTTCAGATTTCTTTAAACTACCAAAAATTGCGGCTATTTCAACTATAATTTTCAATCCAAAATTTTTAAGGTATTAATAGATAATAGGATGCTACCTGTTCAGTACATTATAAATAAATACAAATAAAAAAATATAAAAATGAAAATGGAAACTAATAAAAAAATGTCCTTTAAAAAAGCAGACATACCGATTTTCTAACATTATAGGAGAATTATACAAGAAAATTAAAAGATTATAATATTAGTTAGTTCTATTATTATCGGAATTCAGTTTAAATAGCTGGAATTTGTTCCAATTTAAAATGCACATATTAGAATCAATGTAATACAAAATATATTTATTCATTGAAAATTGGCATATGATGCATTAAAAAAATTCTTTGCCTATTTTTTTCATTTTCATATAAGATCCATATTTTTAGATAAATAAGTTCTATAAATTTTTTATTATCGTTTGCCGGATTATATAATGCAATATATCATGCCAAGAGAGAATTGACAAACATTTAAGACAACTATTTGAGCCATTTGCTTGTCAATACAAAAATTACGAAATATTGGGCGAATCGATTTTAATCAATATTGCTTTCAAATGAATCCTAATTATTATTTCTTTATGGTTATTAACACAGTTATCAATTTATTTGGAAAAAATGAAGCACTTAATTCAAAAATTAATAAACTATTTTGAAAATATACTCACTTGAGAAATAACGCATTTTTTAAAACATAGCAATAATATTCCCTTAAATTGTTTCTTTAAAAAAACATATTTCTTCTTTTTTTTTTCTTCAAAATTACCTGCAAATTTGTACAAAATGTTAATTGTGTAAAAATATTGAAGGAAGATGGAGTCTGTTTTTAGTATGATCTTATTTATATTTTCTAATAGTATTGCTCGATTTCAATATTATAATATGCAAACTTTTAATAATATTTAAAACATATAAAGTATCAAAATGGCCAAGATAAAACTTTCCAAACTGTGTAAAAAAATGAAAGCTTTAATTCCACGAACACTTCTTTGTTGTAATGTTTCAGATAGACAGAAGGACGAATTCGTGTTGCTCTGACGCAATTAGACCATAAATTTCCATCTCTTGTTGAACAAGAAGTTATTCTGTTACATAAGAAAGCTTTAGAAACATGGCTCATAATTTGTTCTCAATTCTTACTTTCGTGTTTCATAGGAGACAAAAGAAAGTTGTATAGAGAGAATTCTTCCATGCGAAGCATTACGTGGGTCTTTTCAAATAGTTGCCATCTTTGTGTCAAAAAAATTACATTCGAGTGACTCGGCTTTTATTTCTTTCGGAAGGAAGTGAAATTTTTTTTCTATGTGATAAGCACGATTTCGATGCGGAAATGAAATTTTTATCGTTTGCTCATATTTGCCATTCTGAACCCTATTTCAACATTTTTGATTGCTTCCGAAATGATTCTTTTATTTAATATTTTTCTTAATATTTCAAAAGTAATTACAGTATTTTTTGAAATTCGTGATGAGTAAATAACATATTGTTAAACTCAAGACTCGTTAGACTATTATTCGTTTCTCTTTGAATTTCTGAAGATAATAATGCTTGATAATTTTAATTTCTGCTAAACATGAAATGCACTGAAACTTCATTATGCGCATAATGAACTTTATTTTTGCATACTGAAATTTTATATTACATAATTGATTTAGATATTATTTATTTATTCAGACACAAAATCCTTTAATTTTAAAAGAAAACTTCTTTTTGTATTTCAAAGTTAATTTTTTAAAAGATAAATTAGTATTAATATAAAGAATTTTATAAGCAAATCACATAGATTTATAATATATAAATATATAATACCAAATTTTAAAATTTCCATTTGATGATAAATTTTGTTTGCGATTATAATTTTTTTTTGATTATGGGAATTAACACATAATTATAATTAACTGATGAATCAAATAAACCAATGCTTCAGGATGTCATCAAGACTTTTTTGATTGCTTATAACTTTTGTAAAAAAATTGAATTTTAATTATTACATTAGATATTCCCGCCGGTTGTGCAGAAATGGCGAAATCCAACAAACCAAGTCTTCAGGTTACAATCGGTTTTTTTAATGTTTATAATTTTTGTAAAAAGATGAAATTTTTTATTATTGCGATTGATAATTTCTCTATTTGTGCAAAAATGGTGTGGGGTCGTCGACCCCCTACTGATGACGGGTTGTGCCTCCTACGGGAGAGATTATGCCATGACCGGTGATGGTCCTTAGGACTCAATGTAATTAACCGTCCATGATGTCATGAAGTTAAAGTCACTCAATTTACCTGTACCCCTTCGGGGATGTCGAATAGACACTTTATGGTTATCGCATTAAATAAAGCTGCAAAATGCATTAACTGAAGAGAGTTATGTTAAGAGTAATGAATTCCAATAAATCCTAACCGAAAAATAACTCATAAGTTTCAAACATTGTTCGTGAAATTGAGAAAAAGATTATTCAAATAAAATACTGCTTACAAGAATATTTATAATTTTATAAATATCATGATGTATTCGTACTATTTATGGAAGTATTCTTCTAATTCCTATTCCCTTAAATAAGGATTTTTTCAAATCAATTTTTACTGTAGCGTATAGTAGACAATTACCAGAAATCTGAAATTTAAGTTGTTAATAAGATCTAATACGTTTCTAAGTAGTTTATTAAATTCATATATATAGTTTATATAAAGGATTTTTATAGGATTTTTATATAAAAAAATAATGTTAGAAATGTAGTGTCTATATCCTGAATTTTATTTGAATCAATCATTTGTTTAAATCATTCTAAAATATGGTATTCTGATTTATTAAAGTTTTTCGCAAAGAATTATTTTTTTCTACTTTTCTTAGAATTTGATAATTTAAGAAGAGCACTATCCCTTAAACAGTATGAAAATTAGGTGCAAAAATGTTTGACCACTTTTTTATTTTGAGGAATTTTGCATCATACTTATTTAATTATTAGATTAATATTTATATAATATTATAATTAATTTATGCTTTATAATATTTTATGTGATCGAGGAAACTTTTTTTGTAGAATTAAATAAATATTCCGTTCGAAGTTAGCTGATTACTTGTAACTAATCAACTAGTTAAAGTCATTTGTAAGTATAGAGAATACAAATAATTGTAATCCCCACATAAGCATAAGAATCAAATTAATTTCTATAAATAAAACAGTATAATTTTTCTTAAAACGGAATTTAAACTTGTATTGTAATTTGTATAATTTTATAATTGTAATTTGTATATAAATACTATTCTATACTTTAAAGTTTAAAGAAGTATCGCAATTTATATGCAAAATTACTTTCAAGATAGTTGTCAGAGTTCAGAAAAGGAATAATTTAGTGAGAATGTTTCATATCATGCACTGACTTCAGATAACCAACACTTGGTAACATTTTTTAAAATATGGATTTGATTCTAATTTTGTAATGGTTGGTAACATTTTTAAAAAAATCCTGTGAAATTTTTAGTTTTTCTTTCGGGAACTGCAACAGCGTAAATTCAATATAAATTATTTTATGGCTTAAATTAAAATCATCGTTACTGCTGTTGATTGGTATTTTCTGTTACATTAGATAGTTGGATAAGGAAGAGTTAGTTGTT
>JAPMOR010104900.1:825180-906938 GCA_026543865.1 Argiope aurantia
ATATATATATATATATCTTCAAAACATACATTTCGTACATTTTTTTAATTTTACCAGAATTCGAGTATTTTGCCTTATTAACTAAAAGTTAGAATCAAATCACTAATATTTAATAATGTTTATATTTATTTTATTTTTAGTGAATATTCTTCTATCTATTTCAAACACTTTGTCCCATTTTTTAATGCACAATTAAAATTAATGTTCTGATATAATTTGTGCATGTAAAAATTAAAGAAAGTGTTTTCATTCAAAACTAACAAAACTGCTATGCAATTTCAATTCAACAGGAATACGAAAAACTAAAGGTAGAGAAAGTGAAATAAAAAATTCCTGAAAGGTTATTACATATATAAAGAAAAGAATATCACAATTTTCATAAGCAGTTACACAAAAAGCAGATTTCAATATTTTTAATATTTAGAATAATTATTACAAATTTAATGACATCTTTGTAATTAATGAATATTATTATAAAAGAAACATCTAAAAACAAAAGCATATTGTTCAATTTAAAATAAAAGAAGAATGACTTTGTGAATATTTTTATTCTGTTCTAAAAGGTTTTTCTTAACTATGTTTATAGTTATATTGAACAGAAAATATTTTGTACTTTTCCAGTTCAAAAGTAATATATTATTGCACTGTATAATATTTCGTCATTTTCTTGTGGAAAAGAGAAAAATTGAAGCTAAGCGTACTCTAAAATTTTTTATTTTGAAGTGTTTTGGCGGAAGTTTTTTATTATTGAACAGAATGGTATAAGTATATGCATTTGTATATTTGTGTCTTAACACTAGAATCTGTTTCCAGACCATATAATGCATGGATTTTTTTTTTAAATTTCCTTTTCGTTAGTGCATTAAAATAACAAAAATTATTATTTAAGATTACTTACGTTAACTAATATATTTTAAGATAGAAGATATATTTGCACCAAACTTTGACATAAACTTAAATAAACAATAACAACAAAAAAAGAATTGTGCGAAAAAAATATTTTTATCTCTCTGATCAATAAAATTATCATTTGACCAATATAATCAGAGGAGCAATTTTATGATTCAATTTATATTAGAATTTCATCATTTTATTCCAATCATATAAATGGGCTAAATGTGAAATTTAAAATTTCCAGATTTCTCTATAAAGATTTTATACCTTTCATAGCATTAGGGTATAGTTGAATGGCAATTATTATGTAAGTCGCCATCATGCCTACACAAGTCATTAAAAATCCTCTGTTAAGTCTTGAAAACTTCCAAACAGTAAGTTGCGTTGGCTGAAAAAAAAATTTCAGCAAAAATAAATGAATTTCAAAAAATGTGGAATTCTTCCACATTGCCTTGTCTGGTACTGATACTTTGAAAAGAATAGACATAGCTTTTAGACTTTCATTATAGACAGCATCTCCAGCAAAACTGGTCCCAATCAGTGTGGTGAGTTCTCTTGAAAATGTCATGATGATAACAGTCAACATTTGATAAGTTGTGGTTGTTAAAGGATTCAAAATGGATACTATTCTTACGCAAAGAGTTACAAATATCATCAAAAGCCAAGTTGCTACAATCTGTGAAAAGCCATCATCGAATCTTTCAACATTTTTTGCCAAATTCTGGTAGGATGTATTAAATTGTCTAACATCTATTGTATGACCACCTTGCTCGAATGCTATAAGCTTCTTGAAATATTGCTGAAATGTTTTGAACCACAGTTTGATATTGAAGCATAACAGCATATATAAAGCCATAGATAAAGTTAAGAATCCTTGTATGAAAAAACATTCAATACATTTGTCTAACTTCGCGAATATTGTTTTCCATGGCTTATTTAATTTCTTATATGCCATGTGCAAAAGGGTGGTTGTATGATATTCGCCATAACTTTCACGATGTTTAAATGCACCATGTTGGATAACAAATATGCAAACATAAACCCAAACTATACAACATACCACGAAAACAATCTTCTGGAATCGTTTTCGTTCCTTTTCAGTTAGCCTCATTGTTTGAACCTCTGCAAAACGAACGGTCTTGCTTATATTCTTTTTATTCAGAAGAAAAAGATCATAACTCAAGACTGCCGTCCAAACAGATGTGCTTTCAGCAATGGCGTTTTCTTGGACAGAACGTCTGATATACCAAGAAAAATCAGAAACCAAATAATAATGATAGCTTAATGTTATAATTATAGACCAAGTCTTCAAGAAATATCTTCTAGAATTTCCAAAAGTTTCTTGCTGCTCTACGTCGATTCCAAATATTAGAAAAGATTTTAAAACTGGGAGCAAAGAATGCTTCTTCTGTGAGGCTGCTGATTCCATGGTAGACAGAGACTCATACGTCAAAATGTTAAGAGTTTCAGACATGATATTTTGCTTTGTTCTGATTTGATAGTACATATCAAAGCATTTGCTTTAATAAATTCATGAATCTTCACTTCATGTTCAACACATTCAAAAATTTCAATTGGATTTTTTCTCTTATTATTTGAAGAGAAATTCTAAATCACGAAGAAGGTTTTCAATATGCTTTTATATTCGCATAATAGTGGGTGTAACATTTAATTCTCCTACTCACTTGACAGATTTATTAAACTGATATACACGCACATTTCCCATTTGATGGCAGGTTTCTGTGTTAATGAATGCATAGACAACCGAAAAATTGATTCTTATCCACTTTGGACCGGATCGATGTCCAGTACTAACCGGTAAATACGTTGAATAATTGATTATTTAGCACTTCAATCAAGCCAATTCTGTTTCATGAATTAAAACCCTGTCATTACAAATCATTATGTCGATTTTTCGGCACAATGATATAATTCTTTCGTGCATTTTTGCTCCTACGCATACGCCTACGAGACAAGAATTATATGAGCGAAATCATTCTTACCTTCTATTAATCATTAAATGTTATGTTTCAGATATTTGCATAGATGTAGAATTCTTTTGATAAATATGTTGAAAATCTCTAAAAAAAAGGCTTTTAAATTTTTTTTTCATGATTATTTATTTTTTTGTCAATAAGGCAAGTTCCACATCACTCTTTTCAGATATTTAAGTAAAATTCGAAATCTAATTCCTATTTTCATAAAGGATACTATTATCACGAATGAAAAATATGTTTTTAAAATCATTGGGCCCAAAATAAAACTTTATTGATATTTCTAAGAACATTTTCAGAGAAGAATTTCGGAGGAAAAAAAAGCTATTGAAAAGTAAAGTAAGCACATTTTATCTTAAAATGAGCGTTTGTTACTTTGAAATAAACTTCTTTAACTTTACTTTTTAATCTTTCATTACTATTATTTTTTTTATTAGATTTTGGAATTTTTGCGTTTTAATTAAATACAAGGCTTGCCCACATGAAAAGTGGATACATGCGATAGTGCCATGATTGAAGTAGAGACAGCACCGCTGTTATTCAATTTTGTCACCGAATATTCGAAGAATGAATTGCAATTCGTGTAAAAACGATTCACTCTTGTTCGTGAGAAAGTATTTAAAACGAATTTAATGCATGATAAGGATGGATGCGTTTAGAACGGAACAGTGTACAATTGTATGGTTTTTATTTTCATGATATGATGTAATGCCGATATTTATTATTGAATGGTGAACATTTATTGTCAACACCATGTAGAAGAACAAATGATAGCACCATGTAGAAGAACAAATGATGTGAAAGTTTTCACGAAGGGTGGAAATCTGCTTCGAAAATGCCCAGAATAACTCAAGCAAATATTGTTTCTAGGCACTGAATTAGTAGCAGTTGTTTTTGAATCTGAATTATATGCAGATCAGATAATCAAAGAGGCATGGCACACGAAATCTGTATATTAGTGAGTTTGGGTAAAAGAAAGGGTATCAATCATTCTTAACGTTTGCAGTACAGTAAAGTATGAGCAAAGTGGGTATCATAACACTTTACAATATCCCTCATGAAATCTGTACAATAGTGGGCTTGGGTAAAGGAATGGGTATCAATCATTCTTAAAGTTTGCAGTACAGTAAAGTATGAGCAAAGTGGGTATCATAACACTTTACAATATCCCTCATGAAATCTGTACAATAGTGGGCTTGAGTAAAGGAATGGGTATCAATCATTCTTAATGTTTGCAGACAGTAAAGCATGTGCACAGTGAGTATCATTATAAGATCATAAGAATCAAGGAGGGGGCCTTAATGTATAATATTTGACCCGTTTTAAAGAAAATCTTGCGTTTTTTAAAGGAATTGTTGCGGGCGACGAGTCGTGGTGACACCACTGTTACTCTGAATGAAAGAAAAGAAGTATGCAATGGAAACACGCATCATCTCCATCGAAAACATCAAAACAATGTAGACTGCTAGGAGAGTGAGATTAATTTTTGGTCACCACGTTCCATTTTTGATTGATTTACTGCCATGAAACTGTTGTATCTATTCTGCAACAGTCTCACGAAACTTCGCAAAATAATCAAAAATAAATGTCATGCCTTCTCTCTGAATATTTTATCCTTATTCGTGGTAATGCTCAACCACACATTTCTCCTGATAATCACATGGTCCTACAAAAATTCTGTTCGGCCTTGGAACGCAAGCATAAAGCTCTGTTTTGTCATTATGTGATTATCACATTTTTGGAGCATTTAAGAACAGGTTGTGAGGGAAATGCATAATGAATTGAAGAAAGCAGAGCAAGACTTTTTCAAGTAATCTCAGATATTCGTCTGCACCACTAGCCAACTGCCGAAACTATGAAACAATGTTTGGATAGTAAGGTGATACTTGTTAAATTTATGATAAAGGTATTATTTTTACTTACTTTCTCCGTTTTTCATTTAGGCAACCCTAACAGTAAAATAGAAAAATACAACAACTTAATTCTTGTTATGGAATTTCAAAAAAAAAATGAATGAAATCATGAAATTAACTTATTTCCTAAGCATATAAATAAAATGTAAATATATCTTTTAAGTAAAGTTTTCTCATTAGAGCATATTTCGAAAATGAATAATTTATGCAAGTAAGTAATATTTTGAAAATTTATTTTTAGCACAAAATTCCAAAGGAAAAAAATCTGCTTTTTACGTTTGTATTGTTTTTTCATTGAAATAGCATGATAAAAATGTGCATAATACAGATATTGTTTTATATCTAATAATTTTATTCTCATAGAAATTAAAAATTTTCCCAGCAAAATATTCCATTGTTTTTATACCTTTATGACAGTTTGAGTATGAATCCGAAAAATAATTTTAAAGAATATATATTAAAAATGTTATTAAAAAGAAAAGCATACGGAATCGTGCATTCATCAAATCTGAAAAATTTGAGGAAACTAATTTATTTAAATTCAAATATATTTGTATTCATTTTGTGTTTTTGCGTAATGCTTTATTTTAAATGTATTTATTATACAAAAGTAAAGAATTTTGGCGATTTGTTAAAACATATCAGTGGTAACAAGAAATATGCTATGACTGAATTAATAAAGTAAAAATGAATTTTTCCAAATTCAAAATTAAAATACGCCAATAACTTTTACAGCATATTAAAAAAAAGAGACCAAACTCGATAAAAGATTTTGATAAATGATTGTAAAAGCATTCCATTAATTTGACATTACTAGACGAAAGCTGCGTTTCCTTTGTTATAGCATCGTCAACATCTGAAAAGTCAGTGTATATACGTAATCTAGACTGAAAGTCACTTAAAGATGTTCTAACTGACATTCACCTGACATTCATATTGTTTTCCAAATTGCATAATCTGTTTTTAATGTCATCCTAGTTTAATTATTCTTTTAGGTATTTTGTCATTTTTGTATGCTAATTTATGTTTATTTATTCATTTTAAATTTTATTTTCTTTTATAATATATTGTGTTATGAATTTTTATGCTAATCATGATTTACTATCAAGTATGCTTATATAAATATATGTCGTTCGACTGAGAATTAATAATAAATTATGAGTGTTCAAAATATGGCGTTCATTGTGTCAATATATGAAAATTTATTATTTCAGAATAATACATCACTTTTTTGACATGAAATATAAGCTATAAATTGTTGTACTTTTCAAATAAATTCCATAATAATTCTGTTTATTTCAGAAATTCAATATGAATCAAATTCATCTTCTGGAAATTTTATGTGTTTTCTTCGCAACGATTGGAGAAATTTTCTCTCTTAATTATGGTAAGAATTTTGTATGTCCCTAAGAATAAATTATTACAATTTATTAATTCATTTCAGATTCTGATTTTTTTATATGTATTTTAGTTTCAGAGCCCAATTTTGCTTTTTTTCAACGAGCTGCTGTATTACCAGAAAATTCTGAGGTGCCTCCTATAAATGAAACCGTACTACCAGATTTTCCATTGGCAAGTATTATGCCAAGAAAAACAGGCAGAGCTTACACTATACTTTATCCTCTAACTTTTGAAAACAGAGGAGGGAAAAGTCTGAACTTCACGCTTCAACAACCACAACCACCTGCGGAAGAAAATCAGGTTCAATCCAGGTATTGATAATGTATAAATTATTCAAAATACTGTAAGCTTTAGGGTAGATATATTGCACTGTTTGTTTAAAGCACATCAAAATTTTAACTATTGTAAACAACAATAAGGACTTGCCTAATCATATTTAATTAAATTTCCTAAATATATTTTAATTTTTTGGTAATTTGGTGAATGGTAACTTCATGATAAAGTAACGCGTTATTTGGTTTAGTTTTTGTTCTGGGCTTTCTTAGAATGAATGGAATGAGAATGTGAACTCATTCTGAGATTTTTTTTGCACGGCAATAAATCTCCTTATATGAATAACTTATATTGCTACTTATCAGATTCCGCTTTCTAAAGGACTTTCATTTTTCCTTAATTGTGCTAAATATTTTAATAGAAAAAACAAGTAGTGAAATAGCGAGATTTTTAGGAATAAATACTTTTTCTTGTTCTTATGTACAGCCCACCACTGAACGAGGCAGTATCGATAGGGTTTGTTATCGCCGACTGCTTTCTTTAACATAATCCATCCATATTATTGACAAATTCTCCGAATTGGCGAAGCGGTTGGCCCTAAGCCACAGGTGGTCAATCTCTAACCTTCCTCCTCACCTTCCCCTACACTTGTCATCCTGTTTCGCGTGCAACAGGTCAACACTTTGAGAAAAACCTTCTCAAAATTCCCTGTATTCCTCCAAATGTGCGTCCCACAACGAATGAAAGGCAAACATTTTTAAACTTTAAATTTTTGGCAAAAAACTGTCAATTTTCAACATTATGTCTTTCAGTATTTTAAGATTTTTTGGCACCATTGGTACTGAGTTCAAGTCATTATTTTCAACTTTTAGACTCTCTCTTAGTTCTGAGACTTCGATGCATCCGTTTAAATAATGGTAAACAGTACCGATTCCACCACAGATGCATTTATTTTCCTGCATTCTTCCAAATCTTTAGAAATATGCGGGAAATCTTCCATGTAGGAATAAAAAAACTACATTAAAAAATAAATTAAACCAATATGCAAAAATTCCTTATTTGGGAAAAAAAGAAAAATTTACAATTAGCACATTAAATCAATTATCCAACAAAGATCTTCAATTTTTAAAAAGAAATTTCAAGATCAATTTATTTTTATATGATTAAGATCGAATTGCTTTTCTATTGCTGAATATTATATGATTTTTTTTTCATAAGTTAATCGACATTTTAATCATTACTTGAAAATAATACACATTCCAGCACTGTAGATAGTGAGTTTTTTCTTAAAATGTTGATTAGCTCTTTTTTTTTGTACTTTAAGTATATGCATATTTTTAAATTTAGAAATATATTTAGATTTATAATTTGTTTTCAACAATTTCATGTCTATAAATAAATTAGATAGAGCATTTAAAAATAGAAAGTAAAGATGTCTTTTTATTTTAAATTATTTCAAATATTTTTAGGTTATGAAGGTTATTTTCTTGTTCACGTAAGATTTGTTAAAATTTTTGACAGTAATGTCTAAGTAGCTGGCTTTTGCAAGGGCTGATGGAGTTGTATGGCATTTATGTTAGAAAACATCAATTACCAATAGAGTCGCAAGCGTGTAAAGAAATTAAATTAAAATTTAAAATTTAAAGAAATTTTTTTGAAAAAGTAAACATTTTAATCAAGCAAAAACCGAATAATTACTTGATATAAAACAACTAAATACTGAATCATTCTAGAAGACATATATGGGTAAATTAATTATTTCTCTCAATAATTGCATAAATCTTTTCAAGCACTTTTGTGAACTATTTAGTGATCTTGCTCAATATTAGATGCCCATTTCTTTATTTCGTATCCAGTAAGTTTTTGTAAATTCCTTTATGTAATTATCTTATCATTAATTATTATTAAAAGAAAATAATAAATAACCCTCAAGATTGCATATATTTAAAAAGTGATAAAATATCATAATTCATTTTATAGAGTTTTTATTTGATAATAATTAGTATTATAAAATGTAACAAAACTTTTTATACAAAAACATTAATACTGGATGTTCTAGAAAAATGCCTTCAATATATACTTTTATTTTTCCAGAGTCATGAATCAACCAAAACTCTACCCAAATTTCCGATTCGATCTTCCACTATATAACAAAGCAATGGATTCTGGATCAGTTGAACGTCCCCCTTCATCATCGGACGAATATGACGATTCTGATAGTCCACCTATAAGACCACCTCCACCATCAAAACAGTACAACGTACAGCCTCCAACTTTTGCTCAACCACCAGCACCGCCTGCACCACCAGCATATGATAAGAGTTATCAACCACAACCACCTCCACCAACCCAATACAACCAGAAATCTCCTCGATTAGCATCTTTACCATCCCCAGCACCACAATCTCCTCAACAACAGCCGTTCGATAAGAGTATTGCTTTCATTGCCTATTTGCCATTATTAAGATACAACAAAACAATAAGTCAACCAAGATCAATTGCGCCACCAGCAACTACTACCGCAACCCCGAAGAAATCCAACGCTCGTCCTGTACCGCCTCCATTCCCGTACAGCAAAAATACAGTACCCAAATATAAAACTCTTCCTCTTCAGGCTTATAATAAAGCAACGTTTGTATCCTCTACAGTAATTCCACCACCTACTTCCAGCAAGTCACAACAGCAGTTTGCATCCTGTGTCTGCGTTCCTTATTATCTGTGCAAGGATGGAGTCATTAATTCTGGGGGAAGACTCCAAGCAATTCATAAGCGAACAGCAAGGTCTCTAAATTATGATTTCTTCAATAAGGTAAGTGGACAAATAAATGTTAATGCATGTATGAATGTATAAATGCAAGTGAATGTATAAATGTTTCTTAGAATTTCTAATGAACAAGGCTTCTTTCCAGTATCGCATATCTGTTATACAAATTTTCTTATTTGAGTCAAAGTTTCAATATGTGTCAGATATTTGCAAGAAAATTGATTACAGATGGCTACATGCAATCTTATCCACAGCTGATTGAATATTAAGCTAAGGTAGAATGTTTTTTTATCCAGTTTAGTTAAGTATACGGTTTTTGAGAGATTTAAGACTGTAACATCGAGCATTTTGGCAGTAAAGATACTATCTGAATATAAATTTTTATTCTTATTTTTATACAAACATCCATAATATAATATATATATAGCCAATTATATTAATTTTTTTAAGATCTAGGCTGTTATGTTTTAAAATCTTATTTTATGTCTACCTTTTATATTTTTAATTATAAAATGTTAATTTATCATAAAATCAATTATTAGTAAAGGGACACAGGTTTATAGGAATTGCATCAATATAAAATATGATTTGAACAGAAAATAAACTCCTAAAATACAGAAAAATATCTATAATTAAAATTTATTAATTTTTGAAAGTTTAAAATAAAAATGTCAGTTATCTAATAATTTTAATCGAATTAGTTAGTTATTTAATTTTAGCCAAATTATCTTTTAGATTTAAATAGATTATGAAAGAATAAAACACGAATAACAAAAATAAAGATTTATTTAATGGTTCACAAACGTCTTTTATATTTGATTCATGAACTGGTAAACACGAACCATCACTGTTACTATGGAAATTGTGATCAAAATTGGTTTTACAACATTTCTACTGGGAATAATCGGAAAAATCATTCATTAGTGCTGCTTATTTTTATGAATAAAAAGCATTATTTTTCCATATCCTCCCTGTCTGAAATAATGCAGTAAGAAAGTTGTTTCTGTAGTGCTCACAGAACTCGGACTCAATGTCAAACAGACGAGTTAGGCAGTAGATATTATCTGTATGTATTACAAAAGTACCACAAGCATCTATTGGAATTTTTTCCTCATTTATTTAAATTATTAATTTTTCCACACTTGTATTTAACAATAAAACATAAATTTTGAGGTTTAAAATGTAGAATTTATCGATAACCTTTATGCATTATTAAACACAATTCTACCAAATTATCCGTGTAAATCTGCCAAATTATCCGCAATTCTATATGTTTATCCGTGTCCAGTTCTATCATTTATCCGTGTTTTTTATTCCATTAAAATATTTTAATACAATAAAAAAATAAATTATTACAGTAATAGCTCAGTTTAATTTATTTTTCCTTTTAATAATTAATTTTTCACATATGTTCAATTATCAAAAAAAAAGTCGGAAATGAGATCAACAATTGTTATAATTAAAATATTTTTATGATTAATAATTAATTCATTAATTCATAAGTATTTGCATTATTGCTAAAGTTTAGAAACTCGCGCTGTTTATGAACTGGATGAATTAAAACTGCAGATACTCTCCATATTTATGTTATCATTTCTGATGTATAATCGGTGGAGTGTCTTCTACTTGAAACCATCTTGCATATTCTCTAATAAATGTATTTGCATATTTTTAACTGCATCTTAACCAGCATATTAACCAGCTACGAAAGAGCCTGTTAGTGTGTGATTTTTGGCGATTAACCGCTGGGATGTTGTTAATACCCAAATACCAGAAACACGAATGGAAATTTCGAATGACATTTTTCTTACTAATTAAATTCGAAATCTGACACACAATTAGAAATGTAGCCACAAAATCACATACTATATTTTATGCATTTAAGCCATTGCGTTTTTGAATCGTCACATTTACATGCTTGTGAGAATAGAGATGACAGATGGTCAACTCTTTGACTGATACGGTTCCGAATTTGATCATATGCACATTTTAGACGCTAAATTTGTGTATCAAATTTTTTTCATCAAACTTTCTTCTTGTAATAATCGTGTTAACTTATATTTGGACAGCAGAAGAGACAGACATCCTCTGAATGAATTTGGTTCATAGTTTGACAGGTATCGATAAATTTGGTATAAAGATCATGTATTAAATTTCCTACTCCTGGTTCAAGGCTTTCTTGAATTCTCGAGTTCATAGAAAGACAGACATGATTTCAAAAATGTATTTTTTGGATTAAAGGAGATCTGAAATGTAAAGATTCATCCGAATCTGGAATTCGATTTTTTTGGTGATTACAGTACTTTCTCTTTGTATACGAATAAGTAAAAAAATGACCTAAAGAAATAGAAGCTTTGAACAGCTTTATCAGATTTTATCCTTTGTATCCATTTCATGTTGACATTTATGGCTAAAAGTCATGGAATTTGTATAGTTTCTATCTTTCTTCTTTCATTTTATTGTTTTTGCTTGAATATATCACCAAGTACGACTTCAAAAAGTCTTTTATATTGAAATCGTTCTTTTTCCCTTCTCATTTATAGTTATTTTGTATTTTATTCAGAGAATGTTTTTGAAATCTCCAAAATTATGAGCTGCAAATAAAATAAGCCGACTCCTGAAATTTTTCTACTGAGTTTATACTTTATATGATAATTTATGGAACATAAATTGTCATTTTAAATATACTTTGTATGGCCCCAAAATTTTAAGTGGGAAGAAAATATATTTGTTTTTTATTCAGATAAAAAAGATTTCTAAATTTTCGTTGAAGATAAACAACGCAGCAATAGTGTACAATGAAACATACCGCATCCATAAAACTTGGAAGTCATATATGAAACTAAGAAGAGGGAATGAAAATAGCCTCAACTCTATTCAGTAACTAAGTAATAATAAGATAAAAGAATTCTGAAAATATTTCGAACAGCCATGGAATGACATTTTTTTGTACATTTATTGATATTGGTAAGTTCTTTAACTTGAATCAGACTTAAACTATTTTTTTTTATCGATGAATAAAAATTTCTTCAGAAATTATAGTCGTATAAATAAAGAATTTCAAATGTTACAAAAATTTGCGAATAAGCTTTATTTGATTTCTAAGTTTATTCCAATATTTGAAAATGCATAGAAAATTTCAAGTCCAAATATTTTTTATAATGAAATAAAAATCACAATTTTTAAATGAAATAACAAATAAATGAAAGTCCTGGATATTTTTTAAAAAAATCCAACGTTTATTCATTTAAAGACTATTTATACAGAATATTACTTGGTGATATTTTTGAAAACAGATGAAAGTGAAAATTAGTGAAAATTCACTAATTCATTAAAAATTCACTAACTCTAATTATTTCTACATACTCTAGATATAAAGATATACTCGTTCTTGAATCAAGAAAATTTCCGGCGATCCATCGAATTCAGATCTGAAAATTAGTGAATATGATAAAGTTTTGTATCAAACTTGTATCCTGATTAGCTGCAGCCTATTTTATAAATATTTATAGAATTTAAAGTTAATTTAAATAATAACCATAGTTAGAACATGCTTTCCCTTTCCAATTCGTGTTCTCCCTAGCGCTCTTAGTAAAAATGCGCTTTTCTTAGTTAATTCGCGTTTTGGCTAATTTTGGGTTTCCACTGTAACATAGACAATTTACAGTAAACTAAAATGCATTACTCATACATTAATTTTTATCGAATATTTTGCACACATTTCCTATAAAAATTATAATCTTGTTTTTGCATCATTTCTGTAGACTTTACCAGCGATTTCAATTCAGCCTAAAACTTCCGGTGCTTTCACAAACACACAGTCTGCAGAACCAAATACGTGCCAACCAAACGAAATCTGTTGCCGGATATATTTCTCCGATAATACCGATGATGGGGATGATGGCAACTATTATCCGGTTGCCACACCTCCCCCTGAGCCATCTTATCCTTCACCCCCTCGTTATCCTGATAAACGCAAGCAGTATGATGTCTGCGGAGTTCGTAAAGTTTATGGCGTCCAAAGGAGGCTGAAGCAACTTCAATACTCAGGGGATGTTGCCGAATTCGGAGAATATCCATGGCAGGTATGGTGGTTGCTTATTTTTTATGTGTGTAAGTAATATTTATAGAGATGTAAATAAATTACTTTATAATTTTTTGTGAAGATTGTTAGTGAGAAACTTATGTTGGAATGTTTAATGGCAATTTTCGAACGTTCTTTCTCTCACTAGTTTTGCTTTAAATCATAATCTAATTTTGAAATTTTCCCTCGTTCTTTTTATATAAGTTTTGATTGGCATTGCAATTTATTTGTTATGAATCGTAGCAGCGATATTCAAATTGCCTTCTTAATTATTTTAAATATTCAAACGATTGTCATTTATTGCAAAATTATTTTCCCTAAACTTTAAATCCAATTCAATCCATTAGCTATAAATTGGATCAAATCTTATTAACAATATAATTTATGTGCTATGGATCGTAATAGAGATATTTAAATTGCCTTCTTAATAATCTTAAATATTAATTTGATTCTCGGTTAAGGTGGCAAAATTATTTTCTTAAATTTTCGAAATCATTTAATTCTATTAGTTGTAAATTTGATCAAATCATATTAGCTTCCTGATTGCTATGTCTTAAAAAATCAGTATTAATAAAAATGAATTGTATTAATGGATGATCTTTAGGTGAAGCACAATTTTTCATTTAATGCCTAACCAAGAAAATTTCCAAATTTCAAACGACCTATATGAAGATGATAATGATAATCGGTTCATGAAAAATTAAAGAATAGAACGCATTTTTCTGCTATTTTATGGTTTGATGACGCTTTTAAAATACAAATTTGATGCTTTTATTTTTGTAGCTACTAATAAGTATCAAAAGTATTTTGAAACTTAGGACCTCTTCTTTATAAAACATGAGTTTTGGTTTGTAATTACAAAGATTATCACTCTTCAAAACTTAATTTAAAAATTAACTCATGATCAGTTAGATTCTTATTTTGCTTGCAACTGAAATATCTGACATGAAGTTTGTGAAAGAATATTGAATGCCTTCAAAAATGCGCTTCAGTGTGAAAAGATAACCTTGTTTATAAATATATAAGAATCCAAAAATATTTAACAAGCTTTAATATTTGACTAACCTGGGCTATTATATGACAATTTCAGTTTTCTTTATGTTCTTGAGTTAAATAAAATCAAGCAAAATAAATCATAATTTGAATGTCACTATATTTGTACACTTATTAAATATGTATTATCCTCGTCAGTTTATTTGAGGTATGTTTTTGATAGAATTATTCCTATAAAATTTCTTGTATATTCTTACAAAATTAAGGAATTGTTATTCTTGTCATGATATTGTATGTTCTTTCATTCAACAAATAATTTGATTTAGCGTTTTTTTAAAAATAATTTTATTACCTTATTGACTTCTTCTAATGATCAGTTTAAAAAATCACATTTTTAAGTATTTAAGGACGCTTGTTATCTGGAAATTTTAATGTAGAAAAATGTATCCTTTAATGGAAGGAGGTGATTATTAGTTACCATTTGATTTTAGTGAAATAATTTGGTATACCATTTAATAAATAAAACATTTTACCACAATTTAAAGAAAATTTAATTGTTTATACTTTATATATATATTTTTTTAAGTCATCAAGAAATCATACAATTGTCTATATAATAAAAAAGGGGGAAATGGAATACTGTAATGGGAGGACATATTAAATATTTTGTAAGAAATTTTAAAATTAATTCTTTTTATAAAACTGTATTATTATTTATATATGACAAAAAAAGAAATCATAATGAAGCTAGAGAGTATATAGGAGAATATTAAATATTTTGTATTTAAATTTTCAATTTATTTTTTAATAAAAAATCACGCACATTCACTCACATACACGTTTTGTTAATGCCTTACTTACTCCAAGTGAATCTATATCTCTTTCTAAACACATTGCATTCTCTTTTCTCTCTCTCTTACATCATTGCAAAATTTAAAATTAAAAGAGAAAGAAATTTATTATATGTTTGTGATATCAGCTTTATGTTGCTTTGTTGAAAAGTCATTATTATTGATTAAATTTACCTACTTTAAGTATGTTGAAGAATCAGATGAATAGGGGAATTCATCTGATTCTTCAACAAATAATCTTCAAAAATCTGATTCTTCAACAACTACGACCTCTTCAAAAGCTTCAGTTCTACCAGAATTTTCTCTGTTTATCACGTGTTGTTCCTGAAACATCCGTTTTTCAGTAGTTTTTAAGATTAGCTTCTTAACTTTTCGTACATGGAACATAAATAATTAAAAACAAAAATCGGGGTAGGGGACTTTCTTTTTTTATGTTTGGAGAGATCTAAAAAACTCTTTAATCGTTTCAATCATCTGATGATGTTATTAAATAAAAGATAATGGATTTATCAACCTCATTTATCTTTTTCAATAAAATGATGCGTAATGTATATGTTTTGTTTTTAAGCAACCATTAGCAAAGGGGAAAAGTAATAAACTAATATTATTGCTTCATATTGCTCCTAATAAAGATTTATATCAAATGATTTAACGCTTATTTTTATTTTTTATTTCTATAAATTTTAAAAATTTCATTCAATTTAATAGAAAATGATTTCAACTAAAAATGAACTAACAATAAATCCATTTAGTTTATTTTAGTATTTGATTTGATTTGAATTTACATAATTTAGGATTGTTTGAATTTGTTAAATGAAAATTACTTTCCAGGTAGCCATTTTAAAAAAAGTTGTCGGAGACAAGAATCTTTATCTTTGTGGTGGAGTACTAATCTCTCCTCAGTGGATCGCTACAGTGGCACATTGCATCAAAAAGTGAGTGCTTGGCTTAAATGTAGTAAAATATTATGAAAAAAGAAATGCTGAAGATATTTTTGTTTTAAATACGATATTCCTAGGAGGTGTATCATGAAAGCTTAAGGACTTTCTAATTCCTTATTAATCAAACTAAATGCCCAAAAGCCCTATTCACTTATTATATACTTTATAAATTTCCAATTATTGCAAATTCAAGTACTTACTAATTTTCATAAACACTGCTTTCTACTATACAAATCATTGATAAAAATAAAACAAATGGCAGTGGTCTCAACCAAAAACTTCTCGCATAATCTCAAATAAACATGCCAAGCCAGAGAGCGCTTTACATGGCATTGGTATATAATTGTTACGAAATATTAACTTTCTTAAGAAATTTAGCAATTTTACTGAATATATCGTGTCGTCTTCGGCGAGTCATTTGGCGAGTAATCTCTAACATGCGTTAATAGTATCAGAAAATTGAATTTATCTTTTAAACGCGTTTTCCTCACAAATTGAAACAAGAATTTGACACAAAACTGCACTTGCAGTCACAAAATTCCATACCAAATTTGATATATTTAATTCATTGCGTTTTTGAGTTATTGCGTTTACTTGTTTCTGTAGGTGTAGACTGGCAGAGAGTCAAACCAGTGTTAGATTTGGCTTAAAATTTGACAGGTGTTCTGCACTAAGGATGTCAAATTTGGGTACCGAATTTCACCTATTTAGCTCTTTTTGTTTTGCAATTATCGTGTTAACTTATATCGGAACAGCCGGACAGACGAACTTCCTCTTAACAGATTTTACGCAAAAGTTGATAGAAATCTGCAAATTCGGCACAAAAATCTTATACCGAATTTCAACCGTTCGATTGAGTTATCTTTGTCACAAACAGACAGATAGATGGACATTTTCCAAAAATGTGTTTTTCGAACTCTAGGAGGTCTAAAACACGAGTATTTTGTCAAAATTTCGAGTTCGAATTTTTTGACGATTACTATACTTTCTCTATTTTATACGAGAAAGTAAAAATAAGAGTGATAACACTTTGATGTGAAGAGGACAGAGAAAAAATATTGATTAATAATCATCTTTATTATTTATTCAGACCTTTGTTCAGTAAGATTTATTAACCTGTGATTATCAGCATATGTACACACAATTTGAGCAGTAAAAGACGGTTTGTCCCACATATATGGAAATAAGGGTATAATGCTGATTTATAAATTTTAGTGATCATAATTTTGGAATCAGATTTTATGGTTAATTTTCAAATTTTATCAAATTAGCCTGTATTTTTTCCACAATTTTTGTACATTAAATCTGAATCCCTACTCTGATGAAGATTAACAGAATCCGGTTAGTTTTTATTCTATTTCGGGAAACCGAGATTAATCTAAGCTTGCATGTACCCTGTCACTTAAATAGATAAATAATCGATGACTGACACTCTAATCGATAAATTTAACAATTTAATTAACAAATGAATTAATTATAGTATTCATTTTTAAAAGTCAAGATATCTTTCCTTTTGATTCCTTTGGAAGAAAGGGGTGTCAAAAGGGAAGATGGAAAAGAACAAAATTAATTAGAAAATTTAGCAATTTAAGGCAGATAAATTAACCACTAATCTCAATATTGCATATTTAGAAAGACTGAACATCTATTCAGTTGATCCATTTATAGGAAAAGAATGTCTATTAAGAAAACAAAAAAGAGAAAAAAAAATCAAATGAAACGATTTAACATATTTAAATCAGAGATAAATTTATAGCCGATTGTACTTTTTTTTAAAGGGACAAATCATCTCCCCTATTGGTCCGATTAGGAGAATGGGATGTCAACAGGAAAGACGAAGTTTATCCATACATTGAAAAGGATGTTACCACCATAGCCATTCATCCAGAATTTGATCCTGAATCTTTGGTGAATGATTTGGCACTACTCCGAATAATCGCTCCAGTTGATCCTCGAATCCCTCACATCACTCCGGCATGCTTACCATTCCCTGGGCAAGTTTTCGATAACCAGAAGTGCTGGGTTAGTGGATGGGGAAAAGACTTTTTTGGTAAGTAAGGTTAATTTCTGTCACGTGTGTTCAGAAATTGTTATTTATATCTTGAGATGATATGTTTCCGATATATCATAGCATCATGGATAAGATTCTTAAGTATAGCAATTAGTACTTAGCAAAGGTTATAAAATTATAGCCTTTATTTAATTTTTTCAATTCTTAAAGGAAGTTCTATATATTTTTAATGCTTTTTAGAAATCAGTATTCTAAATTTAAGCAACAAAATGAACAAAAAGCAGATAATATGAAAACTATTAAGTCACAATTGGTGAAACTTGAATAGATTACGTGATATAATAAATGGCATCAATCTAAAAATAAAGAAGAATATTCAGTAAATAGTGAAATAATTCGAGG
Source organism: Argiope aurantia (assembly GCA_026543865.1). Lineage (NCBI taxonomy): Eukaryota > Metazoa > Arthropoda > Arachnida > Araneae > Araneidae > Argiope > Argiope aurantia. Next base: position 843,702 of record JAPMOR010104900.1, read on the forward strand.
GAAACAAAGAAGTAAGATTGTCATTGAAGGAAATATGGGAAAAAAATAAATTTTTATACGATAATATTCTTAGAAATTACCAAAAAAAAATCCACCGACTTTGCTTTATTTTTAACTAGCCGCCTTTGGCAACCAGCCGGTTCGCCAATCTTAATGCTCGTTAAAATTTTAATAATAAAATATTTTATGTAATTCCTACTTTAATAGCTTCTTCATTTTCAAAACCTCAAATTTTTATAATCATATAATTCAGTCATAATATTATAAAGTCCTTCAGTCATAACGTAATAAGTATATCTCTAACTTTCTGTTAGCTCCCGTAGAATTTATGCTTTAAATTAAAGTGGAAAGGATTAATCTTCAATTAATATAATAATATTTTTTACTGAAACAAAGCATTTTTTTAATAATGTGATTACTGAAAACAGAGTCACTGAGTGTTTAAACCTTATGAGCACTAAAGAATATCTTTCTTAATTTATGTAACACCTGAAAAATTTCTCAACAAAATTTTCTCAGATTCATCATGAGCAGATCGATTAATCAACAATGTTTAATTTTAAATGCATCAAACATTTAGAAAATAAACAGAATCGTTTAAAATAATCGGTCGGAAACAATTTTAAAAAACATCTTAAAAAACGATGTACCTGAAACTATAAGCATATACAAAAAATATATAACATAAATAATTTAAATCAAGTCCGCATCCGTTGAAAATAGTTGTCAACAATCAGAACACAATGCGCATGCGTGAATTTTCATCGCAAGGTATGGTAACGCTACGCAGATTAGAAATTTTTAATTTCCTTTATTCTGTTTTATTTTAATTCAAAAGTACTTCAGAATGAATCTGAAAAATCGATTAATTAACAATTCTTAATTTTAAATGCATCAAACACTAAGAAAATAAACAGAATCGTTTGAAATAATCGATCGAAAATATGTTAAACCTATTTTCATTAGCGTGGGAAAAAAAAAAAAAAAAAAAAAAAAAAAAAAAAAACTGAAACCTTACTCATTTGGCGGTGGGGAAATGAAAAGATTTTTCGGCGGGAAAGTTAGTTTTTAATTAATAATTATATAAGTCTTATTTAAGTATTATTTAATTTATATAAGTATATATATTAATTAATATTTAAAATTCTAATTAAAAATTCAAAAAAAGGGACCCCAGGTGCACATTCCCGACCTCCAAGGTATGCATGTGCCAAATTTGTTAGCTGTAGGTTGAACGATCTTGCCTGTAAAACGCCAACACACACACACACACATTGAGCTTTATATAAGTATAGATTAATTGAAAACCTTAATTAAAATATAGAATAAATTGCTTCGCCAAGCACAGATCTAACATTCTGAGTATCCTTGTGTATAATTAATAACTTCAGTCCAACAGCCTGTTGTGTTGAGTGCCAATAGATAGGCTCACTAATATTTCCACGTCCACTGTTAGTTAAACAAGCATAAGGAAGAATATAAAATTAACACAATAAGGTGAAATATAAAATTAAAAGGGTATTAAAAAGTTTTTAATGCATAGTGACATTCCAAAGATAAAAAAAAAGATAAAGAAATATTTGGAATGTAATTTATAGAAGTTTCAAAAGATAAAGGAAATTTCGAGTATGAATCAAAAATTTCCGCTAATTATGGAAGTGAATATGTATTTGTTTGTCTTCTAGCACTCTAAAGAGAAGACCATTTGTCCGAGAATTATCAAATTTGGCACAAAAATTTTTAGGAATGGAAATATTGTCAATGAAGGGATTTTTTTTCAAAATTAATAAAGAATTGAAATAAAAATCACGAAAAATTTTGGTGTTTTTGGCGATAACTTATGACGATATTATTTCATAAAAATCCTTTTTACTCCACCTTAAAATGTAAAAATTATATTTTCAATGACAATGAAAGAATGAAGATTTTGCTTGCTTTTTCCGTATTACATAAAATAATGATAATGTTTTTTACTTTCCTCATTATTTATTTATTTATTTTAGATCTAGAAGTAAAGCACTTTGAATCGAGTGCATATTTGAATCTTCCAGCTAGATGTAACTATGCCACATTTTAGAGTTGGAATCTTCAAATCAAAATATGCACTAGATTCGAAGTGCGTATTTTGCTTGAGGAATGTGATTGTGGCGCTAACAATGTGTTGTTAGATATTTGATGACGCATATAGTTATGTTATGTGTTTTGACTCCTGTGGGATCTTTATGAAGAACATTTTAATGTTCCATTTTCAAAGCTTCTATATTTATCAGTATATTACACGCAGTTTTCAATTTATTTTCTAACTGCAATTTGAATTAGCTGACTGAATTTTAAATTGAAAGATTTCAATTTTCAAAATAAATAAGCTGGTATTCTTTTGGCAATAAAGCTTATTGCTTTGATGCTACCGAAATTGAAACATCAGACTATGTTTTCATTTCTGACATCCGAACAACGAATCTTCGAACGAACATTTATTTACAACGAATTTTTGTAACCAACAGACGAACACAGAGAAGAACAGACACCTAAATGAGTTGAAATAATACACTCATTTAAAAAAATAATTATAATTTTATTCTAGGCGTCAGCAGCACCATCAGGGACAATCATGCAACATCGAATTAGACAAGGGTAAGATTTGTATAATAACAAATCTTAAATATCCTTCTCAATCTAAAGTTTAAAAAAACACTTTTTTTAAGGAAACCATGAATATTAAGTTACGTGTAAGAAATTTAACTGAAATGGCACTCGGTTACTGTTGATGGTGATCCAAAGTTGGAACAAAAGAAAACAAAAATTTCAATTTATTGCTTCTGTTTCAGGTCCAAAAGGAGCATATCAGAATGTATTGAAGGAAGTGGATGTTCCAGTTGTGAGTAGAGCTTTGTGCAGCACTGAATTAAGAAGCACAAACTTAGGCCCCGATTTCCAACTACATCCAGGGTTTCTTTGTGCTGGTGGCGAAGCAGGAAAAGATGCGTGCACGGTAAGTTAATAAAATTGAAAATATTTTATAAGACAAAATTATTCCGATGTTTTGAATGCTGGCCAATGTTAGTAAGATATCGTAACAATGTTGTTAAGTATTTTGGGTTAATATTGAATTCTTTTATGTGTGGCAAGAAATGGATTTCTGATTCTATGTTTATCGCATAGCAAATGGAATTCATGTTGAATATTCAGAATAAAACTTTAAACTTTATTCTATTCTATTCATGTATCATATATATCATATCTATTAATGTTCATTAGAAATTAAATCTGCTTCCTTATGAATAATCTTTTTTAATAAATTTTCAATAATCACCGTTTAATAATTTAATAAGCACAAAATATCATTGCAAACATATTGGAATATTTTTCAGGGTGATGGTGGAAGTCCTCTGGTGTGCACGAGCAATGGTCTTTGGTACGTGGTTGGACTCGTCTCCTGGGGCATCGGTTGTGGTCAGCCAGGAATTCCGGGAGTTTATGTCAACGTTCTATATTATGCTGATTGGATAAATAACATTACGAGACGTTAGAGAATGCAGAAAGTGAATCATCACTCATCATTCACATTTCTCATCACAACATAACATCATCATCCCTATTGAAAAGCTTCTTTTGCTACTGTTTGTATTTCAATCATCCTGCTCTTGCATTTGTAATAAAATATTTTATTTTAAAAAGTTAAATAAATTTTGGAAGTAAAAAAAGGTATAATCATAATTAAAGCTATAATGTGAAATTGCCAAACATTAGTAAAGACTAAAAAGCGCATTTTGCTATCCAGCGAACATGATCATGCATATTTTCATTAATTCTTAAATTTCAGATTTTGTCAGAATATTTTCATTAATTCTCCACATTTTTTATTCAAATAAAGAAGAATTTTAATAATAATTTTAAAGAAATGTTAATTTTGCATCATGCAAAATTCAGAGGCAAGCAAAGACCATAAGCAAAATTTAAACTTATGTGAACCAGAAAAAGAAACCCTTATAGAAATACAGATTTATTTCCAAATAAAATGCACACAATGCGCATAAGAATGGTATTTGCAATAGATCGACAATGCTTTTCTTCATTTGGTAGTTTTACTGTGCTACCAATTTTTCTATCTTCACATAATCTTATTAGCAATTATTAATTCCACAATTAATTCGAAGTGATCATCCAAGGCTATTATTTTTTCAATCAGGAAAACGGGGGTGGGTAAGGGGATAAAGATATCTACATACAAATATAAAGGTCGTTGCGAAGACAACAATATTGTGTGCATTGAACAATTCTAATAGCCAGAAGGCAATCATCATAATTTTCATACCTCGAGGACAAGTTATTTTCATAACACTTCTGTATTTCCTCTCATAATTGAAAATCAGACTGATTTGATAAGTAATTCCAAAATAGAAATAATTTCATATATGAACTTTCGAATTTCTCAAACGTGACAAGTAAACATTTGCAAAATAGAAGCATTCTAACTTCACTGAATATTGGTTTTCGAATCTCTGGAATCATACTGGTTATAGATTGAACAATCATATTCAAAAATTATACGTCAGTCAATGATTAGTATAAATATCGATGAATGATTATATACCGGTTCAATATTTATAGATGAAAAAAAGTAACTACTTCCAAAGATTTAAACTCTCCAAACATCTGCTTCACTTACAGATGTGATGTCTCAATCTTTCAGCGAACTTCAGATAAAAAATCTAAACTTTATTTCTTCTTGGTTTCAATTTAGAAAGTTGTTCATTTTTTAATTGCTTTCTAAAGCTCAATCCTTTTTACACTGATATCGATTTGATCTCTTTAAAGTATCCAGTATTATCGAAGTCATGAAAACTTACAAGAATGAAACGTATCGAAACGTGCAATTACTTATCTTTCTGCAATTGAATTCAGGCTAACAATCAATTTTAATATTTATTACTGTTTATTCTATTAAATTAAGAAACAAAATGGCAATGACTCTATTAATAATAAAGGTAGGGGTGCATGCGCGTCAGTGTAATGACTCTCCACAGGATATTCTATTTGGCTTAGAGCCACCAAATTTGATACAGATATACTTTAGAGAGGAATTAGAGAGTAAACCTGAGGAATTAGAGAGTAAAATTACATAAGCGTAAAAGAAAACGTGTAATTAGGAGATAAATTGCATGGACATTTACACTTGTACTATGATGTATTGGGGCATGAGTTCATTAGGAATATCCGTGTTCTTCATAAACAAATCCTGTATCAGGCTATTAAAATAATAATGGCTTTAATGTCCAAAACAATTTGATGCTTAAAAATGTTTTATTGAGAGAATCATGAACATCAAGTTATGAATAAGAATTTTAAACGAAATCAAACTCAATAAATGTTTTCAGTAAACTTGTTCGTAGTCGCCAAAGATATCCAGCAACATAATAAATAAAAGTATACCTATTAGCATAAGATATTGCACTATATGTCCAGTTGACCCACAAATACATTTTCCGCTTTTTGCATAGTTTGTAAAAACGATACAATATTTCAAAATATGTGAAATGAAACTACAACAGAAATATTGTGTTCAATTTACAAAGGTTCATTAGAAAATATTGAAATCATTGGAGAATTGAGGGGTTTTGAAACGAAGAAAAACTATTGAAACTATGAAAACTATTGAAACAGCGGTGAAACGGAAACCGCAATTCAGAGAATATTAAGTGGATGGTGATAATAATACCTTTATATGAGTAAAAAGTATTTATGAGAAGAGCAATCCTAATTTTTAAATGAAGGATACTAAACAATTTTTTAAATTGCATATATTGCAATGTTATTATTTAGTTACAGCTTTTGGATGCCTATTTAGGACTGTTACCTTTTTCGAATATTTAGAAACATCATTTGATCCTCTGACATTATTTGATAAAACTACATAAGAATCCATAAATTGCGAATTCAAATACTGACAACGAATGTCTTAACTACTTAATACATAATTACTTTTAGAACGAAATAAAAAGCTAAAAGAAAATTAAAAATTGAGCAAAAGAGGAGTTGATTGACATATATGGTGAATTTTAAAAATAAAATGGATATAATACTTTTTTATGCTGGATTAAAATCTTGAAATGGATTTTTTGAAAGACTGTGTATTGCGATAAATATCACTTCAGAAAATTTTAAGATTCTGAAACGAGAATTTTTGAAAATATTAGATTTGTTTCTATCTATGCTATGAAGTAAAAAAATAGTCTGTTTGTCATTTATTTATTTTAACAATATTATAAAAAGGGCAATTTCTTATAAAAATTTTGAGTAGTTTTTAAAAAAAATTTAGAACATCTAAATTTTTTTTAAATATTGTAAATTTTTTAGAGCATAATACAAGTGAATATATTGATCATAGTGTTTAAAGTTTTTTGAAATATATTCAATAAAATTTCCAGTGGGAATATGAAGTGAATTTTCACTAAATGTTGCGTATATTTTGAAAGTTAATGAGCATTTCAATGAAATTTTATTTAAATTCTTAGTTTTATGCTTCATTTTAATAAAGAAAGGCGCAACTTTTTTTTTTTTTACAAAGATACTCACATCCTATTCCTCATCTTATTTGTATCAATTTTTCGCGAAAAATTTATTAATTTGTATACATTTTGAGATTTTCCCAATGCATATTTATTATTTGATTTGTGAAAACTAAATAGCAATATAGCTTAATTATTAAAAATTTAGAAAATAGCAATAAAATTTAGTTAAGCCTTACTTACTGGAATCGATTTTCTAATGGATGAAGCACTGTAGCTGTTGAATCATACAAACAGACAAAATAAATAATCACTCTACAAAAATAAAGTAGAGCTTATGATACATTGTATTCTGAAGCTTCTTTAGGCTGCTCTGAATTGTTAATTTCTTTATTTTTTTTTAAATAGAAGCATTTCCTTTGCGCATTGGCGAGATGTCAGAAATTTGTTAATTTTTCTTTTCTGGTACTATATTATTATATTACCTAGTAATATAGAGAAAGCATAGTAACCGCAAAAAATTCGAAATCGAGATTTTAACATATGTTCAATTTTTAGATCTTTCTGAGTTCTAGAAATACATTTTTGGAAAATGTATATCTATCTGTGACAAAGATAATTAAAAAATGCTTGGAGCTAGGCCGTTGAAATTTGGTATACGTTCTTTACACCAAATTTTCAGATTTTCATCGAAGTTTGAGTAAAATCTGTTTCGAGGAAGTCCGGCTATCCGGTTGTTCGAATATAAATTAACACGATCACTGAAGAGAGCTAGATAGATAAAATTCAGGACAAAGATTTGACATTATAGCATAGATGTCAATCAAGTTTGGGACCGAATCCAACAAGGGATTGACCGTTTGTTGGTCTGTACTTTTAGAAACATGCAAACGCAAATAAACATAAGCGCAATGACTTAAATATATCATATTTGGTATGTGATTTTGTGACCACATTTTTTTGTCAAATTTTTTGTTTCAGTCAATTGGGAAAAATGCATCTAAACCACAAATTCATTTTCGGACACTATTAACCGCATGCTAGAGATTAACTGCCAAATAACTCGCCAAGTATCCACGATAGATTTAGTAAAGATGCTAAATTCACACCAAAGGTTGATTTTCCGCAATCATTATAGGTCAATGTTGTGGAAGCATTCTCTGGGATAACACTAATATTAGAGGGTAGGCGAGAAAATTTTGGGGAGACTACTCCTTCTTGTTTGACTAAGTAGTTTCTTCAATGAATTGAAGAAATATGCAAGAACGACTGCTGCAAAAACATTGCTTATGTATACATAATGCCTATGTTTACATATATGTAAGAAATAGTAGGAAGTTTCATTTGCTGCCCATTGTTATCTCTGGGCTATTAGCAGCATGTCCAAAAAGGGTTATTAGTAACTTTCTACTGAAATGCATAAACTGGGATTTATAGCAGAAAAGGCTGTCATTCTTTGATGCCAAAGAATTATGGTTAAAAAATATCAAAAAAACTTCAGTGAAACTCAAGCGCGTCAACTCAAAACTCAATGTAAACAGCAAACGATGTAAAATAAATCAATGGAAGTTTATCAATTTACAAAAACTAAGAAAAAGAAAAGGAAAAAAAAAATTTTATTATAGAATTATTTTATCAAAGAGAAGAGATCAGCATATTTGTTAAATTTTAAAATATAACAAATATTTATTGTTCAATTTAAAGATTTCCCTCATTTTTGCTGAAATTGATCTCAAAATAATTGTTTCGGTTATGACTGACTTTGTAGATGTTCGCATAATAGAAATTCTACGTTTCTTGGAAATTTATTCCCTACTGTGACCGTAGCTGTTACGGTCGTCGGCTCCTAAGTGTTATTGTTTTGCTGTTTTGTATTTATATGTTTGTAAATAAAAAATGGGAAATTCCTTAACAGTTATTGGTTATGAAAGAAAAAAATGATTACTAAGCACAGTGACTTATTTTTCTGAATAACGAAGTAAATATTTGAGTAAGGATTGTTTTTGTCAAAATCCATGTTTATTATTTTAAATTTTTATTTCATCTGTCGCGGGATTAAAGTAAACACTGTTCTTACGATTAAATTACTTTTCATGAAGTTTAAAATGGGGTAAATTTAAGCAGAAAATTAAATTTATTTTTATATCGATATGTGATATTATAAAATTTTATAAGGCTATTGAACTATTATTGTATTTTGATGGGATATTATTCTATGGGCATGACTGATTTTCACTTTTTACTTTTGAAAAAATTTAATAAATATCTCAATGGTTTGGATTCGATTAGAAATTTTGTGGTTTGATTAATTATGTGCTTCTGTCAGGGAAAAAGAAAAGAAAAGGTTCTGACACATTTGAATTTTTATATTTCTCAAAGAAATTTGAAATCACAATAAAACAGACTAAATAAAGATACATTTTAAAAATAATAATGAAAATTATTCTCACATATTGAGTGTAAAATTAAGAGATTAAATCAAAAATTATGATTATTATTGTTTCATTTGATTTAGTTTAAATCTTTGTAAAATATAATTATGATTAAATACATATGTTTTTGAAAAGTTTGTAGGTATGTTGCTTATATATAGAAGAAGAGCTATTCTAAGAATACTTTGATTGCCATTTTATTATCACTAAAATATTTATAAAACATATCTGGTGTTTTCTTGTTGCAATAATCAAACATATGATATTAATTAAAAATTTCAGTTGTCTGAAATGAGGTGTTGAGAATTAAAATGGATAAATATTTCCCCCTTAATAAACTAGATATCTTATTGTATAAATATTTGAAATGAACTATTTAATATTTCTATCTAATGCAAAATAATGAAACTTTTTAAAATCCACATTCCGTTTAAAAGACAGCATGCTATCCAGTTCAATTTGATGTCTAGCTCTATTTAAAAATGAAAATTGATTGGTCCACTGTTATTCTTAATGCTTTAAAGAAAGGTATCTGGTTATTGAAATTTATTAATGAATTGACATTGTGTAATCGTTTGATAAGGATTTTTTAAAAGCCCATTTCATTCTACTTTTGGTACAAATTTAAGTACACCAAAAATTCAAATGCTTTATTCTTTTACAAATAATATAATTTGAAAACAAATTCACAAGTTGTGTAATTGCTTTTTGGGTTTTATGTTATTCTAAATTTTTACCCATTATAAAATGTATTTTTTTCTCTTTATAATAATTATTACAAGCCTATATGTTAATATTAATTTCAACTAAATGTTTTTAAACTTTATTTTGGTAGGGTAATAAATTACTTGCTTGTATCTGTAGAATGCTAAATAAATTATTATTAATCTTAAAAAAAAAAGCTTAGAATGCTTTATTTACTCAGTTACTCAGAATACCTTAATCAGTCAGAATGCCTTCTACAAAATGTTGTGGTAAGATTTTGCCTATTTGATGTGTATTGGTTTGATTATGTAGGGAAAAGAATACTCTTTTTTCTATACGATCAGTTCCTTGATACATCAATTTAAGTTAATTCAACTGCTAAATCCTGAGTTGAATGAAATTAATATATTGATAGATGAAATTGAAGTTTTTGATGAATCTGATACTTGCTATTTATGATGAATGATTGATAAATCTCCTTTTTAACATTTGCTGAAAATAAGAAAATATTGCATCCAATACAGAAGGCATTGTCATAGATAATAATATACATTAAACTATTTTGACAATTTTTTAAATGAAACATATGTAATAAAAATAACATTTGTAGCTAACATAAAAGGTATTAGTTTGCTTTTCTAGAAAAACATAATAACTCATATGTAACTGTGCATAAACTTATTTACATGAAAATTATTAACCACCAGAATCATCCAAAGAAAATACACCAGGTTGCAGTTATTATTGAAATTATTATAATTAGAATTTAACTACTTCTTTTCTCTTAAAGTTTGAAGAAGGGATTGAAAATTAATGTATTCAGCAAAAATTACTAAAATCAGAATTGCAGTGCTGTCCTGTTTTATGATATTTTAATATTAGAATTGTTGACTGAATCTTTTAAAAAATAATAAAAAAAGATTAGAAATAAGCTAGTCCTAAATATAATTTAATTATATGACTTAATATTTAAACTATTAAGTGTATTTACATGGAAATAAGTAACTATCAAAAGTTATCAATAATGACAATAAATATGAATGTTTAGTTGTAACAGCAAACTGGACATTTCTAAATTTTATAACTGTTAGGATTAGCTATAAAAATGTGTAAGACTAGTATCTATAAATAGGCCTTTCAAAATATTTTTTATTATAATTCATATAATTGCATTTCAAAATATTTTGATTACATACATTGTAACTATAAATTTATTAATAATCTTTTAATATTTGAAGAAATGAGAATTTTGAAAAGTATTAAATTATGCAAAATCATGGCATTAACAAATTATTGTATTGACTGAAATATACTTTGCTGTTTTACAATTAATTATTGTTGTTGTGGTTAATTGAATCTTTTTTGCATTTGTCGGAAAAGAGGAAATGGTAGCAACTTTATACAGAATATACTTATTTGCAAATAAATTGTTTATTGGTGTATTCCAAGTTAATTCATTCTACCTTATATAAAACAATGAAGAATAATTTGATGCTTAAATAACAATGTATCAGAAATTACATGAAAATTAGTAAACTTCTAATCTTGATATTTGCATTTGTAAAATAAATTTATATTAATTGTTTTTTAATGACTGAATCAGCATAAATTTGTAATATTCATGTAGCTAAATAGCTGTTTTATTTGGGACCTACATTACTTGAAAGCATTTTTGCATGATTTCATATCATTTTACTTGTCACAGTTTATTTTAATTTATATAACATGCAATTTGAAATAAAATGTCATGTGTGTATCCCTAAATTCTGTAATTATATCTTTTGTTTCAGTTTTCAAGAATATAATAATGTTCAAGTTTAAAGCAAATAAGAATCAACAATCGAATACTGAAATTGCAAAATCTGTTGAAGATCTTTTTACATTTTCAAAGGCAAGAATCTTTATAGTGTCTGAAAATTCTTATTTTTACTGCTAATAATATATATTGATTTATACATTTATATTAATTGTATGTGATATTTTCTATAATTTTCTTGATTGCTTAAAGGAGTACTTGCAATGAAATAAAAAAATGCAAAATAATAATAGATAAATTTTAAAAGTCTTTTGATTCTAAAGAGTACTTCAATTCTTGATAACTTTCTCAATAGAAATGAAGATTTTGATTAAATACTTCATAAGACATTTCATGTTCAAATGTTTGCCAAAGAATGTAAGTTTTTTTTTTAAAGGTTGTACAAGTTTGCTATTTTTTTAAAAATTATTCTATCAAGTTAAGATTCTCTTATTCTTATAATATTTTTATATAAATAAAACATATTTTTTAGATTGCTACTCTTGGATTTCCTTACAAACCTACTACATTAGCATGGGATCCAGATTTGTGTTTCATGGCGATTGGGACTCATCAAGGTTTAATACGAATGTATCCTTAATTTCATAAACTTATTTTCCTCTATTTTTTTAATAAAACTAGCATTTTTCTATTATCTATAATAAAATTTTACTGAAATCTTACTAGACCCAAGCACTTGTTTTATGATTAAAGATCATAATTGAGTAATTTGATTCTTTACTTTATGAAAGGTTGCATGTTAACTCACTGTTCATTGTTGATAAGTAGATAGTCCACAGTAATTCATAGAGATAAATATAGCCATAATAAATAAAATCAATTAAAGAATATTTCTAAAAAACGGCTTCCTTAATTTTTATTAGTTATGGTGCTCCTGGAGTGCAGTTTTGTGCAGAACTCAGACAGAGAATATCTATTTCAAGTCTTATATTCATCCCTAAAAAGGTAATGAGTCTTTTTTTTCTTTGGTGTTTCTAAATCATTCTTATTGGCAACTGTAAAGTGAAATTCTCTCTCTCTCTATATATATATGTATAACATAATATCAATTTCAGTTTATTTACTTTCTTAAAACAGCTTATTTTATTTTCAATTGGATATATAACTTGAATTCTTTAAATTGAACTTCTTAGTTGCTCAGAGTTGTGGCTTTCACAATCCTCTCAAGATTTAATTTTTTTAACTGTGACTGTCTATTATTAAGCCAAAATATCACAGAGAAATCATGCTACTAAATAAATGCTTGCTCAGCTATATTTAGGAAAAATCCTCTTTTGAAACTTTAAAAGCTCTGAAATGCATTTCCACTCTTCCTTTTTTTCTACTTATTTTCTTTTCTGTATATGGTGTTAAAGAAGAATTTTTAATAACTGGTAAATATTGAATATTTTGTCCCATCATGAAAAAAAAAAAAAATTAAAGCTATTATTTCCTGTTAACTTATTTCCTTAATTCTTATATGATGAATTCTGCTGAATTTTAATACACTTTGCTTTAAATTTTTTTAAAATTATTGTTTTGATTTTGTGTTATGCTTTGTTTGGGGGTTCTATCATAAGCAACTACATAAAAGTTGAATTATAAATAATATTATGCTTCTTTTAAATTGGGTATTTTCTGTTTTTAATCAGCACATTTTTGCATTGATTAAATTTTACTTGGAAGAATGAACTCACACTTATACCAACAGACTATATATTCTGTTTTGATCTGGTTACTCTTTCACTATTGAGTTATTAGCTAACTAGTTAGCAGTTGAGATACTGAGTTACTAACTGATGCTAGAGCCGCTGTATCTAATCTAGCTGGCTTTATGAGTATTCAATGAACCATCATCTCAAGTTTCATGACAAACTTGTGAAAAATATTCTCTATGAAGCAAAATTCTGGGTAAATTGAGAGACCAAGATAGACTAGTATTGAAGAGAATATTTGTGTGTAAACATAAGACTACACTGATGCAGATAACTTTCAAGATGAACACTCACTTCCTGTATTTTCAATCTAGCAAAACTATTGAATGAAACCATTCGTGGCAGGGTGATATCCCTAAGCTATTAGTGTAATAGCAAAATATGAATCAATGATAATGGTAGTGTGATTACCAAAAGTATTCCTTTTTGTATGTTCTACATATCTATATATAATTAAGTGCATTTCTTTTAATTTGTTAAATCATTGTCTCGCTATTTTGAATTTAAAGTGAATTCATATTATTGTACTGATGATATATTTATTTGATGTTTCACCTGATTTTAACTTAACTTTTAATCTAACAAAAACACTACTAATGTTTTGTTTATTGCTCAATTTTGAATCTGGTTATTTGAAATCCCTTGATAGAAATATGTTTTTAAACCTAATAATTTAGTATTGAGCTTGATGTATCCTTTTCTACAGGCTCGCCTTATAAGTTTATGTACAGATAATAGCCTTCATTTATGGGAGTTGAATGAAAGAAATGGCATTTGGTGTTTAGAGGAAATAAAGTCTTTTGTTCTCACAGGACTGTAAGTTGAATTAGTCTTCTTTAATCATCTATTGTTAATTTCTTTCATTAATGTATAATTTATATTTTCAGAACAAAGAAGATTACAGCAATTTTATTGAATTCTACCTCTGATATTCTCTACTTGGGCACAATGTGTGGAAATATTTACACATTAAATGTAGAGTCTTTTGAAATGGCTGAGAGTGTGATATATCAAGATGTTGTTGTTCAAAAGTAAGTTATGTGGTGTTACAATAAAAAAAAATTAATTATTTAAATATTTTATAGAGAAAAAAACTAGTGATCATTTCATGGATTTTGATCTATATCTTTGGAAAATTTTAATGCAAGTATCTTTAAACTAATTTTGAAGAATTGCTCTGAAATTTTAATGGAATGAAATAGTGATTTTATGTTCTTAAAAGGGAAGTAAACTGTATGAGGAAATTTTAATTTCTAAGTTTCCCTCCCCCTGACACATTTAGAAATTAATTGTAGAAGCAATATTGAAATTAATAATAGAGGAAAAGAAATTGTATTGGAGTTTCTAAATGTAGTGTTTGCCTTTCATTTACAATTGATTTTAAATAAAAATTTTAAAGTCACAAATTTATTATCTAAAGGTCATTAAGCTACAGAAAAGTATCAGACTTTTTTGTAGCTTAGTTTTGAAATTACTTCTTAGATAAAAATTTGCTTACTGAAGTTAAGGTATTCTTATATTTATAAATTTTTTTAATGTATTTTTTTGTTACAAATGGTTGGTATAAAATTTCTTTGATTATATACCAGTGTATTTTTTTGAAAAGTTTCAAATTTCTTACATTTCTTTTGCTTTGGATTCAGATTTGTACCTGAAATGTTAAAATGTAAAGATTCTAAAAAATATTAATTTAAAACAAAAACAAAAAAGTCACAGTTGTGTTGCATTGATTTTCAATAATCATCCTACATACTTAAGCAAAGTTTTTTTTTCCCCTGCTTTAATTTTTATTAAAATATTTATCATTTTGGGAACTAAGATCAAATGGCTTGCTTTCTATTGACTCTCGAATGAAACTTGTCTATAATTCTACTTGTACCTTAAAAATTTCTTTAGAGTTTTCCTGACCTTCTCATGACTGTATTATAAAACTTATCGTACAATATTGTACTTTAATTTTTTTCATTTATTCAATTTTATTGCTATCTTGATGTCAAATGACTTTTGTTATAATTTATTGTTTACTATAAATTCTTCCATTATAGTTATATGAAATTTTTGTTTTGTACTTCACATATCAATTATTGTGATTTAAAAACACATTTCTTAGTCTGAAAATGAATTATGTCCATATGTTTTATTCTTTTTAGCATTCCTGATGATAAAAAATTGAAACAGGGTTCTGTAAAAATTATATCATTACAACCAGGAAATCCAGATTGCCTTTTGATCGGTTATCAACAAGGATTAATTGCCTTGTGGGATATCAAAAAATTAGTTGTCATTAGCACTTTCATCAGCAGTCAAGTGAGTGAAAGCTGAGACTTTATTTTGATTTCCAAAATTGTTATTGAAGAATTAAGAAAATTTTAAGTATATTTTTGTTTAGAGCTTGGAATCAGTAGCATGGCAACACCAGGGCATTAAATTTATGAGTTCACACAGTGATGGAAGTTATGTTGTTTGGAATACAGAAGATTCATCTAAACCAGCTGAAGTTCCTATGACACCATATGGTAAATTGATTGGAGTTTTAAACCCTTATTTACTTCTTTGTCTTTTCTGTATTGTGAAACTTTTTATATATAATAAACGAAATATTTCATTTAAATGCATTATGCAAATAGTTTTTTTCTTTTATAATAAAAAGGGATAAAATGTTCATATATTTCTTTCTCTTTTGTCTTTCTTTATTTTACATTCAGTATATGTATTATGTAGTAATATATTTCATGCCAATGTAGATATTATATTCATATAAATACATGGGTATTTACATTGATAGTAATAGCAAAGGAAATACACATGCATGCACATTATTAATACATTATGCATTGATAGTAATAGCTTTTATAAAAATAATGGCCTTAATTACTAAAGTATTATAATATGATACTTTTTAATAATTTAATTTAATCTCTTTTTTTATAATAGTTACATATGTTTTGTTTGTTTAATACATATTTGTATAACAGAAATTTCTTTTATTAACTAAATAATTATTGATGTTTTAAAGAATTCTTATAATGTTTGATTTTTTTTGCATGCTTTGCATTATATTTTCATTAATTTAATAAAATTCTAAAGTAGCAAGTGTTTAAACATGTTTATATATTTCTTTATAAACCATACAGCTTTAAAGCTAAGTAAAATTTCCATAATTCTATTTGTTCTATTTTTGATTTTAGAAAAGTTATGAACTTTTGCTCCAAATTTAAAATTTTTCTGTTCTATTATATAAAAGATTGTTTTAATTATTCAATTACATTTTATTCTTATGATGTTCAATACAATGATATTTCAGCATGAAGTTATTCAGTGTTATTATTAAATAACTTTGATTATTCATAAACTACATGTATGTTTTTGTATGCTTTTTAAAGTTACTTTTCTTAAAAATTACTATTCTCATCATTCTAGGTCCATTTGCTTGTAAATCTATTGAAAAACTTTTGTGGAAATCAGTTAAAGGAGGGCAAGTAATTCTTTTGATATAAATTAATTATTTTTTTGATTTAGTATTACCTTCTAGCAATTTTTCTTGTATGGTAAAATTTTAATTGAATTGCAAATTATTATTTTCTTTTAACTATTAAGCTATGTGGATCCTAAAGTCTTGTATCTTATTATTCTGCTATGCATATTTATACTGGTATATTAGTTTTGCTTATGATTATAAATTGAGTATTGTTTATTTTACATAAATTCTTATAATGGCAAAAATTGTTCTTATTATTTTACTACTCATTTTTTTACTGATGTATTAATTTATTATTTATTAAAATTTAATTATCTTCACTATTGATAAAGAAGAATGTGTATTTGTGTTAATGCTCTCTAGGCCAGATTATTTGACATACAGTTTCTAAATTCTGTATATATATATATATATATATATATATATTAAAGTGATTTTTAAAAAAAATTAATTATATTTTTAATCAATTTAAAATTATGATGAATTTTGATGTTTTCCCATAATATCTGAAAATATTATTGCACAAAAATTAAATATTACATAATTTCAAAATTTCAGAAATTGCCTTTTTAATGGTATCAATTTAATAATCATGCACTTATTTCCTAAACTTTGGTGATTTGAAAAAAAAATTTTTTTTTGTCTAATTTTAAATTATTGAATAAAAACATTGTTGCATCTGAAATTCTAAGCATTTTTAATCTTTCATCAAATTTCTAATCAATATTTTCTTTAACTATAAAATATTTTCTTCTTTTGTTAAAATCTAAAGATTCTGTTTAATATTTGTAGTTTACAAGAAGAATGAGAAAGTAAAATTACAGTATTATAATATTTAGAAAATACATGAACTGTACATTTACATTTTTAATACTGCCTCGATGTTATGGAAATGTTCTCCATAAGAAAAGTTCATTTTCAAAATTAGCAGTTCATATGTTATTAAAATAACATGGCTTTAATTTTCTGACAGTGTGATGGAATCATGTTCATGATGTTATCTCTAATTGATTTAATCGAAATTAAATATAACAAGTATTGAAATTATTTAAAGTAACAAAATTTTTTAATACCTAGGAAAAAATATTGCATTATACTTTTTAAATGCAAAATATATGCATATATATTATTAAGACGAAAAAAAAAATCCAAGTGTATAACCAATTTTTATATATAAAAAATTTTAAAGAAAGAGAGAATAGATAGAAAAAGAGAATGAGGAATATATAGAAACGAAGAGAATTGATAGAGAGAATATGTGAATTCATAAAAGAATAAATAGATAGAATTCATAAGTTAATCAACCTCAGATTATGACTTTTAAGGAAGGAAAGCTTAAAACTAAGATTTTCTATAATTTTCTTGCTATTTTACACATGTAAAAATTTTATTTGTCATAAATATAAATATTTATAAACCATATTTGCCATAGAAGGAATATTTGATTCTTCATTTAAATTCATTTAAATACTAGTTATAATTATAAATTTTTTTTGAATTTATTATCTTTATATGATTTTGCAATTATATTTCAGTATTATTATTATCTATTTTATATGATATGGTTTTATTTGATATTTTAGAGATGATTTTATAATATTTTCTGGGGGCATGCCAAGATCAAGCTATGGAGATAAATTTACTCTGACAATCATGTGTGGAGATAGACATGAAGTTCTTGACTTGACTTCAAAAGTGATAGACTTTTTTACAATTTCTGATGTATTTGATGAATCAGGTAATTTAACTGGAGTTTATTGGAATTTAAATGACATGTAATTTTTTTATAATTGCTAATTACAACAATGTTTTACAAATAAGATGATCATAAATAATTCTGTACAGGCTGAATTCAAATCTAGGTTTATCTTTAATTACTTTTTGGTTAATTTTTTTTTCATTATGCTTTAGTTTAAGAAAATTAATCATTAATATTTTTAAAAATGTTTTTGTATAATTTTTATGATACTTCTAATTAGGAACAAAGCTTCTGATTTTAGCAGAGTTCTTCACAATAGTTATAAAAAATGAATGTTGTGGTGATTAAACTGAGAGCAATGAAAAATTTATATTTGAAGAAAATTTGAATTTAATTGAAAAATTATGATTTTAAATTTATATTTGCACAAAAAAGTACTGAAAAGTTATAACTGCTTCACATAGTATTCTGTAAAACTTTCAAATGAAAATTTTTTTTTCACTTATTACATTGCAGGTTTATTTTTTTTTTATACATTGCATGCATTTGCCTCCATTTATTGCTTTAAGATAATGATTCTTCTCTTAATGACTGTTAAGTTCTTTCTGATCCTGATTTATTCCTATCCTTTATTGCCTTAATGTCTAAAAGGGTCTAACTTCTTTAAGAAGTTCAAGTTGAGTGAGTTAGGTATCCTTTTTTTTCTGGATTACTGTATGTAATAGCCATTAAGAGAGTAATAGTATCTAGAGACATTTTTAGTACATTTTCAAATAAATTACACTATCATTTCTTATTGAAAAACTGTGATGTTTGATAATTTATCCAACTGATAAAATCCATCTATGGTAGAATTGCATCTGTGAATTAGATTTGGTTGTTTATAAACTTTTTTGTGCATTATAATATTTTTTGTTAATTTGTAAAACACCTTTAAGTAACTTCTGGACATATAACTTTAGATTTTTAGTTAGTTTGAAAAAATGAAAGCAGTAATTAGAAAAAAATAATAATTGAAGAGTAATTCTAATAGTACATAAATATTGATTGATTTATCAATATCTTAAAATACTACCTCATTTTTTTTTTTGCCTCATTTAAGATAATTTCTTCCAAAACTTCCAATAAGAGAAACTAGTTATGAGACTAAAAACTAATAACTAATCATTGTTTCCATGAAGTAATGTAGAAGAAGTTTAATGAATTACAGTTATATCTTAGATCTTATTAGCAATACAGACCTTTTTTAACTAAGTCTAACAAATCTAGTTAAGTCTTTTTAAATATTGTATCTTTTTTTTTTTTAATTAAAAAGGGTTATTTTTATAAATTTTTGTATACCACACATTTTGAATCCTAATTTCTGATCCAAAAAATTTATTTGTCTTTCGATTATAAGTAAACATTTTTTTTTTCAAATCAGTGTAAAGAAAATTTTATTTTTAAATGAGTTTTTGATTCAGTTTTCTCATTTGCAAACATTAGCCTATAAATGATTTAAAGCATTTTGCAGCTGAAATAAGTCAATGCATTAGCACCAACATTAGTATATACCCTAGATGTGTTACTGAACACCAGATTTGTTAAAGGAATCATTAAAAGGATATTTAAAAGTTTCCACTAGGAGGTGCAATAATTCTGATAGTCAATATAAGAAATTGCTAATATATAATAGAAATAATAATTTCATTGTTTATTGGCTAGTTATTGATTATTTCATCAACTATTTCGGACAAAGATATTATTTTCACTATCTATTATCAAATAAAATTATTATAATAGATTACAAATCTACTATTGTTATAACAGATTTCTATTGCGGGGGGGGGGGGATAAGCAAAAAATTGAATTTGCACAAACAGGCAAATTATTAAGAAATGTAGGAAATGAAGCAATTATTAAATGTGTGCTAGAAAACATATTGATAGTTGCACAATGTGGCTGTGATGCAACTCATGGTTTAAAATTTCAGGTCAATTGACACTGTATTCGTTACATTAACTGTTTCAATACAGTATTTTAAGCATGCAATGTATTGGATTCTTTCAATTCAATAAATATAGCAACATCTTCATGATAAATAACATTTTAAAAAATTTTCATTTTTATAAAAATTATAATTTTTATTACTCATTGATCATTTTTCGTGTTCAATTTTCTGTATTGCCATGCATAATGCCTACGTTGAAACATTTTTGAACTAGTTTTTATTTGAAATTCCTTTAGTTTTAGTGTTCATTTATGGGTTTTGCTACCAATATATTAACAAGATTTAAATGCACATTACTCTAAATTAGGGATGTTTAATTATAACTTTTTTGTACATTTTGTTCTATTATGTAACATAATTTTTTGTTAAATTCAAACATTCAATAAGTTCAAGAAATAATTTGTTTTTACAAGTGTGGTTTATCTTTCATAACACAAGAAAATATGTTTATTTTTTCTTGCAGAATTTGATAACCCTTGTGCACTTATTATATTATTGGAAGAAGAGCTTATTGCATTAGATTTAGAATCTGAATCTTGGTTATCTTTTAAATATCCATACTTAGAAATTCCACATGCTTCACCTATAACTTGTTTCCAGTATGTGGTAGATGTCCACAAGGACATGCGGAAACTACTTAAAAATAGTTGTCAAGAAGAAACATCTAAGGAATTCTCTGAAAATGTAATTATATTTTTTAATCTATTTTTTGCTTATTATAATATACTACAATTTACATTTACCTCAACATTGTAAATATAGTTTTATTCTCATTGTAAATATAGTACTGGAAATTTTAAAATCCATTCCAAACATAAATGAATCATGCCATTTTTCTCTGAATAAAAGAAGAAAATAGTATGACAGACTGGTTTAACTATGTAGAACTCAAGCTTATATCTGGTGTTTTCAGACATTCAGAATTTACTGTCTCAGGTAAAAGATGATGAGATATTTTCAACTACCAAGAGACTATTCATTAAAAATTCCTTTAAAAAAACATTAAAAATTGTAAACATTTGCATGATTAGTGATATATAAATTTTTGGAAGGCCAAATTTTGGTCACTCTATCACGATAATGCACCAGCTGACAGGTGATCATTTATGCAGCCATTCTTAAGCTCTAAACAATTGCTGCAACAAAGTTTTTGAGAATGAACAAAAGGTGGTTTGCACTTTTCATTCACATTTTTGTTTGAATGATAATAAAATAACATAGCTGCAATTTTGGGTATTTGTTTTGAAGGATAATTAATAATAAGAGAAATTACTTTGAGGGAAACATCAAATTAAACAGGTTTTGTCTCTATTTATTCTTCCACTATAAGTTACAGAACTTTTAAACATTTTATTATAT
Organism: Argiope aurantia; assembly: GCA_026543865.1. NCBI lineage: Eukaryota > Metazoa > Arthropoda > Arachnida > Araneae > Araneidae > Argiope > Argiope aurantia. The sequence continues at coordinate 865,384 of JAPMOR010104900.1, forward strand.
AATAGAGAAAGAGGGATGTATACAAAGCATTTAAAAAAAATATTTTCTGATTGATGCAAGAATTTTAAATATCAAGTATTTTAACACTGATATTCATATCTTTCCAAAATTCCTGACTTCATATATATTCTTATATTGATATGTTTGCATTATAATCATTTTATGTTTATAAATTGAATAATAATAAATTCATTAATTGCTTTGTTAAATATTTTTCATTTCATACTAGTTGCTTTTAGAAATCTGCTGGTTTGCCAGGATGTTGCTTATATTTCCTTTCAGTTAAATCATTTAGATATAACTTCATATCCATGATATAAAATTTTCCAGATGTTAAAAATGTGTTATCTTAAGTATCCTACATAACCTCCACTGATCTACACGAAACTTTTTAAAGCAGAATTAGCCCCATGATGTTATGTTATATGTGACATTATGTTCTTATTCATGTCATAAACTAAGCAAGTACTAAGCAAAATCCTTCTTTAGCTTTCAACAATGAAAGAAAATCATGTGATTAGATTATTTGCTGAATACTGCACACACAATTATTGCTTTAGGGTAACACATAATGTTGTTGAAAATTAGAAAAGTTAAAAAAAAAAAAAAAAGTAAAAGTCAGCAAAAATTCACATGATTATTAATTTTGAATTTTTAAACAGTAGTATTCAATTTTTTGCAATAATATTTTTGGTTGTTATAGTGGAAAAATGCTAAAATTCAGCTTAATTTTTAATCAATTAAAATTCTGATTAAGATTTCAAAAAATCCCTTCAAGTTACACATTCCCACCCTCCAAAGTATACATGTGCCAAATTTGGTAGTTTTTTTTTTTTTTTTTTAATGGTTGGGTTGTAGCACACACACACACACATGCAAATTTGTCTTTATTATTTGTAGAGATATCATTTACTGAAACAATGAGTGAAATATGCTGTAATTTATGAATTTGTTCTTTTACATCTTACACATTATTCTGCTCATTCATTTTAGAAGTTTTAATTTATTAGAAAGATATCTTTAGAATAAGATATTATGATAATTTAGATATAAATTTTGCTTTTAATATAAATTTTGCTTTCTGACAAAAGAAAAAAAAAAGTATTTTTAAGAATATTACTTTATGTTTGTGAAGTTAAACTTCATATGGAATCTGATTTCAGTTCTTTCTTGTAAATTATTATTATTTTTGTAACAGAAGTGACTAATCACTTTGAAATTATTTAAAGTTCAGCAATTTTATTCCTTTTTTATATTTTTATGTAAGAAAAATTTTATATTAGAATAAGTTTTATATTAATAATAAAATTTTAAGCTAGTTTCATTCTAAGCATTTAAAATAAATACTTGAAACTTAAAAAAAGAAAAAAAATTTCCAGTAAAATGAAATTTATACTTCTATACTTATAATAAAGCTTAATGTGTGTGTGTTGGCACTCTACAGGCCAGACCATTCAACCTACAGCTACCAAATTTGGCACGTGTATACCTTGGAGGCCGGGAATGCGCACCTGGGGGTTATTTTTCGAATTTTTAAATGGAATTTTATTTATTTAAAAATTAAGCGAAATTTTGACGTGTTTCTGCTATAACTTTCGAAAATATTACTGCACAAAAAAGATTTTTACATCAAGTTAAAGATCTAACATTTATCTTTTAAATGATACCAATGTTTTAAACCTTAAAATTAAATTTCTATTTTTAATGAATTTTTAAATAAATATTTTAACTATGTTTTTCAATAATTTTTTTCGCAAAAAATAAAAATTGGAATTAAGCACGTTTTGCATTCATGGGAAAAAATTAGCTTTTTTCAAAGTGTTGCCATCACATTGATTAAAGCTCCAATTAAAAATAAATTAAATCTTTTTGGAAATGAAATTGCAAAAATATAATTTTCAGCATGTGTCTGTAGGAAATGACACAAATATGAAATATTATTTTTTCTAAAAAATAAATTCAAGAAAAATTATAATCTTTTACACTCTCTATACAGGGTGTTTATTTAGTCCAGGACCCATTTTGTTGTTTAATGACTCATAAAATAATGAAGATATAAACAAACTTATGGCATTTATTGATGGAATAACTCATATATTTTCCTTTTTAGGTTTGAATATTTTTACTTTTGTAAATATCGTTTGCGTGGTCAAATTCAGATAATTTCATTTTCCAGTCTAAATATCTGTACTTTTCTAAATATCGTATGCTTATTAATTGCATTTTTCTCTCTTTTGTTTTTGGCAACTATTGAAATGTTATGTTTACTTTTGATGTGTTTGTTCTATGTAGTACTTTAGTACGTGATGTTTTATTCGAGCGGATATTAAGGAGAATGCATACACCATAAAAGAAAACACAGATTTTATGGTGGTCATAGAGTTAATTTCCAATCACTTAAATCACTGACTTTTAAGAGTTAATTTCCAATCACTTAAATTGACTGATTTATGAAAATTTGAATATCAGTATTCAATAAAAAAAGGATAATTTTAGATTTTCCATCGATCGCTTCAAAGAAAATACGCCAATCAGCGCGCAGGTTTCTCAAGATTAATTGGCCTAAGATTATGAAAATGTTGAGTTTTTCTAAATTTTTAACATTTAAAACTGATCGTGGAACATAGAAACATTTATTTAAAATTTGGTGTGTCCAGAATATTTCTCAGAATATGATACCTTACTGCATTAAATTTAGACTTCATAATTTTTGAAATATATTTATAGGCCGGAACAAAATATTATTATCTATTTCATTTCAATCCTTTTGAAAGCAGAACTAAAAACTGAATTTTATGCTGAATCTCAGAAATTTTTGTTAAATTATTGTTTGAGATATTAAATAAATTATGAAAAATATTTTGTAGTTAACATAAGACTTAAATACCGAGCGATTCTGTTTGCAATACTCACATTCAATAATAGTAATAATTAATAAATAACAATAAAGATGATAAATAAAAGAAAACGCTTGGTTCTATTAAAAATATCTTAATATTAATTGCAATTTCATCACTTACATTTTAAATTAAAGTTGAAGTTTTTTCGGAAATGACAACAAATTAGCAAAATATATATAGTAAATTGAACGAAACGATCCAAACAGTATAAGTTTGGTATGACTATCAAAATGTGAAGATTAAAAATGTTTTGTTTGAGAATCTATTAAGAGACCAGTTACTTAAAATATTTAATTGAAAATTGTAGCGAGCGGTAATACTTGCGAACCAACTGGTCGCCAATGGCGGCTAGTTATAAATAAAGCTCAATGTGTGTGTGTGAGTGTTGGCGCTCTACAGGCCAGGTCATTTGACCTACAGTTACCAAATTTGGTACATGTATACCTTAGAGGTTGAGAATGTGCACCTAGTGTCCCTTTTTTTGAATTTTTAATTAGAATTTTAATTATTAATTAAAAACTAACTAAAAAATCTTCCATTTTCCCAATTTTTTTTCCAAGAGTAATGAGGTTAGGGTTAACATTTTTTGGCCGATTATTTTAAGCGATTCTGTTTATTTTCTTAATGTTTGATGCATTTAAAATTAAACATTGTTAATTAATCTATCTTTCGGATTCATTCTGAAGTACTTTTGAATTAAAATAACACAGAATAAAGGAAATTAAAAATTTCTAATCTGCATAGCGTTACCCCAACTGGCGTAGAAAAATTCATGCATTTTCGTTACCCTAACTGGCATTGAAAATTCACGCATGCGCATTGTGTTCTGATTGTTGACATGACAACCATTATCAATGGATAATTAAAATTATTTTTAGGTTAGTTGCACGCTTTTGTAATTAAATTGTATTTATGTTAGTTATATATTTTTTGTATATGCTTATAGTTTTAAGTACATCGTTTTTTAAGTAGTTTTTTAAACCTGTTTTCGACTGATTATTTTAAACGATTCATTTTATTTTCTTAGTGTTTGATGCATTTAAAATTAAACATTGTTAATTAATCGATCTGTTCATAATGAAGATGAGAAAATTTTGTTGAGAAATTCTTGAGATATTACATAAATTAAGAAAGATATCCTTTAGTGCCTACAAAGTTTAAACGCTCAGTGACTCTGTTATCAGTATTCATATTATAAAAAAATGCTTTGTTTCAGTAAAAAATATTATTATATTAATTGCAGATTAATTCTTTCCGGTTTAATTTAAAGCATAAATTCTACGAGAGGTAACAGAAAATTAGAGAGATGCATATTACGTTATGACTGAAGGCCTTTATAATATTATGAGTGAATTATATGACTATCATAATTTGAGGTTTTAATATATTTTGATGAAGAATCTATTAAAGTTGGAATTGCGTGAAATATTTAATTATTAAAATTTAAACGAACATTAAGATTGGCGAACCGGCTGGTCGCCAAAGGCGGCTAGTATTTAATGTAACAACAAATACATCTTTGTATAAAGCCTCCCAAGAGCATTAACATTTATATATGATAGTAGCAAATTAGAGTTATGTTTTGGGGAAATAAATAAATAAATAAAAAAACTTCTTTCATTTGTTCAAAAATGAAAATGGTAGTACATTTAATATATGGTTTGAAAGTTGATCTGGATGGTAATGGATTGAAATAAATGTGAAATTAATTTGCTCTAGTTACACTCGTATTATTTAAATTATTAATTATTACTTGTCTTATTTAATTTTTTTTTATCTTTGCCCCTATTTTATATGTGAAAAAATATAAAATGAATTTGATTATTAATATGCAATTTAATTAACAGTATTTATAAATATAGCTTTAATAAATGTTATCTTTTAGGAGTGGCCTATCAAAGGAGGCAAAGTCATTGCTGACAACAATGTAGTCAATAATATTCTAGTCACTGGTCATGAAGATGGCAGTGTGAAAATATGGAATGCAACAAGTACTTCTTTACAATGTATGTACACATTTCATACTTCACAAGTCTTTGTTACCTATGAGGGAGATGAGGAGAAAGATGAACCAGTTGAAGAATGGCCTCCTTTTCGGAAGGTATGGCTTTTTCTTTGTATTTATTTGCAGTATTACTTAATCTTTAAAAAGTCATTAAAAGTGCAATACTTAATCATTTGAATATTTAAAAATATACTTAATCTTTAAAAATGCAAATATAATTAATCCTTTTGGATATTTAAAAAATATAATCTTTAAAAATGCAAATATAATTAGCATATGCAAATATAATTTTACCTAGATACCTTTTTTAATGATAAAAATAACAAAAGAAAATGAAAGAAAAATTAAGATAAAATGAAATTTTTATCATTTTGCTTTCTTAAGGCAGATAATTTAATGTCAAAATATTAGTTTTGAATTTTTATGGTACAGTCTGTAACATGGATTTATGATATTGTTTAGTGCACCAAAATAGATAAATAATAAAATAATTTATAGGTACTTTTAATAACATAGTGCCTTTTTTATATCTTAAATGGCAGTTTTAATAAAATTTAAAAAAATTATAAATTAATAATACATGCTTTTGGATTTTTGTTTTGTTTGCAGCTATCATCAATACGATTTCAAAATAATGTGCTTAAATGTATCTAGCTTTTTATTTTTATGAAATTTGATTCTTTGCCATATGGAAATTTAGGTACTTTTCTATTTCCAAAGGGCTGTTGGCGACAGTTAAATTATTTTCGCCAAATCGCCAACAGTATGCCGTTTTTTACGGGCCTTGGAAACTAAAAGTACCACTATATTCCGAAGGCTGTTGGCGACAATTACAGTACTTTAGTGAAATCGCATTAAAAAACCGGCAACAGGTTGGCAATTTTTTTTACCACCCTCGAAGACAGTAAATTACCGAAATTTGTTTATTAATAGCTATTATAGAAATGCTCTTTTAGTTATTGTTTTAATGAAAAATTTTTTATGCTGCTTTGATATTTTTTGAATTTTGATTGAGGAGTTAGCAAAAATTGACTTTTTACAGATGTATTTTTATACAGAAGGCTTCTTTGCCATCATAAATTCATTAGGTAATTCAAACCTGCCTGTTCGTATAAACAAATGTACAATTCAGCTAAAATATTCAGCTATTCTTTAGATTCTGCTTTTTATAGCAAAATTGCTAGGATTGATTTAGCTGCAATAGAGTTAATAAATTTTGGTTAAAAGTTTTATTATTATTATTATTATTTATTATTTTTTATTATTATTATATCAGTTTGTTCAACATAATCAGCTAGTAACATTAAACTTTCTTAAGTTCCTTCCTTTATTTGATAAAATTTCTGTTTCAGTATTCATACTTCATTCCTAACAATTGGGTGTCATTAGAATTATAATGCATTTATCTTCACTTTTGCTTCTTCAAAACAAATGAAAGTTAAATTAAACTGAGGTTGCTAGAAGTTGTATGAATCACAGCTATCTAATGATCCTTTTTTTCCTTCTATAATTAAGGTTTGTCTTTGAATCTAGGGTCATCAGAAACCAGTTGTTGTGTGTTGGGAGTTGGCATACATTAAAACTATGAATTAATGATCTACCATTGGTACATTTAGAAGTTTGAGATATGGTCTGCTAGCTCAAGTTTCAACCTTGAAAGGTTCTTATGTAATATTAGAATGAGATATTCATTTATTTAAATGGATGAAACTAAAAATAAGCAAATAAATACTTTTTGCATTTCAAGTTAAAAATCTGTTGCAGGAATTCTAGAATATATATATATATATATATATATATATATATATATATATATATATAACCTAAAACTCTTATTCAGTTTTTGGAAATTTGATAAAAAAGTTTTTTTAAAAATTAAGAAATTTGAACATTGTAACGTGATAATGCTTTAGGACTAATTAATCTATTTTAATATTATTTTTAAAATGTATTCTTAACTAACTGTAACTTAACTTTAAAATGTATTATCGTGACAATAACATAATACAAAAATTGCATTTGTTTATTGCAATATATTATGTGTGCAATATATAATGTGTGTGTGTATAAACACAGTTTTTAAATGAAAAATATTTTTATAAAATATATTTGAAAATATGTTAATAAATTTATTAAAATTGAGGAAAAAATTGGTATGAAATGAAATTGATATCATTTAAAAAACTTGATATTTCTCGGCAAGAATCTGCTCTGTCAATTGTCTTGCATGATTTTTAACCACTTGCATTGCAGGATGCAATCTAATCATAGTATGCCCACCCATAAATATTATCATGTTAAATTTTGAAAAATACTGCCTGGTGATTTAATGTATTGAAAAGGGAAAAAATATCTTTAAACAATATATTTAAAGATACTTTTATTAAACAAGTTTTTATATTTATTTTTCTTTTCAGATTGGAACTTTTGATTCTAATTTAGATGATCCTCGTTTTGCTATCAGGAGTATAGTATTGAATGACGTTTCAAAAACTCTCATTGTGGGTGGAGCTGCTGGTCAGGTCCTAGTCCTTCAATTATTAGACCTGGAAGGTGAAAAAGAAACAATAGTAATATCTTCTTTTTAAAATGTTTTAAAAATTTACTTTCAATATTAGATTTTTCATATGCCTTATTTCATTTTGCAGTTTGTTTAATGGATATATCGGCCTTTTCTAGGTAACTCATGTGACTATTGGAGATAAATGGGACAGTAGTCTTTGGTGTAATCCCCAACCTTTAATTGTTAAACATGGTAAAAGGAAATATCGAAAGGGCTTCCATGTCCAATGCGTTGTTCAACTAACACCACCTGCACCTATAACTTCTTTAGCCTTTCATGCTGAATGGAATTTGTAAGTTTCTAAAATTGTTCACATATTCATTGTTTGCTGCAGAATCTGTATTATTTTGCTTTAATTCTTTTTATTTGAAGAAATAGTGTTTATGGTAATTCTAAGTTTCAAATATTAAATGGTTTTTATTACTTTCTTTTATTTAATTTGATTTGTTACATTTTTTAAAGATGGAAGTTTGTAATTAATTTTTCACTCGCGTCCTGATGTGTATAAAATTTTAAATACTATGCACTTTTCTGTTTTTATTGACAATACAATATTTCGCTATTTTAATATTTTTTGCATCTCTATCTGTTAATAAATCTTATAAAAGATTATAAAATAATTTATGATTAATAAATATTAAAAGCATTTTTTTAGTAAACTTATAAATGTATTTAAAAAAAAAATAGCTTTTATTGTTTTTTTTCCTTCATGCTTTAATTTTAATGATTTCTATAACAGGATATACATACTCTTTTTAATTTAACAGTGCCATTTTGAAAGAATGTATCTTTTTTGTAATATAGTAATAATAATTATAAGATACATTTTCAATCATTAATATGAATGAATTTAATTGTATTTTTTTATATGTATGCTTAATGGTGAATGAAACGTATACTGTGAAAATACTGTGTCTAAACATTAAACATATAAATTTTTTTTTCTTCATTCAGTTTTTTATGAAAAAGTGCAACATACTTGTTTTCTGCAATGAATGTTAAATGAACTTACTTTTTTTTTGTATAATACTCTTTTTTATGTATTAGAATAACCTAATGAATTCAAACAAAAAACAAAAATTTTCTGATTTAAATAAAGACAGAGAAATGAAGGCTCCAATAACAAACATATATATATATATATATATAATGATATTTTAAACTCTTAATTTAATCCAAATTAATTTCCAAATCTTTTATCTTAATTTAGCCCATAGTAATTTCATACTCTTATTTCCTGATCCAATTCCACCTTCCTTACTTAATGAGTTCAAGAGAAGCTTTATAAAATTGCTGAATCGGCTAAACACTGACACATTCACACACTCCGCATGAAGGGATAGAAAAATGTCGAGTAAGCACATTCTTTTTAAAAGATCCCTGTGTTTCCCTCGTCAAGAAATCCCTATTAGAATAGTAATAATATATTAGCACTGTAAAAAAATTATTTTTCTTATCAATATCTCATGTTTTATAAGACGAGGGATAATTAATTTCTCACTTCTTCCCCACTTGTGTTGTGTGCCGTGTAGAGAGCAGACATGCCTTGTCCGCACCTTCTTTTAAATAAATCATGCCTGCTTCCCAGTAGTGAATAAATCGAACAAAAATGCAAAGTCTCTTCACTGCTTGTCGCAACTTCCTTCTGATTAAAAAATTAAATGCTTACATGTATATATATATATTATCTAGGTTATATTTTTATTTTACTATTCAAATTAAAAAGATTTTTTTTTTTCTGATTTAACACTAATTCTATTTTTAGTACTTCTTGATAATAAAATTGATTGTGTTTGTGCAGTGTGCTCATTAGGGCATATCATTTAATCTAGAATTATTAGATTTGGCACTAATGTTCTTTGGAGGGTGGAAATGTGTCCCATTTAACAACTTTTTGGGAATTTAAAATGAAATCTTAATTAATTAAAAGTTTAGCAAACATTTGGAGTTCTTTTTAATTACAGATAAACAAAAATAATTTTCTCAACATTGCAAAATAAAACGTTTTTCTTTTCAATGATGCTAATTTCATTATTTTCCAATTTTTATAAAAAAATTGATTTTATGGAGTATTTTTTTATTGATACAATGAAATTTAAGCTAATTTCATCATGCCTATTACATTTTTCATTCATTGTTGAAATAAGGAATGAAAATTGTGTTTATTTATTTGCTGTTCAGAATTTTTTATCTTCCTACATTATTTCATTAATTTTTTTTCTTAGATTTATTATCTAAATCTCCAAAAACCAAAGATGTTAGCTAATATATTCAATATGTTAATAAAATGTATTGCTTATTTTTCCTACTTTTTTATTTGACTATTTGAACTTATCTAATATGTTATTTAATTTTTTCATGCATTATCAGTAAAAACATTAATGATGAAAAAATGATAATTAAGTATCATTTTAATGATGGGATCAATTGCACATTTCATATGAGAAATGGCAAAGTGAAGTTTCTACATTAGGCATTGTGTTATTATATGTTAGTTGATGTGGACAGTTTTCCATTTAGGAGATTCATGTTTAAAATAAACAGAATAAATAAAAATCACATTGCTTAAATACCTGTCACAATTTTTTTCAAAATATTTTGTTGAAGAAATAATAAATATCAGTAAGGCATTGAAGATTTTATCAAAACTAAACATAGCCAATATTTCAGATGAAATAGCTGATTTCCAGAGACAACTGGTGTATAATAAAAAAAATAATGACCATTCATTATTAAGTTATACAATATTGAGTAGTTGTCATTTCCTATTTAAATTTTATTTACCATCTTTTTTTTTTATACTTCATGGCAACTTCTGTATGTTCAGCAGATAATATAAAAAGCAAAAATCTAATATAACTTCAAAAAAGGCTATTCTTAGAATTTTTTTTATAAAATTATTTTTGACTAAAATGTAAATTAATTACTTCTATGAAGTAATTATATTGACTATATTAATAACTTTATTCCTCAGAATTTTTTTCCCTACTTTGGAATAGTCCTATTAATATCATATTTTTCATGTTTTATTTATAAATAATATTTGTTAGCTTTCAAATTAAATGTTTTGTAATAAATGTAATTTCAGGGTTTTTTTTTTTACTTAAAATGTCAGAGATAAGTTATTGCATATTTCATATAATCACCCTTTTATACCATGTTAAACAAACAAAAAACAAAATCAATATAAAATCAATTGTAAAAGGGACCCATTTCCTATAGTTAAGAAAAGACATATTTGAGAGTTCATATATTTATATATTGTTAAATCTGTTTATATCAAATTGAGTTCTGTACATGCAGCGACACAAGAATATTGCATACATTGCTACCTATTCCTTTTGGCGTTGTATTTTATAACAAGTTATATTTCATTCTTTTGACCAAAAATTGTTATTTTATTGTAGCTATTAAATATGTTTTATTAATGAATGAATGGAATTGATAAAATTGTACAAATGTCTTTCTTTTATGAAAGTTTACATTTTTGTTAAATTCTGATTATGTATTAGAATCTGATGCATTGCTTATTTTTTTTAGAATAGCTGTTGGGATCACACATGGTTTTCTTTTATACGACATTGTTCAGAAGAAGTCTGTTTTATCGAGGTATACTTTAAATATTTTGGGTAGGTATTTTTTATAATTATCTTTTATAATTAACTTAATTATCTTTCAGTTATAAATTTTTTTTAATATTATTATTTTGTATTATTTTGTCTTAGAAATAATCAATGCAATTTTCTTTCAGAAAGTAGCACTGTCATTGCAAATGTTTCTCCAAAGACTAAATCCTTAAGGAGGTCATTTAGAGAATCATTTCGTAAACTTAAGATCACAAAGAGCAAGTCATTAAAGAAGGAACGAACAGAATCTTTAAGTAGTGACAAGCAAGAAGAAATGTATGTTTATTCTTCTATTTTTCATTTTTGTGCATTTTTGGAATGTTATAATTTTTTGTAAGAAATTTAATGATAAACTTTTCATTTAATTTTTATCAACCTTCATTAAATTCTTGAAATTAAAAACAATTTGAAAAATTAAAGGACGAATTTTCTAATTCTCTACAGCAGGATCCCCAAACTGTAGGTATTTGCAAAAATGTGATATGTGCTTAAATTATTCGTCAAGCTGCACATCGGAAAATTATATTTAATTATAAATGTCTAAAATAAATAAAAATTTAGTACATCAAGGATGAGGTGAATCGTTATAGATTCAATTTCTAAAAAGTGTGTCACAATGTTTAAAAGTTTTGGAAGCCTAGCTCCAAATCATATTTATTGTAGGTATAGTAGATGGTATAGAAAAAAAAATTAACATAATGTAATTGTATGATATTTATTGAGAGTGTCGACAGTTGCTTAACAAAAGAATAATATATATATATATATTGTTTTTTTGCAGTGAGTGAGGTCTGCAAGTATTTGTTTCTATATAGTTTTTTTAAAAGCAGTACATGTTTAGAATTGAAAATATTATAAGTTGAGTTTCTTTGAAATTACAAATAAATAAATAAATGTAGTATTTATTTTTCTATTTTGCTATGCTTATGCATAAATATATATATATTTTGTGATATTAAAATTTTTTACAATTCTGATGAACAAAAATTATTTTACTAAGCTTAAATTGATATAACATTACATCAGCTTATATTCTTCTTATCAAATTATATGATTTAAATTCTTATTTTTAATTTTAGTTCATTAAGTAGTAGCAAGCGTGAAAGCTTTACCTCTAGCCCTGATCCTACATTAGGCAGTTCCATTTCACCTGAACTACGATCATTTGATGGAGAATCTCATATGAGTGATGTCATAAATTCCGTTCAGTGTTTATATTTTGCACAAAGTTTCATAATAAATAGTAAGTTTTTTCTCTCTTTTTTTTTACATATTGTTAGTTTACATAGTTTTTAGTCTTTTAAATTTTTTTAGTTGAAATGAAAATAAGAAAGATTATTTGATTTTCAAAGATTGTAGATTTTTTATATGCATATCTTGATTTGTCTTTCTGTAAACAAATTTCTTGCTTTGCAATATTGAAAGGTACCCACTCATTCACTAGCAAAAAATATTAAATAAAAGGAGATACAAGTTTTTAAAAACTATATTTCTAATAATTATTAATAATGTTAATACCTAATATTTCAAAACAATGTATATAATGCCTTCTGGGAAATACTTTATACAAATTTAATTTGAAATATGCTCTTTTTTTAATTATTATTTTGTAACTTTTTTTTTCCAAAAGAAAAATTAAAATTAAGGAATTATTTCATACTTTAAACGAAATTGTGTTTAATTAATGCAACCAATTATCACTTGCAATAGCAAGCATCTAATAATGAAATGCTTTCCTAATTTATTTGTTAGTATTTAAGTATTACTAAGTTTTATTAGCAAACATCTAATTATTCTTATGGATAAAATATTTTTCTCCAGATTTATTTTATAAATAACCTCTTCAGTTTCAAAAATTCAATTTTTTTTCTTCATTTTTTGAATTTTTTTTCTCTGTATATAGTTTAATTGTCTTATTACAAGATATTTAATCCATTAAAATGTTAACTTAAATGTATAAGTTAACATTATAGTAGTAGTATATATTAGTATATATTTCTTATATACTTTAATATATATTTCAGATTATAAATAGATTAAAATTCATCTTCAAAAGCAACAATTGTTGCATATTTAGATTCATTGTATTTGATGGTAAATAATAAGAGGAATGGGAATATACAATGACATCTGGAATTTTTTTGCTTCATTCCTTTTTTCTTTTCCATAAGTTAAAAACTTCTTATTGTAGTTCTATCCTAAGTTTTGTTTTATACATTTTTTAAACATATTTTTGGATTTTTCATAGAGTATGAGGCATTTTTACTATTCAAAATTTGTTTGCTGGCTGACTGCAGTTTATTATGTGAATATACTAAAATGTAGTATATATAATGTCCATAAATTGTACCATATATTATAATTTTTTGTCCACTTTGTATGCATAATTGATGTACCGAAGATCTTTTAATGTTGTTAAATACATTCTGATAAAACTATTCCGTTGTTTCAACTAGATATAAATTTTCTGTTTGAAAGATCTTTAACCTTTTATCAATGAAATACATTTTCTTACTTTTAAATGATAAGCATTTGACCATCTAAAACTAGCCAAATTATCATTGTGTGGTCAAATGACTACTATTAGTAAGTGAATGAAGTTACACTGAATCCATATATTTGAGTTTTTAGTTTGCAATAATATTCTTCAAATATAATTATCAAGTTAGGTAGAGATTGTTGATGATCCACTATCCATATATTTGACTTTTTCTGTTTGTTATTTCTTCCAAATTTACAAGAGCTGAACATTTCAGCCTTTGAATGTTTTTGTGATGAAAAACACTTTTGTATCTTCAAATGTTTTATAAAATATCAAACAGAATTCCATTAAAGATCCAATTATTGCAAGAGAAAAAATGGTAGAGTTTTGGAATCAAGAATGTCTTATTTCAAATAAAGAGAGCTTAATAAATAAATTTTCCCCATCCATTAATAAGAGACTATTATGCCATCATTTTTATACTAATTATAAAATAACCCAATTTCTGACTGGTCATGGTAACTTTAAAAATTATTTGTACAAATTTAATTTTTTCCATCATTTTCCTGCTATTGTAATATTGGTAGTGAAGAAAATGTTGAACATGTGCTCCTTCTATGTTCAAGTTTGTCAAAGAAAGACAGATCCTAAGACTGGCTCTCAAGGGCATTAATATAAATTAGCCTCTAGATTTTTCACCAACTTATTTCCACCAGAAGTGCTTTTGAAAATTTCTGTAAATTTATTGCTGATATCTGTAATTCTTCATGACTGTTAAATTTTCTTTTTCTTTTATGTAATGTGTTGCGTACTTACTTCTGTAAGCCCCATGTGATACTTTGTGGTGCACAAGGGTTTTATAAATGTTTCAATTAAAAAAAAAATCAAAATGGTACTTTTAATCTATGTATTTGTAGATATGTATCTAAACATACATATGTGCATAAATGCACACATTTGTTTTCTCTTTACTATTATAAAGTGCTGTTTCCTAATTTTGTATACAAATAAAAAAAATTAGATTATTGTATAAGAAACAAACAAATAAACACACACTGAGAGATTTAGGGACACCATTTATTATATTAATAGATATATTAATTATTATAATTTTTTAGATGTAATCACCACACCAACATTGTGGATTGGTACTAGTAGTGGTTGCATTTACATTTATACCATTGCCATGCCAGCCAATGATTGTAGGACTTCTGATGCTGTTACATGCCAGTTAGGTTTGTATTTTTAATAATTCATTTATTTGTTCTCAGTTTTGTAACAAAGGCTTTCTGCTATTTTATATACATATAATAACTATAATTATATTTACTTATATAAAAATATTTATTTAAAAAATTAAAATGTTACTTTCATTAAAACTCTTGATTTGGAAAATTGAAACCATTTTAACTTCCTTAAAGTAGAAAGGCATTTAATATTTAAAGCATCATTAATTAGAAAATTAATAGAAATAGTAATTGGAAATTCATATTTGAGTCAATTTTGTTGATATATTAAATTAATTTTGTCATTTAAATGTGTATCATGCTGATTTCTTATTCTTTAGACATATATATTTGATGAATTTTCATTGTAAATTATGATTTTAATAATGATTAGCCTAAGAAAAATATCGAAAATCAATCCTACAATGTAAGATAACAACAATAAAATGTCATTAAATCCATCGTTCCTTCATAAATAGTATTTATATTATTATAACCACTTAAAAAAACATATCTGTCACATTAGAGCTTTATGCCTTTTCCAAATTTTTTAAAATTAAATTTAATCATTTTTTCAACTTACAAAATAAAATATATATTCCAGACTATGGTATGTTTTGGACTTCTCTACCATGCTGCGGGACTTTAAACCATTACACTGTTGTCATTGCTTGTGATTCATTAAACAGTTTCTATTGTAATAAAATCTATATCTATACTTATAATAAAGCTCAATGTGTGTGTGTGTGTTAGCGCTTTACAGGCCAGACCATTTGACCTAAAATTACCAAATTTGGTACATGTATACCTTGGAGGTCGGAAATGTGCACCTGGAGTCCCTTTTTTCCAATTTTTAATTAGAATTTTAATTATTAATTAAAAACTAACTTTCCCACCAAAAAAGCTTCATTTCCCCTCCTCCAAATGAGTAAGGCTTCAGTTTTTTTCCCATGCTAATGAAGTTAGGCTTAACATTTTTCAACCAATTATTTCAAAAGATTCTTTGTATTTTCTTAATGTTTGATGCATTTTAAGTTAAACATTGTTTATTAATCGATCTTTTAGATCCATTCAGAAGTACTTTTGAATTAAAATAAAACAGAATAAAGGAAATTAAAAATTTCTAATGTGCATAGCATTACCCCTACTGGCGTAGAAAAATTCATGCATTTGCTTTATCATAACTGGCATTGAAAATTCATGCATGTGCATTGTGTTCTGATTGTTGACAACTATTTTCAATGGATGCATTGTATTTTAAGTAGTTTTTTTAAACCTGTTTTCGACCGATTATTTAAAATGATTCTGTTTATTTTCTTAGTGTTTAATGCATTTAAAATTAAACATTGTTAATTAATCAATATGCTCATGATGAATCTGAGAAAATTTTGTTGACAAATTCTTGAGATATTGCATAAATTGAATAAGACATTCTTTAGCGCCCATGAAGTTTAAATGCTCAGTGACTCTGTTTTCAGTAATCATATTATAAATAAAATGCTTTGTTTCAGTAAAAAATATTATTATATTAATTGCAGATTAATCATTTCCGTTTTAATTTAAAGCATAAATTCTACGGGAGCTAACAGAAAATTAGAGAGATGCATATTACGTTATGACTAAAGGCCTTTATAATATTATGAGTGAATTATATGACTATCAAAATTTGAAGTTTTAAAATATTTTGATGAAGTAGCTATTAAAGTAGGAATTACATAAAATATTTTATTATTAAAATTTTAACAAGCTTTAAGATTTGCGAATCGGCTGGTCACCAAAGGCGGCTAGTATATAATAAATGTGATCTTTTATAAAAAATAGTTCCAACTGTTATGAACTTCTCTTGATCTTATACTAAATAAACCTATTGCTGATTTTTAACTTAATGAATACAGTGAAATACAGAAAATAATAAAAGTTGACCTGTTAAAGATTATTTTAAAATTGATTATTACATATGTTTTAGGTAAGGAAGTTCAGATGAAGCATCAAGCCTCTGTGCTAGGTATTCGTATTGTAGATCATCGTGGATATCCCCTTCCTGACCCTACTGATGTTCAGTACCAGAGATCAAAGCCAGCAGATCTCTGTGGTAGTCATCGTGTAGTCATATGTACAGAAGAACAAATCAAGGTATTGGGTTCTTTGCCAAGTTTATGCAGCATATCAAGTTTAATCATAGCCCAATAACTAATTTCTAAATTATTTGAGATTAATACTTGAAGTTAGAGAAATGACATAAATATTGTAAAGATTTGTATTTGATGTTGTTTGAGTTATTAAATGTGTTGTTGGAAATATTATGAGGTTTAAATTTTTATACTGTCCTTTGATCCTATTAATGATATTTAGTACATTATTTTTAACACATTAACCAATGTAAGCAAATAAAGTTCCACTCTTCTGAGATGAAAACTGACTGAATTTTGAAATTCTAAATTGCATTATTTTAAACCAACTATCAGGTATCATGATTGGTGGCTATTTCTTAAGGTATGCATTGAAATGGTCTAAAATATTAATTCTTAGTGATGGTGTTAGTTTCATGTCAAGCTTTGAATGGAATCTATCAATGGATTATTTGTTTGAATGCTCTCATGTATGCAAATGCTATATGTAAAAAAAAAAAATGCAGCAATTTAGATAGGTGAAATTTGGTATATCAAACTATTGAAGTTGATACATACAACTATAAAGTTTTATGTCAAATTCATTCATTTTATAAAATAAATAAAATATAAAATAAAAAATATAATATAAATAAAAATAAAATAAATAAGAATTTTTGTTGTTCTTAACTTTATCCAAGGTTCAAAATTTTATGCGATAGTAATAGCAAGATTACACTTTTAAAGAGTATGTGAGGAAGTTTCAGGGAGACTACTTCTGAACTGGATACTTGCTTTTGAACTGTCATTTTACAATTAGAGACAACCTGAAACTTCATCAGGGAATGTATGTATAATTTTTAATTTTTATATATTTAAGTTTTGTTAAAAGTAATTATCTGTGTTGCTCTTTTTTTCAGGTCTTTACCTTACCTAGCATGAAACCATTTTGTAAAAATAAAATTACTTTAATTGAAGGGTATCACATATCTAAAGTTGGATTTTCATCTTTTCCTAATAAAAACGGTAAGTTTTATTTTTCAGTTGAAGTGAAAAAGACTTTGTTATGAACAATATATTCCAGAAAATGTTTTCTCCCTCTTCCTTGTATTGATTACACAATTAAAGGATAAGCTATCTCTGCTGTTGGACCTTGTTAATTTAATTGAAAAAAATATGTGTGTTAGATTAATGATGATAGACAGAATTTTATTGTTGGTCTTTTTTTGTTATTGTTTGTGTTTTCTTTTGTGAAAGATGTATATTAGAGCATATGATTAAGTTAGAAAATAAACATTTGAAACTAATTATGAATTTATGGAAATATCATTAAAGAGGACATTTAATCATTCCTCATTAGTCTTAGCATAGAAAATTAAAATGTATCCTTAAGATGAATATCAAACTGTTAAAAGGTTACAATTATGTGACATGTAAAGAGAAATTTATTTAGAATTGCATCAAGATTCATTTTTTGACTAAAATAATAATAAAGTTCAGAAAAATATGTCAATCAAAAAGTAAATCTCTTATCCAGAATCAGTAATTTGATTCATTTCACACACATATTATGAATAATTACTGGAGGGTCCATTATGGATTAGTTACATTTCTTAATCTTGGATATGAAGAAGAAGAATATAACATGAAGCTTACTAATAAGCTGAAATTTTTTTGGAACAATTTGAGAATTATGAACACGTTCCATCTTGTACTCCATAAGACTGGAAATTTAGGAATCAAGAACTCTGCTACATATTATTATTTAAATGTATATTAATGTAATACTTTGAACCATGTTATAATTGCACACATTTTAGTTTTAGACTGTTGCAGGATTATTTTTAATTATAATTATTATTATATTATTGGTTTTTTTAATTTCAATTTTTTTTATTTATGTATCCTATACTTCTATTTTTATTTACTTTTTATTCTTAATTTTATTAATTATTACTTATATGTTTATATTCTTAGATTCAAAATAAGATTCCAAAATCTCAATATTTTGTACTAAAATTTTATCTTATAATGTTTTAATATTATGGTAAGTCTGCAAGTGTTTGCCATATCTCTGATTTGATTTGTTTGGCTTGATTGCCAGTAATTTGTCATCGCATCCACTGTAGATTTTTTAAATTTTTTCCATCATAGAATACTTAAAAGAAAATAATGTTGCACAACTATGGATTACTTCTATTTTATTGAAGAAAAAGTTTTAATAATAAAATATAGGCCACATTGAATAAAAATTCTTTTAATATAAAATTTATTTAACTGGAATATATTTTTAAAACTTAGTTTAGTGTTTTTGTGTTTAAATTTTACTTACTAGGTGGAATCTTTATCTGTAAATTGCTTTTTTTAATGATTACATCTTATTCACTTATAATTTATGCATACAATAAAGTTTTATTCAAAAATGGTCATACATACTAATGATATTTTTCTTGAAATGTCTTCATATTGTTACAATATAGATATATATATTTGTTTCTTGATGAGACATTTAGGTTTCATAATTTTTTTTACACTTTTACTTATAATATTAATTCAATAAAAGCAAGTGATTTAAAACACCTTTATTTTTCCAAATTAAAAAAAAATGTAACAAAATATTTATTATTTTAGATTCAAAATCATGTGAAAATTGTGTCTTATGTCTTTCTCGTTCTAATGGAATATCTCTTTATAACATTCCTGAGCTGAAAAAATTCATTTCCTACAATTTTTGTTCATCAGAAGATATAGAGTAAGATATAATTTTGTATGTAATTTATTTTGTTTATTCTTTTATATTTTTCATTTCTTCATAAAAATGAAAAAATAAATTAATTAGTTAGTATACAGCCTTGACCACTTAATTACAGTAAAATAAACTATAAATTAATGTGGCTACTTGAAATTTTTTTGAGCAAAAATACGTTTGAAATATAATAATGCATACTATTTATTCTTCTTAAAATATAGATATCAAATTTAATTTTCATATTTTGTTTTTATCTTTGCAGATTTTTGCCAAAAACAGCATTTTTAAATAATGGTTTAATAGTATACCTTGCTTCTCTTTCTGAATTTGAAATTGTATCACTGTCCACCATATTTACAACGAAGGCTGTATGTAAAATTGAGCTTCCTGAGGGAGCCAGAGAGCCATTCAAGCCTGTAGATAATATTGTCTTACAAATGCAAAACTACGAATCTCAAAATGGAATTGGGAGGTACAATCTTATATTCTTGGATATAGAGTATCTAGTTTTTCCCCCCCTCTCATGTGTCTTGAATGTAATTTTTTTCTTATCATATACCTTGAATATTACTAATTGAAATTATTGCATCTTTCTAGTTCAGAGGCACGCAGCAACCTTGCGGATATTACTGATCCAGAAATTCAGAATGAATTGAACAACATAGAAAATGAAGCTGAAGAGGCCAGGTAGAGAGTTTGCTTTGTTTGAATTCTTTATTATATATAATTGTAATTTGTTGTTATAATTCTTTATTATATAACAGTAGGTATATGTATTACTGCCAGAATAAAAGAATTTTATTTAATTAAAAATATTTATAGTAATCAGTATAATTATGCATTCTTTATATTATTTTGCACTTGCAGTAAAACTTTAAATATTTGGGCTTTTGCTAACCTAGGTCACTAGTAACAAAATTGGTACTAAAAAATTGAATAGTGCTACAATTACCATTAAAAAAAATTTTTTTGGCCTTCACAATATGAAATTTTTAGGCAGATTACCCATTTGTAGACTTTACCTTGATATATGACTCAGTATATCAATCTTTTGATTTTAAATTGATGCTAAGGGTCTAATAACATTGAAATAATCAACCAAAGCGATGAATGAATGGTGCAAATGGAAATAAAACTAATTAGACTTTTTATATTAGATTTTAAAGAAACACTTTTTGAATGCTTTAAATTTAAAATTTAATCTCTATTAAAGATTAAATATTGATTACATTTTGCAGTTAGCTCAGAAATCAAGCTTCTACTATATTAGATATACAGTTATATCAAGGTTTAAAAAAAAAAAAAAAAACACCTTATTTTCCTTCTTTTATTTAGGCGATCATCAATTGTTTCTAGTAGAAGACTTGCTAATAATTTGCCAGATATTACAGGTATGCATATATTTAATTTAGTTGAACCTACTAGCAGGCATTTCCTCTATACCAATATGG
The DNA here is from genome assembly GCA_026543865.1 of Argiope aurantia. NCBI lineage: Eukaryota > Metazoa > Arthropoda > Arachnida > Araneae > Araneidae > Argiope > Argiope aurantia. Next base: position 886,494 of record JAPMOR010104900.1, read on the forward strand.
AAAGTGACATATATTTCTCGAATATACTGTTAAAAATGTAAATTTTTAAGAGGTTAACTATTATAAATTAGTTGTGATTTGTTAAAAATTAATAAAATTATTTTAAACAATTTTCATTTTAAAAAAAATGGGAACAGTGCCATCATAAAACACAAAGACAATGTAAAATGATAAAAGAATTAGTTAAATGATCTGAAATAGAATAAATGTAATTTCTAATATTGCAAATGAAATCATTTACAATACACAGTTGTAGAAACAGTATGGAAATAATAATAAAAAAGACTGTTGAATGTAATACAAAGCAAATATTCCTTTTCATATTCACTTCATTGCACTGTAGCATTCTGGGCAAATATGTTTAGAATGTTCTAAATATTTAAATTTTTGGAAAATATGATAGTTGAATTTTGTGATTCTATTGTGCTCTCCATTTTCCCAGGATTTCAATCTTTTTTTTTAACCCGATAACACCTCTTTCATTTCTTTAAAACCTAATACTGCTTTTCTTTTCAATATTTTTAGTTTTAATTCACTTTGTCAAGAGGTCGACTTGCTTAATTCAACATATTCTTTCAAAAGAGCATTTGCCAGCAATTCTAGATATTTCCTTTTAAGTAGCTTTTTTTCATTGTTTGTTGAAGAAATTACACAATTGATTTTAAAAAATACAGCATAAACTTATAAAAAAACTATTAACACCTCAAATTCCAAACTTTGATTAAAAGTTCATTGGAAGGAGTTACAGGAATAGCTGAAAGTTAATGCTAGTGATTGTGTTATGTGGTAAAAAAATATAAAATGAAATTTTTTTGTAGTGTATCTTTCTTATATGCAAGCCTGCTGGAAGGTTAAAGCATTTTTCATTTTTCTTCTTGTTAGCTAATATTTCATGTATTAAACTACATCTTTTTAGAGGACTCCAGTAGTAGAAATATAGAAATGTTAAATGGTGACTCTCGTTCGTCTGGAGACAATATTCTGCAGCAGGTATAAAGTAATTTTATTGTTTGCATATGAAGTTTTTATTTTCTTATTGAATTTTTTTCTGTGTAATTATTAATTTTTTTATGGACGAAATAAAATTTACGTGACTTTACAATTTCAAATTTCAGAGATAAGATACTACATTTTGAATACATGCATATATATATATATATATATATTAAGTATAGAAAAGTAATATTTATATATATATTTATGTAAAAGTTGGAATTTGAGTTAGAATATGTCATTTAGGGGCAAGAATTATTTGCTTAAAAGTGGAAATGAATAAATGATTTGCGAGTATATAGTATTATAAATTCATTAATTGTTTTACTTACTGTTAAATAATAAAAAGACATTGTTGATATGTGTAAAGAAACATTTTTATGCTTTAAAAATTTCTGCTATGAAATAATGATTGTCGTTTTGCATGAGGTATGATAAATTCGTCACTTTAAAATTACCTTCATATAATTTCACTTTATTATTTTAAATTTGATTTTCAGTATCTATTTTTATCTTGTCTTTTATCTATAAAACATTTATAATATGAAATATCGTTAGAGATCAAGTAAAGAATTAAATGCTAGATTAATTTGATATAGATATTCTTGTGAAATAAAAAAAAGGTTAATTTTCTTTTAATGTCACTCCTGAGTAATAATTTTATTCTGATGTTAATTTTTTCTTTATTTATTGAATATTTTATTTGAATAACCAAATTTCTACACATCACTTTTAAATACCATTAGTAATTGAGTTAGGAATTATACATCAGAAAAGAAAGAGAAAAATATATTTATAATAAAATTACATAGAACTTAATAAAGCATGAGATTTATAGAAATATTTTCTCAGAGATAAACAATTTCACAAATATTTCTTGAAATGAAATATAGTAAAATAAACAAAAGTGCCTAATATCAGAAAGAAAGAAAAAAAAAATCCATTCTGTCTTCAAAGTCATAGTAATTAAAAACAATTGAAAAATGAGAAATTTATGCTTATATTTGATCAAAATATATTTAAATGTGCTTGATTTAATTAGTGTTTGATCTTATAAATTATATTTAACCATATATATAGGCATTTTTTGTAGCACTGTAATTCTGAAAAATATGTTGTATTTTGCATTTCATTTATCATTAAAATTCTGTTTCACTTATTATTTTCCATGCCTTTGCTCAGGAGCAATAAAACTGAATATGCATGGTAAAATTTTCTTTGTATTCATTTAATAATTATCCAATTCAGTAAGCATTGGAGCAACTATTAAATTATTCTTTTATTCATCTTCAGATCCAAAGAGCACCACTTGCAATAATTGAGGAGTTAAACTCATCAGGAGAAGACCATTTTATGTACAACAGCCATCCATCAATTAACGTTGGTTTATTGTAGAACACAAATATTTCTTGTCATTCTCTGAAAGAGAGTTTTTTTGTACTTTGTGTAGATTTGCAAATTCTTGAGGAGCATCTCAGTCATGCTTTAAAGGAGTCTCTTCCATTTTCCTAACTTCGTAGAGCATAGGAAAAATATTTTACATTCTATGCTGCCACACTTTAGTCTGAGGAGAAAAATGTAGTATAATATTCTCTTTTTAATGAATATTCTTCTGCATTTATTTTCCAGTCAGTCTACTCTTATTAAATGACTAGTAATCTGCTTTAAAATATGTTCAAAATAATTTCCATTTTTCTATAGCATATCATTTCTTTCCATTTCTGCAAAAAAAATACTAAACTTTTATGTTTTAATGCATAAATACACTTTATATAAACTATATTTTTAATTAAATTTTTATGTATTTTTATTGCGTTCCATTTATAATTTATCATGTGCATTAATATTGAAGAATCCTATTTCTAATATGCGTGTATGTATAATTGAATAATAAGATATGAATGAAATGTAAAGTTTAAGTATTTTTGGTTATATACTTTGTTTTCCTTGAATTTAAAAGTGATACTTCAGAGTTTTTTAAAAATCATAATTTAAGTTTTATTTATTTAAAAATAGCTTATGAATGCTTTGTAAATATATATTTTCACTTTCATAAATGAATACTGTTTATTTTATTAATGTTTATTCTGCATTATCATTTTATATAAATCCCAGTTTTATTGTGTGTGTATTATATATATATAAAACAGCTCCCTTCAGCTGGCAGGTAGAATCCTTTATTTAGCTATCATAGAACATACACACTTCATGTTGCATTTCAATTCAAATTATACTTTTTCATCTGCTGTTGAATTTTAACATAGATTCAAATACACTTGAATCTAGGCAGTTAACATTTTTCTATTTATAAAAGGGCTTATTGGCATTGTGATATAAAATAATTAAGTTTATCTTGTTATCTAACTTTTTAGAGACACAAAGACAAATTTAAAAAAAAACTTATTTCAAGACTGATTTTAATACTGTTTTTGTTACAGTTCTGTATATTTTGAAAGTATTAAAAATGTTACACATTTTTTTCAACAATTTATATAAATGTTGGCATTTTTAATTCCTGTGAGTGTATGAAATACTAAAAGTGATGAAACTTTTAAAGGACTGATTTTAATATTAAGTATTTATGTTTTTAATAATTTATATATGGATGAAATTGCACTGTGGAGTGATAAATACTGGTTCTTTATGTAAATTTTCAAAATTAATGTGTTTATTTTTTCCCTTTAGTTTATTTTTTAAACATTTATTTATCCCACAGATTATGCTATTTTCTGCATTATATATATTCTTTCAAATAATTTTCCATTTGAAATTAATAGTTCATTTGGCTTTTATTTTGAAATTATCTGTTTCTTTTTTATTTTTGGTTGCTAGAAGATTGAAATGAAACTATAGTGTTTCGATTCAGTAGAAATACAATTTACATCTAGTGCACTTTTTTTTCTCCTTACATTCATTTATTGTATTTTCTGAAAACTAAAAGAATATTTCTAAAAGCAATATTTTTCTTTTCAGAAATAAACTGATTGTCTTATATTAATTTATAATATTTTATATTTGTTACATATAGTAACAATTTTGAACAAGATTAATATTACTTCTGATTATTATTGCTGTATATTTGAAATACTTCATTTTTATGCTTTTAATTAAATAAAAACATAGTAAATTATTTTGTTTCAAAATATTCAAGCAATCACTTAAAAAATAATTAAGTATATTTATTGGGCTAATTCCAATATCTTACTAATATTTAGTATCATTTTATTTAAAATCCATCCTTATTACATTCTAAAGTAGAGGCAAGAAGAAACGAGACATTTCATAAAAATAAAATTGATTTAGATTATGGACATTATAAATGTAGTTTTATTATAGTTTAACATCTTTTATATAATTCAAGACATTAATTAATTAATAAAGTCTATCAGTAGTGTATGGAAAATTTAAAACTATGTTGTAAATTTCTCATTCTTTATTTTAATAATGATTTAAGTACCAATGCATCAGCACTGAAATCACTTTGAAAAACTATTGTACTCCTCCACTTTGAAATAGTTAATCTTATTAGAATAAACATATTTCAACATTATTAAAGTAATTAACAAACCCTAGTTAAAGTAGTTATTTATAACAAAATTATAGTAGATTTTATTATTATTATTTAGAATTTAGCAACTACTGTATTTTGTAATAAATCAATGGCCCTCTTGAAACCAGAATTTTAACTCATATTTGTTTTGCTATGTATGACTATCGATTTGGCTTAATATTTTATTTTCAATCATTATAATAATAATTTAAGTAAGGAAATTACTGATTTCATGGATGCTATATGCAGATATTGTATCTGGACAAGGTAAATATTCCTTTTTAATAGTGATTTGAACTTTTTATGTTTTGCTGTAAGTGTTGTTTCATAGTTTTACCTATTTGATAAAAAGAAATGTAATGTTTTATACATTGATATAAAACCAGTGTTTATATTTTAATTTTATGGTCACTATGCATAACTAATATATTTTCTTATTCTGTAGTTTCTACTTCGAATGAATTTCAGTATGTTTTGAATTTTTACTTCAGTCCTGTTTCACTGTTTAAATGTAACTTTGAGTATTCCTTTAGAATGTATAAAGCTTTTAGAAGTGCAAACAGACTGTGCAATTTTTTTACAAAAATATTAAAACTTTTATTGATTTGTAAATTTCTATGCAATTAAACTATTCTTTTGTAAAGAAATATTCAGTGAAATAAAAGTTACATTTTACTTTTATGTGAAGCAGAATTCTAAAAATTTAACTCTTTTATCTGTTAGATAAATTATTCTATAAATGTAAAAAAAAGCCCCCATATTAAATAATTTTTGACTAAAACAGCATCCCCCCCCTGTGAGTTTTGTTTTGAATTAGTCTAATTATTATTAAGGGCACAGTGGACTATTAGTCTTTTAAAAAAATTATGAAATTTTTAAGCATTTATATTTGAATATAAATATATCAAAATATTTATTTTATAATGTGAAATTTTAAAGCGTTTAAAATACATTTTTAGAATTATTTTTATGTGCACATATTGCCTGGTTTTTCTGAATTAAAACAGATTTTAACTATTTAAAAGAATTCAAAACATACAATCCATCCCCAATTTTATTTTAGTGTGTAGCTGGAATCTTATGTGATTTCTGAAAAATTAAAACACCTAGGGCATTTAAATATGATAACGTCATATACTTAATCTGTTAAATATTTATTTTAATTGCATCTAAGCATATATTTTGGAGGTGAAATGTTAAAAAGGAAATTTCATAGTTTAATGCTTTACTTAGAAGAAAGAAAAAAAATCCAGATTCACAATTGGAAGTTTCTCTTTTTTTGTGTAAAATTTTAGATCAAGAAACCTCACAATTAAATCTTTAAAAAAATTATTCATCAGTGATAGTATATTTTGGAGTTGCAGTTTACTTGATAATGAAGGTTCCGGTATAACAAAGTTATTTAGAAATATTTTGATACAATGTTACACTAAACCTATCCGCAACACTGTTACTTTGAATAATAAAACATAGTTTGGAATTATCTCTATACCAATTAGTTACAAATTGCATGGGACATATTATATAAATTGTAATAAATAATTCATGAAGTACATTTTAAATAATATAACGAAATATTTGTTACCACTAACCATTCTCTAAACTCCACCATTAAATAGATAATGTGCTAAAGTAGATACTGTAACATAAGTCAGTAATGATGTTTATTTTACATCTCCACATATGCATACAGATATTAAGGTAACTTGGAAGCACTAGAAATGACAGTTAAAATATCACAAATGAAGAAATTACATCTTCTCAGTGACATGAAAAAAAATTGAGATAAATATATCAAATATTGATAGATATTCTTTTACCGAGTAACATTTATATGCAAATTACATAAATTAACTAAAAAAATTACTCAATAAAATCAGCTGCCAATAAAAGCATACAAAAATATGTTTCTTTAATTATGCATTGTATTTGATTCTTAAGAAAAAATACGGTTCATGTAAGAATTCATAAACATATTTATAGGATCCAGTCTTCGCCTTATAGAGCACCACTTCCCAAAAAATGGATACATATGCCTAAATGTTTGTGCTGTTACAGAATGAGCCTGTAAAATGGAAAATAAATAATTATAAGTAACCTTGTAAATCAAAAATTTGTTTGACATTGTTGCAACAAGATGAAGATAATAATTTTTGAAAGGAAAGAGTGTTAATATTTTGAGGGGAAGGGGGAGATTATATAAGCAAAAATGAAAAAAATTATCTTTTTGTACATGATTGTATGATATTTTTTGAAAAGTTTGATTCATTTTCTCAAAATCAGAAAGTTTAATTTGACATTCGTTTTAGCCACTTTTTGTAGGTGTGTACAACTAGTATAATGACTTTGTAATACCATCCATTTTAGGTTATTTTTGCTATTTTGTCATATTCTCAAACAATTTTTTAGAGAATTCACAAGGCATTATTAGATTAAGTCTATTTATACTTTGATGTATAAGAATATTACAATATTATATATATAAACAAACACATAAATAGTTGTCTAAGAATTTCACATTATTTAAGTAAAAAATATTCCCCATTAAAAGCTTTAAAAAAATGAATAAATATCACTAACTTAGAAAATAAACTCAAAAATTTTTTTTTGGTTTAGTAGGGTTATAGATTACTAACACTTATTGTTAATAGTGGAAATAAGGGGGAAAAAATACATTTATATGAGCAAATTAAAATCAAGCTTTTGGAAGAAAGGTGCAATTAATCTAGTGATTTAATCACTTTTTTAGAATAAGTAAATAACATTTTAATAAAAAAAAAAGACTCAAAAAAAAAATACATGTACAATTTAGTTGTTTTGGTGATTATTGAGTAATTAATTCTCTTAATTTTGAACGCAAGTATAATTCTCTCATTTTTTTCAAACTTATTGTTGATTCCTGTTTAAGTACATTATTTAACATTTTTAAAATCCTTGTGTATATTAAAATTGCAGTAATGATGCTCAAGTAAGAAAAATTACAAATTAGGATTTTAAAATGTATTTCTTCTTTGATTAATATATCTGTAAAATTAATGAAGATATACAGTTTTTAATTGCAACACTAGGATTGCATATTACCATTAAATGATTAATTTGTTTGCAGTGAAAACAAAATCTGAATTCATAAATATTGTAAGCATTTACCTTAGCCCAATGTGGGCGACCTCCAGCTTCCATCATTATATGTTCATATGCTTCCCAGTACCTTTTATATGGGACTTCTTTGCCATATGGTCTACAACAGAAAAAAATATCAGATTTTTCAGAAAATTGAGTAATAAACATTGGAATTTATGGAATATCACAGAATCAATATTAGTTTTGTTTTTTAAATTCTCGAACACAGCATACTTCTTTGCTTATTTTATAAGATAATAGAAAAGGAAAGCAAGAAATTAATTATAATTAATGCCCATTAATTTAACTAAATATACATAAAAGACAATGGAAAAATACCAGTTACATTTTTAATGAATCTGGCATTATAAACCGAAATTAGACAAATAATATATTCAAAAGAAAATAATTTTAAGTTTGCAAAATTGCATTATTATTTTTGCTACAGCATTATTCTTTAATTGATTAATATCAATATTGTCTGTAAAATCTAAGAAGATGCATTTTTGTTGGATTTTTTTTTTTTTTAAAGTAATCATCAGCCATTTTCAGCAACCAAATGTTTGCAAAATCATATGAATAGTATTAATTTCATCTTGTCAAACAACTTGGATGCACTACATCTTAAAACTAAGAGTAAAATATAGAAAGGTAATATATAATATAATTACAATACTTATAGCAATAGATAATAAAATGTAATAGGATTACTAAATAACATTATGATATTCTAAATATGCTTAAAATGGTGAAAATAACTAGTAATAAAATTGATGAAAAGGATCCAGCCCTTGAGGTCAGAAGCTCTGCCCAAGTTTTATTTTGAAATATGGAGGGCAGGGGATATATGGACCACACTGATGATGTATCTAGGAGTCATGAGTTTTCACATGGGGGTGGGGGGCAAATTCTTGCCAGTAGTTATGGCAGAAAGATTGGTTTAGTAAATCTCCCTAATTATTTTAAATATATAGATAGTAATATAATGCAGATCTTATCAATCAAATAATGTGTTACTTTCGATTCAACTTCAGGGATACATGAATAATTTTCTGAAAATTATATTATAATAGATGGATTTCACAATAATCATCAAGCATATACTAAAAGATTTTGATGGAAATAACTGCATTTACTATAAAAATCGAAAATTAAAGAAATAACATAACTAAATTTATTATTTGATGAAAAATAAATATTTTATAAACCATATAAATATTTACCTATACATAATTATATTTATGTAACAAGTATCTCGTCCAAATGCAGGACTTATGAGGATATTATCTGCTTTCGTAAACCTGACTTCAACTGGGAAATGAACATAAACATCTGGTGTTGATTCAATCCATTCTCTAAGTTGCCACAAGACAACTCCTGTCTTCTCACTATTATTTTTTTTAAAAAAATATTAGATTAGATAAGATAAAGTCACAACTATATATATATGGGAAGTAATTGACTTCAGATATTTGTTAAAAATTACTGTATCACAATAGAAAAATAAATAAAGCAAACAAATAACTTACATTGGTATAGCCCATTCATTTACATATTGTTTGAAAAGACATTCAAAATTGAAGATTTTATAACTTCTGTCTATTTTTGAACTGGATGAAGAAAATGACAGATAATAGAATAGTTTATTGATATGCGGCACCCAATGTGGAACAAATGTACTGCAAAAATAAAACATTGTGTAAAGATATTTGAAAAGTTATTCACTACGGGAAAAAGTACTACAAAACAGTAATAAAAAAATTAATTTTTACCTAATGTAGTAACAAAATTCAAGAGCATGATATCCAACACCATAATTCCAAAAAATCTTCCAAAATTTTGTCAGCCATGTTTCTTTTGTTGCTAACTAAACGCAAATTTAATTCAATTAATTTCAGTGAAAGTGAGATAAAAAAAATCCTTCTGTAGTTTAAGGCAATGTTCAACATAATATTAAAAGAAAATTTAAATTGAAAGTATATAGGATGTTAAGAGTGGCAGCATCATAAGTGAATGGATTACTTGTATCAGGGTTATAAGAAAGTTGCATGAAATTAATTATATATATATATATATATTTTTAAAATACACTTTTATTAAACAAAATTTCAGTTATTAGTATTTAAAACTAAATTTTGTTTAAAAACTATAATTAATGTACAGTGAATATATCAATTTTAGAAATATTTAGCAAAACTTTATTATATATTATGGAACTTGTATAAAATTGTATTCGACCATACATGCAATGAATTATTCCCCTTACTTGAAATATTAGAATGATTGTCTATATAAAGAAATTTAGTGACTTCTGTAATATATAGATTTCAGCAAAATTGCTTTTGTTACTAATAGGAGTTGAAATTGTTGTAGTTATCAATAGTAAATTTTTAAATCAGATAAAAGAGTTGAATATATTTTCAAATTTCTGTCTGCAGTAATAATTGAAACAAAAATCTGGCTAAAAGTTTTATAAAAAACATATTGCAAGTAAAAACATCTTATGCTTGTTAGATATATAATGATGCTTTTACAATAAATATGAATTGAAGCATAAATATTTTAAAGCAGAATAAATCTCAAATTTGTCAAAATAAAACAGATTCATCAAAATTAATTTGTTTTAATTTTTCCCTGTTTAGTTTAAAGTTTGTAATTTTACAATATACTCCCATTAAAAAAATATCCAAATTTTAAAAGACATTTAGCATAAATATAAGAGTATATACATTAAAATTGAAAGCTGTTATGAAGTAACAGATACAAATAAGGTTCAAGAATTTAATAGATGATAACATTTAACTATAACAGTATCATTAATGACTTGGTTGAAAACAATATATATAAGGTAAAAATTAGTTTATAAAAAGTAAGAAAAAAGAAAATAAATATAAATTACATCAGCAAGTTTTGAATAAAACTTTAATTTACAAGTGGAAGTGCAAATTATATTGTTACCATTTAAACAATATTCAGATTTCTCCTAAAAAGTAAGAATGATTAGTAGGAACAATTTTTCATACCAATTCTGTTCTGGTTGCATGTGACACAACAACATTATCGGTATATGGAAACCACATAAATCTAAAATGATCAGATCCAGATAAATGTATTTCCAGATTTTCAATAACCTAAAAAGTAAATAAACTATTAATATTTTTAAGATCAAAATATAAGAATTTTTTTCCTTCACATCAAATGGATGTTTAATTTGTTATATAAATTTTTCTTGAATTATATTGGTTGGGTTGCTGATTCAATTAAGAATTCATAAAGCATTTGAGGTATTTGTGGATTCTGTGCATTTTTTTTTAAACATTGAATTATAATGCCTTAGAATGATTTATTGTTATTTTTTAAATTTGAGGAGTGATAATTTAATGCAGATATGATGCACATGCATGATAGTTAAAGGCTTAAAATTGAAAATTCTAGAAAAATGCTTGACATTGAAAATATATCATTTGAGGGACGAGAAAATATTTTCCCTGTCATATTTTAACATTGATAAAGCACATTTGAAAACAAGAAATAAAAATTATGATTTATTCTTTTTTTAAAGAAATAAACATAAAATGAACACACAATGAATTTAAATAAACCCCTTTAAATTGAAATTTTAAAAGATTTAAGTTATCCCTTTAATATGGTTAATAATTTATTTATACATGATAATGCATTTCATATCTGTCTCATTATAAGTTGTTTATAATTTGTACCAAAAGTTTTGAAGAATAAGATTATGTATGATCAATTTTTATTTAAACAATAATCAGTTTCAGAAAAACAGTTTATGATGCAACACATATGTGTTTGAAAAATCTTTCATGACAAAAAAAAAAAAAAAAAAAAAAAAAACCCTATTCCTTATGTTACCATTAGCTTCTCCATGCTTTAAATGCATGGTTACTTTCCTAGCAATGCTTACAATTAAATCCAACTGTCATTATGTAATGATGAATGGTTAAGTAATACTCAATTAACTCTAAGCCCAATATACTCCATTCTGCACATTAGACATTTTCACATATGCTCTTGCATAAAATAAAATTGTTTTGGTACAATCAACTTATCCTTAGAATTTATTGGATGCTTTTAAAATCATCCTATATATAAGCATCCAAAACAATATTTCAAATAAAAGAAATGACATTAATTCCATTAAATATATATTATTTATCATTCATATTTTCAATAGACATTTGTAAACAAGGGCAAAAAAGTATCTTACATCTTTTAAAGGCAAACCATATTGCCTCATTTGCAAATTGAAAGCAGGTTCACACTGTATTGTAACAGTTAAAATGATTCCAAATGAACCAAGGCTACAGAGAGCAGCTTGAAATGTATCTAGGTCTTTTTCTGGTGACACATTTAAAATTGTACTATTAGATAACATTATTTCCATCTCAGTCACCTGAAAAAATGTAACATTAAATAAATTTCAAAAAAAAAAAAAAAGGATAAGTACAAATTACAATAATAATTACCCTAATGATAATGTAGCACTAAAAACAGTGTTACAATATTTTAACATTTTTTTTTCTTAGAAAATTTACTATTTTTATAGACATATCAATATGCATAAAAAGGATAAAAACATCAAAACTTTCAATTAGTGTTTTGAGAGGGTAAAAAAGAATGTTAATGGATATCTTTCTGTGAGAAATAAAATCATTAGCTGAAGCTTCAAGATATTAGAAGGTCATTTGGAACTTTTCAATCTAAAAATTCTGCTCAGTTCCATATTACTAACCAGGATGTTTACACAAATTTAGAAATAAAAGGAATATTAACATATAATAAAATGACTGTATTAAATTATGTATATCACTTTTCACATGCAATAATCATTATTAATATAAATTCACTGTTAACATACAAATTTTAATAGTATTTATCGAAGTATTGCAACAATTTTTGTATATTTGAAATAGACACATTTTTCATCAATATTGGATGACTAATTTTAAAATTTTTACCTACACAGTAGGTTCAATATCATCTAAAGCAATGCAAATGATACATTAACATAACTTTTTGATGTATTAAAATTATATCAATTAATAAGTTAAATAGGGATTATATGTGCAAAATTAATTTAAATTCAATTTTTTTATTCAAAAAAGTTAATAAATTTATATTATGAGAATAAATAGATCTTTGTATTAGAACACAACACATGCACACACACATAATCATTGCTAAAATTAGAACTTTGCAAAGTAATATATACATTATTTAATATGCTGAATAGCTATAAATATTTTTAACATGTTAACAATCAAAATTCTTATTTTGAGATGCTATTTTCAAGCGTGCAAGAAATAAAAATGAACGAAGTGATAAATGTCATGCATTTTGATCACTACTGGAATTTATGCCAAAATGTCTAAAAATAAAAGAAAGGATGGTAGAGTTTTTAATTACAATTTAAACAAAGAAAATTTCAAAGTAAAGAAAAAGGAGAAATCAATTAATGGAAATTTAAAACTTTTGATTATAGAAATGCTTTTATAAATACAAATTTTGATTCTTTAAGGCAATTACAGTGCATGCAACATAATACAGAAACATTTATTATATATATAATTATATTTAAATCTGTAAGGATTAATATAAGAAAAACTGTAGATTTGTATCTTACATAGGATGAAATAGTTCCATACTCAAGACCAGTTCCATGTGTGCACACACAAATAGCACCACCAATAGTGATCTCGGAAACTGATCCCAGCCTGAAAATTAATTTAACATTAATTAAAAAAGTTTATAAATCAAAAATATATAATACAATGGTATTTAATAAAAAAATAAATATCCACTATGATATATATGCACCCTACTTCTTTTTTTGTCTCTTAAAGTCTCACATTCCTATGTTTATCAAAAAAATAGTTGGAAGCAAAACAAGCATAAATGGACTAAAACATATAAAAAGGTAAAAAAAGAATAGGATACAGTGCATGAAGGAATATATAGCAGCTAAATCCTCCTGTTGGCAAGATGAATATTTTAATTCTTTTATGTTTTTAAAAACAGAAGTCAATAAATAGAAAGGTAAAGATTTTTTTTAAAAAAAATTATCATATTACAGAAACTTTTTATCCTTGTTACATCAGTGAATTGAATAAGATATTTTTATTTGATGCAATTAGGCATTTATATAAGATCCCTCAAAAATAACTTAAAAAAATTAATTACATATTAAAAAAAGTATATATATATTTGTAGAAATTAAAAAAGAAAGGGTAGGATTTTATATCTACTAAACTTCCTCTGCCTGTAAAGAATATTTCAATTCTTTTATTGAACCATTAGAAATTACAACACATACAGAAGATACAAAATCTTGTTTAAAAGCTATGACTGGCACAGATAAATTTTTAACTCTTTACACAGAAAACAGAATAACTATGCAATAACAAAATACTCACACTGATAGTGCCAGATTATGTGAATACAGAATATCATTCAGATCACTTAATTTCATTCCAGCTTGAATCTTTGCTCTCATTTGTTTTTTATCAATCTAAAATAAACAAATAAATAAAAATTAGTATACAACTACATGGATAATAAATAAATGTTCAGTAAAAGAAAATAGCTTAATACCTCAATTAACTTATTAAAATTCTGTAAGCTGACCATAAATCCATTTGTGCATGCAATATCAGATGGAGAATGCTTACAACCAACTATCCTCACTTTTTTATTTTCATTTCGAGCAAGCTCCAATATCTGAAATTTAAAAAATAAAATAAAATTGCAGCTTTAAAAGTTACACAAATCATCACAATTATATTTAATACATATATTAACAGCAAACAATGGCAACAGCATGTATACCTGAGCAATTTCTTCTTGAGTTTTTGGTGCAAAAAATAATTCAGGAACACATTCAAATGTTTCAGACCAATTTTTGAACCGTACATTAGAAATACCAGCTTTCTGAAAATTAATTAAATTTAATTAATAATAATGATATCAACAAAACTTAAACTCATTCTTAAGTATTAAAAATGCTTTTAAAAAATACAGTCAAATAGTGCATAATTTAATTATTAACTTTTACTAATATGACAGAGCATTAATATATATAGAGAGAAAACAACAAATAATGAAGCTAGAAGGGTCTTCAGTCTTTTGAATAAAAGAAAATAATTGATTAAAGATATACAAAATAAAAGTAAATATATTTGGTCCTGTACCAAGAAATCTTCATTAACAGAAATAATCCATTTTTAATAATACATAGTAAAAGTTAAAAATCTTATTTTTAAAAAAATCAGTCTTTCAATAGGATACTTATTTTCCATGTTAAATCTTTTGACCCTAATGTGCATATACATCTTGGAGATTATTATTGCCAATGGGATTTATTGGGTAAATAAATCTAACTTGGATTATCATAGAAAGAACCCTTCTTAGATGGAATTTAAAACTTTTATCAGACAAAAGTTGGATTGAAAAGGTTAAGATAAATCTACATAATTAATATGAAGAGTCATAAGGTATCTTATGAACTACATATGTCACATCCTCACAAAAAAATAAAGAATAGATTTATAGATCATTTTTAATAAACGAAACATAATCAGTCTTGCAGATTAAAGCATTCTTTTTCTCTGTTGGTATGAATAATATTTCTCTGCAGACATTAAATCATACAGTTTATTCTTTTTTTATTTCACTTCTATTCCCATAGAAAGTAATATTTATAATTATACTCCTTTAATGTTCCAAACCAATTTTTTTTTTCAAAAAAGAAAATTGCTAAATAGATTGTTTTATTTATTCTGTTTAACATGTTTACATATAGTTTTAAAATTTTTATATCCTTTCAACACATGCATCCATTCAACTAACACATGCATGAGGTCATTTTGAACCTAAATTGCCAGGCATTTATTTCTTTCTTATTGGTTATTTGCATAAAAATAAAATTTGCACAGAGTATATGGATAATTTTTTCATATAAATATATTCTATTTAAGACGCAAATGCCATTATTATGAAGAAAAAACAACTTTGAAATTAGTCCATATTTTTCCCATACCCTTTCTATATTCATTTCCCTATTCTATAGATATAAAATTTATCATTTTTAAAGTAAGTTAGAATTTTTTCTAAATAAAAATATTGAAGGAATAAGAAAATCTATATTTTATATTTGATTTTCTTTTTGAAAAAAAAAAGTTTGAACATACAATTTTGAATTCATTTTTATATATACTCAAAAAACACTTTTATCATTCCTCATTCAAAACAAAATACCATTTTTAACATAAATTTCAAAAATGGTTTATTCATATTATTCAAGAATACATTTTATATAAGGATTTGTTACTTTCTTCACTACCAGGAAAATATTTTTCATCAAATTTACTAGAGTATGTGAGTATTTTACTTTGATTCTGTATCAAGGCATAATGTTAAATGGCAGTTTAACCCCAACCCACCAGTGAAAAGAGAGATGTATCATTTCATTGATTTCTGCTATTCTAATCTTCTACCTTTTCCAGATCCCTCATGAATATATAAGAACTAAAAGGTGTAAGCTTTCATAAATTAGAATTGCTAAACAAAAGGGAAAGGATGAGGCAAAAAGATACTGTGAGTACTTTTAGGTTATGCTAATAAGTAATAAATATCTACTTAAAATAAATATCTTTCTCATATATTTGTCTTTTTTGATAACCAACTAGTTGATGTTTAATTCCATCCAATATTTTATCTCTTATGTATAGTTTAATATTCATATTTTTTTCAATAAAGCATTTCAAACGTCAAATTAAGCGAAACATTTAAGGTGTGTTATGCTAGTTGTAACTGTTTTGTTTAGATACAAACTTTAATTGTAAGATCAGGTTGCATAATATCAAGAAAAATTTAAATGTCTGAAGCATTTAATATCTAATTACACATTTTTTAATGTCTTGCTGGTTTTTTTTTCCCCACATGTAAAATGTACATTCATTTATCACCCAGGACAGCCAGTTGAACTGTTTGGTTTTAGAGCATTAGTTTACCTTCTGAAAGGAGAACACTTCAAAAAGGAAGCCAAATAGTAATAAGTATATACAATAAAATATATCAAATAAGTAATAAATCAAGCATAGTAAATTTTGAAACACTTAAAAATTAATAGAATAAGAGGAATTTTAAAACATATAGATATATAAGCACAACAAATATAATAATACAGTATATAACAATTATAAATGAAGCTCTGCAATATGTGCAATTAATTCCAACTTTAAAATGGTGCAACAGATTTTATTTGTATTACATGAGTAAAGCAATATGCACATTAGTTGGATAAAAATATTAAGATTATGAACATAAACATGTAGTATATCAATATATATTGTCTGACATCCTAAAGGTCTTATTTTATTTTGTAACATAAATTAACAGAAATAATTTTAAATAAGAACATTTATTTTACTTTTAATATAAATAGAACAAGGATTTAAATTAACAATAAAATATTTTATTCGGATACAAACAAATTTATAACACTTTTATAAAAAGCAAGGTGCACCAAACAACTTTTATATAATCTGCTCAAAGCTTGATTAGTAGTTTATAATACGAAATAAGCATATAAAATGGAATATTTTCATAAAAATTTGAGGCATATTGCAAAGAGATGAATGTAATTGATTTTTCAATTAGTATTAAAATATCAGCCTTCCTGTATTAACTTATTCACTTGTTTCACAGCTTTTCAACCCGATAAATTAAAATATAATTTTTTCAAAAAATGCAAAAATATCATATATTAAAATGTTGAGTTGTCATGGGCTATGATCGATTTAAAATAGATTATTACGTAACACAAATATAAATTACGTAGTAAGGTTATTTTCATATAAATAATAACAAAAAGAACGTAAAATTTTTCAAATCAAATATGTTAATTGTCTAA
The DNA here is from genome assembly GCA_026543865.1 of Argiope aurantia. Taxonomy (NCBI): domain Eukaryota; kingdom Metazoa; phylum Arthropoda; class Arachnida; order Araneae; family Araneidae; genus Argiope; species Argiope aurantia. The sequence goes on from JAPMOR010104900.1 coordinate 904,091, forward strand.
ATTATTTCACATTGAAAAATATGGAGATCAGATGCTTCAGATCATAAAAGAAATTTTAAACGAGCCTTTTGGTGCCTAATTACAAAATAAAAGCGTATATCTGTTCAAAATTACATAAAAATGACAACAACAATTTTCTAAATTGCAGTTTTCCACAATAATAACAACAAAAAGTGATGAAAACAACATTTATAGGACGTTACCATAATGTTCAAATATTTGGAATTGTAGATGATATTTAGTGAAGATGGCCGCAACGAATGATCAATTTCAGACATGCCTTGATTCAAATAATGAAAATTTTCGAAAAATACGATACTGTGATCTGAAAATAAATTAAGCTGTTCTCCTTGAAGCTTCAAAACATGTGCATTTGTTTTGCTAACGGATTGCAGTTACTGAATGAAATTTCACCGCTTCATTTTCTTATAATGCGTGAATTAACTTTACTTATTTAAGAGAAATAAGAAAAGCCCTCTTTTAATTTAAATCAGATGCTATAAATTGTTTATGGTCATTATGAATTTACTCAAGTATTAAAAAAATTCATTTAGACATTAGTTTTTCACTGTAGCAAATGAATGCAATCATTTGCTGAGATAAAACATTTGTGATTTTTGAACGAGGATCCAGTATTGAATCAAACACTTAATCCACACGTAAAAATCAATGCCTACTCTAAGAAGCAAAAAATATTCTACTAGGTTGCTACGATCAAAGGCAGATATGGGGGGGGTAAGGAGTCATAACCTCCTAAACTTTAGACAATATTTCATCATCTGAAAGAAATGTTCGAATGCTATCATTGTAAAGTTATTGATTGCAATTCGAGCAATTGATCGGTGGGTTATACATGGTTGTTTGATACAACAAAAACTCTGTTCTAAACCTGTTCAACCAAATAATTAAATAAATTGGTTTATTTTTTAAATCCATCATTTTTATGGATCACATATTCAACATTCTTGACATGATCCTACCACTTTAAAATGTTGATCTGTATTTGCTCTTGGTTATGATACATGATTTTGATAGAGAGTATTGAACATATTAGTAAAAAAGTTCACAATACTTTTTGCTGAGATAGGAGCACAAAAAATGTCATTATGTTCTATTCATAACAATTCCGATCCGATACTTCTAATTTCCAAAAGAAAATATGTTTATCACCGAAAACTATAGCAATTTTTGAAACGTACAAACTGCAGCGAAGCAATTGATCATTATTAAAATCTGAAAAACGATGTTTCAACTTTCTTAAACCTCTCTCTTTCCCATACCCGACAACATATCAGGATGCAAATTAGAAGCCTGCTTTGGATATCCAACTCAACAACTTAAATCAGAAAAATTGCTGTTATGTATTTTTTTCGTGATACAACTGGTAAATTAGCCTTATTAACTGTTGTTTTCCAAAATGACGACGAATTCATCCAAATGAGAGTTTTGTTTCAAATAACGATGAACAATTTAAAATCCCTGTTAACCACTGAGATCGTCGCAGCTACATGTTGACTAGTAATCTGCTTGTCATTCTGGTTACTTTGATACAAGATCCTATTCTGTTAACCCGAAATGAATAGAAGTCAGGAGCACTGACATTTATAAAGCTATATAATTTCATGTGTCTTCCCCAGTGCATACTAATTAAATAACTTATTAATAATAATATAATAAGTAAAAAGGCGTTGTGGAATTGGACAAATGAAATTTATCGTGTGGTCTTGAAATAGACATTAAAGTTTTAACCTTGTGTTACTTCAAATCCTTCTCAGACGAGAACTTTTAATAATCACAAACCAAGTTTTCTATAATGATCTATAAAAATGTCAGAGGAAAGGATCACAATTACAAATATTTTAGTAAATGCATGTTAATTCAATTTGAATTTATTTATATAATCAAAATAATACGGAAAATTAAAACCAGTTTCTCAGTCCCTAACACTGGTCCACTTTTGCCAGTTTTTATTTCATATGAAAACTTATTAACAAAGATCACCTATCTCTCCTCCCACTTTTGGATTTTATTGCTTTCGTTTATTATGCGTGGTTACAAAAGTCAGATGTTTCTAGGCATACTGTACAGCGAGACGAAAATTCTGCAGCATTTAATCTTCGATTCATCGAGTGATATTATCGATATACGAGTAGTTGCCTAGTATAAATATAAATAGAGAGATTTTGTCTTAATATCTGCTGAGAACTCCATACACAAATATTCCCATTGGATGGGTGACGTATATTATATACATACACACACATTTCAAAATACTTTATAGAGAATTAAATGATTAAAATTTTTAGGATTTATGAAGGATTAAAATTGCCTTTACAGTCACTTATTTTTTTAAAAAATATATCTTTATTTGTAATATTTTTGTATCGAGCAATCAACATTTAAACGTCTATAAAGTATTTTTTATCAATAATTTATTTTCGAATTTCTAAACTGTTCTACTTATTTAACGCATTTGTGAAATTTAATAAAAATACTGAATTCCTTTTTTTCGTCTGCGTCAACCATTTGTAATCGATTTTAATGAAGTAGTCCTTCTCAAAAACATTCAAAGGCAATTAGAATAGATAAGCGATTTTCTTAAGATCTTATACATAACAATATTTTTTCTACCAAATTCCGATTAACAAAGTATTATTATTTAAATTTTAATTTAAATATGAATTTCTAATGTATACACTCTTTTTATTAAAAAATGCAATGCAAATAAAGATAATGAAATGCCATCAAAAACATAACTTGTAAAAAAAAAAGCCAAGTCTCGCAACTCAGTTCTTCTATCGTAAAAAGTTGTGAGATCCATGTAATACCAAGTCTGTCAATTTATTCA